>OX578140.1:135503859-136103859 GCA_951213105.1 Amaurobius ferox
TTTACGTTAAATATTATTAGCTATAAATGAATTATTTGACATGATAGATTTATAAATAAAGAACAGTGAATTAAACATATTTACATTCAAACATTTTTTATGGTTTAATATTTTACACATTCTAAATTATACTTCTAAATGCTACTTAAAATTATATTTCTAGATCCTACTTAAAAATTACTCTTCAGCATATACTATCCATGAGGCTGCTTTGACTACTACGAAATACACGAGCACATTGGTTATTAAACAAATTCTTATTGAAACTTGTTTCATTATTTTATGAGATACTCAGAATTTGTGGTTAATTCAAAAACATTTCTCTAAGATTAAATGTAGAACCTTTGGTAATATTGTACAACATGATTTCTATAAACAAATTTATCGAAAACATTATCAGACAGCTTTGGTACAATTCAATTAAAACTTCTGTCTAGCTGGAAAACTGATTTCAAAACCATATTAGTCACTTGGTGTGTTTTATGAATCTGTTAATGTAAATTGTTTGCAAATTAAACCTATCTCTCTTTCTCTCTCTCTATGTAAAATTTATTTCTAGTTTATGCTCATACTGTATCACAAACCGAGATTTTGACCTCCGTTAAGCCCTCTTTGTCTGTCTCGATTTATCTGCAATAAGTGGTAATTCTCATTTTGCTGTCAAGTTGAACTCTGTTAATTTCAGAAAAATGTTTTACCGATGAAATCGATAAATTAATTCATCGATATAATTAATCTGTTTACTGCCTAAAATTTTATGCAATTTTATCTTAGATAATTGTTTAAATTCATGTACTGTGTAACTATTGATTTTTCTGATTTATTATCGTTGCCAAACCTATTGTTTGGGCTAAACTCGTTTCAGAATACTTTTTTTTTATTTTAAAAATCCGGATAAAGTTGAAACATAATAAATACTGTGTTACAAAAATATGTTTATTTAATACATTAGACGAAAACACGATTGAAACATAAAATGTAACAATATACAGTCAACAAATAATACAGTCCCGGAATAAATATGGGTATGCGCAGTCAAAATTAGGGCAGTCAAAATTACTTCACATCTGGCGTTAAAAAAGCTGCAGCACTGATTAAGCGTCTTCTACTTCGAAACAAGATGAAAGATGTATTGCAAAGTTTATTAAATTACCTGACCTCATTAATCTAATGAAATTGAGAATAACTCTAGGTGAAACAGTAATTTTCTAAAAAGTTAGCATTTATCCCTACAATTTTTATTATCTTCTCATAGACTCTGTTTATAACTTCTTTCAGCCTCTTTGACGGGCGCAATCTTTATTATCAGACCATGTACACAGCTGGAACTCAATACATAGTTTTATTTCTCGAAACATTTTCATCTAACATATACACATTTTTACGTCACGCCATGCAATTTAAAGAAGTCATATTTACCAGAATCGTTCTGGGCTCACACATCACGCATTAAACTAAAAATCGGCACGCAGTTTTATCTTGTCAAATATTTTCATATATCAAATTTTCGTGTCATTATGTTATATTGTTACATCATATACGCACACTGACTTTTACGAGCTTGTTTTCGGAGAGCAGATCACGTAGAGAACTTAATCTCGGCTAGGAATTCATTCATCTATAAAATTATCAATAATTTCATCATTAAAATTACATAGTTACACCATTCACAGACGTCGTGAATGTGTTTTATGTATTTTAGCATTTTTATGTATTTCTTGTTTTTATGTATTTTTTGTTTTTTATATATTTTTCGTTTTTATGTATTTCTGGATTTTATGTATTTCTGGTTTTCATGTAATTTCTCGTTCTTACGTATTTTCTCGATTCTACGTAGATTCCTTTTTCATGTATTTTTTTTTGTTTTTATGTATTTTTTCGTTTTCATATGTTTTCTCGTTTTTATGTATTTTCTGGTTTTTATGCATTTTCTCGTTTTTGTGTATTTTCTAGTTTTCATGTATTTTTTCGTTTTTATTATTATTATTCTTAATTAACTGTGATCGTAAATCGAATAGTTCGTCCAGTACCATCATGGCCTCAATAACCCACCATTACCTCTTTCCCCGAGTTCCTAAAATATAATCATTAATTAAAACACTACACATTAAATTCCACATTTCTAACTCTTAAAATAAATAGTATTTATTCACACATATTATTGTTAAGATCAAAATTGCAATACATTTAATAAATGCACGCGTGGGACCATTTCCTTGAATATTATTCCAGAATCAACAATTGACTTAACATATACTCAAATTAGCACATACATCTGTTTGTGGGTCTGTTGCTCATCGTGTTTGGAATATTCGCCGTTTCTTTTTCTGACATTTTGAGGTCAACTTATCTTTTTTAACACACTCTCAAATTTCAACAAAACCACTACACTACTTGAAAACACGACTATTTGTACTTTTGAATAATCATAATTTGCTATGAACAACACCGCTTCTACACCATCATTTCTAGCATAAATATTCAGACTATGACTCTCTTGCACAGTCATAGTCTGAATAATTATGGACAGCCATTCATGTTGACTATCTCTCCCTGTTTCTGGACTCCAATTCTCATATATTGATTGAATTCTTTCCTTGTTGCCCCATCCAGTTGCCTGAGGTCCAGATTCGCCCTCATCAGTGCGATGTTGCATCACGTCTTCATTGGCTACCAGATTTTTCAATGACGCTTGGTTTAATCTTTGGCCCGTGGGAGATATTAGCCCCAACCACGCCTTCAATTTGTGTGAAGTGAATCTACTGAGGTCATGACCCTCCAGACAAATGAGTGGTAAAACGGCGTCCACAAGTCTGTGCCTTGCGTCGTTGTAAATATTAGTAAATATTAAAATTCAATAATTGCATCCTGGTCTCACAATATGCATTTTTATACTTCATACGTTAAGATCTTAAAGGATCTGATATTTAACATTTTTATATTTCAATATTATATATTCCCATCTATGCATATATCTAAGTAAAACAGATAAAACTACAAATTGTAAAGTCCTTTAAAAATGTAATTTATATTATTATGGCTTCAAACAGCAAAATATTTTATCCAAATCATTTCTTTGTTACAAAGCAATATTTTTAACAATTTTAATTGAATTTTATCTCTTTCTCATCCCATGTTTTAGGGTATAACTCAATTTGTTCCATGACATTAGATATTTAAATATAATGAATAAATGAAAGTTCCACCAAACCCTTTAATTGAGTTTTTGAAATCTCGATTCATATGTGATAATATGCATATGCATTACAAAAGACGTTTAAAACTTTTGACGTATGATTGCAATATTTTTTCTTGAACTTTTAATCATAAAAATGCAACAACTTTTAATCGTTTTCCTAGCTTTGTTTATTTTCTGTGAAATATACAGAACTGGGAAAATTTGAAGAAAAATGTGTTTATTGTAAATTCAATTATTTTTCGTAACATATCATTTTGTAAGACAACGTATCGCATTACAAACGAACACATTCAGAGCAACATAGCATTACGTTTTTATTTTGCACCAACTATTATTAACAATAACAATAAATGAATTATTCCGTGTATATTTTTAAATAATGAACTGTAAATGTGACATATCTCAAGTATTTTTTTCTGTAGATTAAAATTTTAAATATTTTGTCGGATAAAGATACAAATTATATGTTGATGTAAAAATATGTATTCTCTACAAAAATATTAGATTATACGAATAAAAGTTTCATACGAGTAGTAAGTTAATTATTCATGAATTTTTACACATATAATGAAGTTTAAGCATCATAAATGTGAGTTTTTTTATTGAAGTACAATCTTGAATTTTACTATTTTGCTGTAGTTGCATCGTAATTGCTAACTGATTATACACTGTCAGGGCAAATGTTTTATACATATCTATAATAACAAAAGAATATATCTGTGGATGTGTAAGTGTGGGTGTATGTCCGTCTGTGTAGCATATAGCGGAAAATCCAAGCTACTGACAGCTGCGACATTCGATAAAATGATACATTAGAACTTGCGACAATGAATCTCAGCAATATTTTTTATTCTAATTTGTTTAAAAGTTATGAATGCTTAAAACTCGCATTTGTAACTCATTTTGTAGTTTTAATTCAGCAGACGATTATCTTAAGAATCGGAGAAAACCCTCAAGAGATTGGCTCAGAGCTCGAATATCCCGAGACAATATACATGACGTGAGCTAGAAGTTCATATATGAATATATAATTTCTAGAATTTCAGTAAATTCATTTTGATTTTCAAATACACAATTACTTTATCATTTCAAGTACTGTGATCGAAAATATCTTTAATCGCTCAACAATATTTGGCGAGATCAAAAATTACTTTTAAATTTACTTCCTTTACAAAAATAATTTTTATTGTTTTTTATCATTGTAGTACATTAATGTATTACTCAGAACCTAAAATTTATTTTAAGCACGTTTAGTATCCCCCATTTGCATATTTTCCCCGCGCATTTTAGAGCGTACTATACATATAAAGCGCGACAAATACAAAGTAGTGCAGTGCAAACTTGTTCTCTCTCCCCCCTCTCTCTCTTGTTCTCGCACTCTTATCTCTTTATTTTCACCACAATTCTTTCATACCTCTGTGTTTTTTTTCTCTTTGCAGCTTCCTGTAGGTTGTTTGCTTGCTTTATTATTTTTCCTCTTTCCTCTCTTTCCGCGAAGAATGCAACATATTTCTTTCTACTTTCAACCACTTGGGCAATTCTGATATATTGCCGATCTGAATCTAAGTAGGGTCTAGCGTCTGGTCGATCTTACATAAGAAGGCTATTTTTGGCCTTTGATTCCGGTCGACCAATGTATATAAGTATACATAGTGCATTTAAGAAGTTAATTTTATGGGGTTAAATGAGTATATTTAATGTGATATAAAACATAGTGTTATTCTTTCTCCATTTTGAATAACAACACCCAGGTGCGGTTTGCGTTCTTATCAATCCCACATGAAATTTCAATCAGAGCATGGAATAGAAAATGTTTGCAATGTCAGGAAGAGTTTTTTTCTGTATTATAATTTCACTAACTTAATGAAATCCGAAAAATTTACCCTTACTTCACAAGAAGTGCTTAGCCTGATAAGAGCCCTTTGTCTTGGGCCCTCCTCATTTTATTGTCACAAAGTCCATATCGCATGTCTCTTCCTGTCACCTTGTTTGCCTCTGTCTGTTATTTCCTAACGTGGTGGATCTCTGCGGAGACCATTGCGATGGCAGTTAGAGGGGTGGACTTTGGGCCTGGTGTTTGTTGCCCCGTCAGCATATGTTGCACGGATGGTCTGGTTGCGTTTGCCAGTTGTGGGGCCGGCCTGAGGGCGTGTGCTGCCTTCTTGTGAGTGGTGGAGGAGTGCTGGTTCGGGGGTATATGCTGAGAGTTGCAGGATTATCGTCGCAACTACGAATCGTCCCTTCCGCCTGCCCTCAGACGGGTCTTTTGCTTACAAGAATATTAATTATGAGAGTTTTATCTTTCTTCCTTCGACCCAGACCGTCCGACTACCAGAAGGTGTAAAGTATTTGTTTTGGCGGTCGGAAAGTGCCAGCCAATTTAGACCCAATGAGTGAGGCATGCACAGGGACCGTACTCTCCTTCTCCTACCATGAACCTCTCCGAGGGACTGACGGATCTACATGTTTAAATTGATCGTACTCCGCATGTACAAGGCGGCAGTTTTGGAAAGACGGGTATCAAACTGGGGTTGCCCGAGTGCAATCCCCGCACGTTAACTTCTGTCTGTCGTGCCCTTTGTGTTCTATCTTATGATTTCAAGCTGTAATGTACTGAAACGGCCAAATTCATACTAAAAAAATCTGATGTGGGCAACACATGACTTTCCTTATATAATGAAATGAATTTACTACTTTTAGAGTAAAATAAATAGGTTTTTCTTCTAGTAGATACTAATATCCTTTCCAAGATATTGAATTTTCGACAATTAGTCGTCATTTTCATTGATTTAGCGTCATTTTTATCCATTTGGCGAGATTTTCGTTAATTTGGCAACATTTTAAAAAGTCGCCAAGTTGGCGACATTCCGCCAATTTCGTCGCCAAAATCTCGCCAAGCGTTATGGACGAAGAAATATGTTGTTCTTACAGCAGATAAATTGGCGTTCAAATGCAAAAGTATTACTCAAAGTATCTTTTTTCATGTATGGAACGAGCTAGATCCACGAGAATGATTTCACCCAATTTATCGCATGATATTATATATGAAAAGTGAACATTATTCTCAATAGGAATTTTTTTTTTCTATTTTATATGACTTTTGGTAATTTTTTTGAAAAATGTGCAATATCTCGAGAACGGTTCATGTTAGCGTTCTAAAATTTATGTCAATCGTTTTCTAATGAAAAATTACATAAGAAATGTCTATTTGCGCAACTTTAATATTGGTTTTGATTTTTTAACGATTTTTTCAAAATTTCATTCGAAAATTTAGGGGGTTCTGAACATTCGATTTCGTATAAAAACAATAGGCTTCCAGTGTTTACAGATTGTGATTTTTGTACCAAATTTGTTTCGAATCGGTCCATTCGTTCGTCAGTTATCGTCTCACCAGACCCACTGACACACACACACACACACACACACATACTTTCACACACACACTCACAGACACACACACACACACACACAGACATCACTTCAAAAATGTTTGATTCGTGATCAGGGATGCTTGAAACGTGCTCTCCTGTCGAAAACTCGAATTCGAATTTTCGACCCCGTCACAATACTTTCCTTATACATTATGTATATAAGGAAAGTAAAAAGCGTGTATGGAGGCATTCCTTAAGATATAATCGTTCTCCTATTGTAAATAGTATCATCCATACACCGATTTAAGAGATTTCTCGTTCTTTTACGTGTAAATACTTGCAAATGCAGAACGAAAACATTCTCAACTTTGGATTCATAGAGTCGCAAATTATTTTGAGTGTTTGAATTTAAAATTGTGCATTTGTTTGTTGGCAAAATTGTGATACATAACCACTTTATTGCTTCCAATACTGAAAATAGCGACCATTGACCAGTGTTGCACTATTATACTTTTATCAGAATAAAAGAGCTGATACACTTAATGACATTAAAGAAAATTACAATTTACCTCCATTTACCAAATTTCTATATAGAGGCTAAATTCAGTTATACTAAGTATCAATAAACTTTCACAAATATTTAGATCTCTACACAACGCTCTTGTACTTGAACTAACTGCAACAGAATAAGGAACAGAGAACATTAACCAAAAAGAAATTATAGAATAATTACAATTTAAATAAAGAACTCGCTTTGGAATTTAAATGAGCTACTTCTTGGGGAAAGGAGAAACATACTCCTTTAAATATTAGATTTATGCATTTAACCAACTATGTACTGACGTCATATGACGAATTTTTGTTAGAAAATTCAGTACAATTTTATTTCACAAAATATAAAATTACTGCTTCTGAGAATAACACAATTAATACTTCCTTAAATAAAGCAGAAAATTTTCATATGTCTGTTTTCTTTACGGAAGTACTAATTGAGTTATAATTTTATTTCGCACAGACGCATTTTATTTCGCAATTTTTGGCAACAGCGACAAATTTGGCAAATTATCGTTAAATTTGGAAATGTTTTCATGTATACCCAAATTTACAAAAATGTTGCCAAATTCACATGGATGGCGATAAATCATCGAAAATTACTCATCAACGAATATTAAGCATTAAAATAAATGAATCAAATGAGAACAATGATGAATTACAAAAATAAAAAATATGATGTGGACAGCACATGACTTTTCTTATATAAGGCAATGAATTTACTCCTTTACATTCAAAAAGTAATGTATAAGATCCGTGGCACTTTAACGTTGAATTGTTGTACATTTGTCGATTTTTCGGATGATAACATGTAAAACTATTTTAAAGTACCCATTTAACTTGTATTTCGTACAACTCTAAATAAACAATTTTCAACATTTATAGCATCCTCAATAAGCGATGGAGTTCATATATTAAAATATTTTAATAATTTATTCTTGAAGTAGGAGTCATTTCAATTAATTTAGCGTCAATTTTGCAATTTTGACAATATTTTTGACAATCTGAGGTGAAATATCGTCAAATTGGCAATACGTTGCTAGATTATTCGCAAAGTTCGCCGAATGCATCCGCAAGTGTTACAGATAAACGCAGAGAAAAGCATTTCTTCTATATTAGAAGGTATGCAGGTCATATGACGAAAATCAGAATTTGCAAGACGAAACTTTCAATTTATCGTGGAAAATAATTTATTATCAATTTATATTTAATCATTTTTATCAATTTAGCGATATATTTGTCAGTTTGGCAACATTTATGATAATCACCAAATCGGTGATACCCCGGTAAATTTCTCGTCAAGCATTAAGGACTGACGGATAAATGATCATTTAAACTCAAATATATTGTCATTGCGATGTTTCAGTATGTAGATGAACAGAATTTAAGCAAAAATAAATCGGTTTTAGGACGAATACAGCACTCAATATGAATTAAAAAGAACTTTAAAAATCACGATTTTGAGACAAGATGGATGGATCCCATACAATATATGAAAAAATTCAGAAAAATGTGTTCGGTAGTTTTTAAATAAAAATTAAAATAATAATTACACGTATGATACATGGACCCACTGCAAAAAAAAAATGCTTCAAATTGATCGTGATTACTTCAAATAAGAGGGCTAATTATTATTTTAATTTTTATTTAAAAAACTACTAAATATATTTTGCCGAATTTTTTTTTATATATTTTATGGAATAATTTGAATATTAATTAAAATTTTCGAAACAATTTGTGAATTTGAAATCTGCTTAAAAATGTTTGAAGAGTTAGGTCCCATGGGTTTCAATGTATTTCATTTTTTCAACCCAGGTTCAATCCAAAACTAATTGGGTGATATTATTCATTTATATTATTATAATGGCCATCGCGCATATCGAGGCATGCATGCGTGCCTTAGATTGGCTGACTTCCCAAAATCCAGCACTCTTTTCTCCACAAAAGTGAACGCAGTATGAAAACGAGCAACTAAGTCGATTTCTGTAGTAACTGGTGTTTGATACATCAATTGCTTCAGATGTGCCCATAGGAAGAAATCCATAAGTGTCAGATCTATCGATCGTGGCAGCCACACATTCGGATCCCTAAGTCCAATCTCGTGATCTGTGTATCCCATATCCAACCATTCACGTACAGGAGAGCTGGAATGCGCAAGTACTCCATCTTTCTGGAACCGAAAGCCATATATTGTCGATAATGGTATGTCATTGAGGAAATCAGTTAGTACATCAAGGAGAAATACCATGTATGAATGTCCAGAGAGCCGTTCCAATAATAGATATTGTCCAATAATGAGATTGCTGAGCATGCCGGCCCGCACATTTACATACCCGCGGATCAGCAGGAGGATTACATGAAGATTAGACTCTGACCATGCATGTCTGTTGTGACTGTTGAAAACCCCATCTCGTATGTGCATGCTTCATGCATCGACAAGATACGTGCAATTGAAGAACTGTCGGATTCATGTTGTTGCAATAGCCATTCAACTCGATGCGTTGGTGAACGTCATCTGGATGAAGCCCTTGGATGGTTCTGTAGTGAAATGGTATAGCCTCTGTGCTCGTAGTATTATATGCATCTTACTGTTACTCGCATCAAACTGCCTGGGACGTGCACGTGTGCTCAACTTTGGACTTACTTCAACCCGTCTCAGTATCGGTTATATTTCGCAGTCTGTCATCCAATCTGCGGATGACGAAATTGTTGACAGCTAAGAGCATACTCCCTCCCGGTTTGTAAGACATTGCCATTACATTGAATGAATATAGAGTACATGTCACAATATTCAATTGAGCAATACCTTATCAGCATGCGAAGAATACCGGTAACTTCCAGAAGTAGCCTTTTATATGAGGCAAACGATGGCCGTTCATTTGCAGCATGACATACATGCACCTATTGTCAGTCTCTTATTATGTCATGTTTCCCTTAATAATGAGGAGTATTATGAAGAGAGTAACATTCTTATTTTTTATTTTTTAAATATTTTATTCTCAACCGTTGCGCAGTTTCACATGTATCCAATAAAGTTTATTTTCCGTGCATCGGATATGACGTCATACGTATCCTTCGTATGATTCTCGAAGACTATGGGTCGGGGGTGTACGGTTCTTGGGTCGTTTTTTATGTACTTCGAGCGAGAAGACTCGCTTATCAGAGTTTTTACCGTCCTGACGGACACCCTGTTTATATATAAAATAAATTTTTTAACTCGTGATATTTAAAAGTTGATCAATGCTTAAGTTTCTAACGCAACTGCATAAATAGAGTCCCATGGTTTATGTTAATACACTTTATGTTAATATAAACTATGCTGTGCAGTGGAAATAAAATGATTTTTTAATGTTAAATTGCATTATTGAGACACTTCTACAGATTTGAAGCTCCATTGCAGCTGAACATGCCGAGTTTTATATAAAAGGTTTTAGCTCCAAAACGATGTTTTTATATTTATTTGTTTATTTTTATTAATATTTTCTAACATAGTTGACGAATGTTTATGACTTTGTCCACTCTGTCTGTCTTTATGTCTCTATATCTGTTCGTTCGGACTATAACTGCCGTAAAAGTATCTGTATCAAAATGAAATTCTAATATGTTTTTGAGATGGTGTGTAGGACATATGGGAATGTAAATGAATAATATTATCATCCAATTAGTTTTGGCTTGAGACCTGGTCAAAAGTGAAATACGTTGAAAACTATGGACCTAATTTTTCAAGCAGTTCTAAGCAAAGTTAAATTTCACAAATTACTTTAAGAATTTTAGGAAATATACAAATTATCCCATACAATATATGAAAAAATTAAGAAAAATGTGTTCGGTAGTTTTTAAATAAAAATTAAAATAATAATTACACGTATGATACATGGACCCACTGAAAAAAAAAATATGGAAACAATTTTTTTCCGATATGTCAAGATCGTGATTTTTAAGGATCTTTTAAGATTATATTTAGTTTTGCATCCGCCCTAAAACCGCTTAATTTTTCCGTATTTTCTGCGCATCTATATTCCATGCCAAAGCAATTACAATGTTTTTTAGTTTAAATGATCATCAAATTTAATTATTTCTGCAACGAAGCCTAATAGATGCACAATGTCAACAAATAAAGTGATTGTAAGATGAGTTGTATAAGAATTGCTGAATCTTTTTCAAGGCAAATTATTTAGCTCTGGAGTCTAATCATTGATTTTACTTAGAGAAGCGAGCATTTCCTTTTTTGAAGTTTTAAATTTCCAAGTAATATAAATTATTGCACTATTGTGATAATATAAAAAATATCACCGCTGATTGTATCGCATTTTAGAAACATTTAAACGAAATTGCATTTCATTTAAAAGTGTTTCATAATCATGTTTTATGCATGAGTGATCTGTCTTGTTTTTTCTCTAACGATTTAAGAGAACTTGTTCCATGTATCCGTTATAAATGCTTAAAAGAAAAGAATGCTTAAGAATACTTAGAAGAAGAACTGGATATGGTACTTTAAATCAATCATCGAACTACCTCAACTTTCATCAGTTTTTAAAAAATTAAATTGTACTACTTTTAAATCCTTTGAAGTGCAAAACAATACAGTTTTCAAAAAGAATTCTCAATCTTTTTAAAATGCATTCTATTTAAAAATAAAAATATTTCCTGGATGCAAAACTATTAAATGTATTCAGATCAGCCTGGATCCTAATTGAATTCATCAAATCTCCCATTTTATATTTAAATATATGTAGATAGGTTCAGAAATTTGTTTACAGATTTCTGTCTTTGATGGTAAATAGAACTTTCGTGGCAATTCACTTAAGGATTAAACATCAATACTGTTGAGATTTTCAAGAGATATGCAATTCCCATTATGGCAGTTATTGTCTACATCTTATGCATAAACGATAAGGTTAAATGTATTTAGGCAGTCTTTCAAACGCCATAGGAATTTGGTAAATAAATAAATAATCTGAAGTTTTTTAATAACGGTGCACTGGTTGAATCTTTTAAATTGAATAAAAATAATTTGTTTTTAGTTATTTGTCTGAAGCTGGTTATTTAAAATGAATGTACACAAAATAAAACTGCATTACATAATTATATATATATATATATACATATATATATATATATATATATATATATATATATATATATATATATATATATATATATATATATATATATATATATATATATATATATATATATATATATATATATATATATATATATATATCATATAAAAGCCAGTAAACAAATTCAAATAGAATTCCTATGCATATCCACAAAAATCAAAGGCACTACTCAGGAAAAGGCGCCAAGCCGCTCTATACTCCGAAGCAGAATGTAATCCAAGAAAAAGAAGAATTAAAGGAATTTGGGATAACCAAATGCTTTGCATTTAATGGTTGGGGAGGATTGCGACTCCCCCTCCCGTTTAAAGCTGCTTTTCCAGCCTAGGCAAACGCTCACGGTACCAATACAAAGCAAAGGTTGGTCCCCATTGCGTGCTAATACGAAGGCACCCGAATACGGAAGAACATGACCAACCAAACAGAAGGAAACTGGACCAAAAGTGAATCCTGCCCAACTCGCTATCTTATATATGTTCATCTTACGCATGCGTGCAATCTTAGCAGGTACGCATAAACTTTATTTACCTGCAGATTGAAGAAGTAAACTGTCAAAATCTACCTGATCCTTGAAAATCGATCTATAACAATCCTTTAAGAAATATAAAGGATAATGTTTATTATATATATATATATATATATATATATATTTTAATATATATATATATATATATATATATATATTTTAATATATATATATATATATATATATATATATATATATATATATGATACATAATTTTCGATTTTAAACTTTTCTATATCAGAGAAGACTTTAGTTTCTAAGAACGTCGCCGACCTTCTTGGCTCTTAACATTAATTGAAGTCCTTATCCAGTTGAGGAGCCATAAAAGTTAATGATAAACCATGTTGAAAGAATGGAGAGCCTAAGCTATAAGCACTGGTAAGAGGTTAATACTCGAGAAACTCTTCAGATCATGAAATTAGACCATATAGGGGCAGTAATCACGTAAATATCAACGTGGGAACGGATATAAGTATCGGATAAGTATCTTGGTAATGAGAAGGACGACAGCTTCGCGAGTTCGGTATAGAGTCAAGTGCATATAATGATGTAAACCATTCCACTATCAAGTCTCGGGAAACTAGATAAGTGTCCTCAGAAGTATATGTGAAGGAGATCACGAGTTTTGTAAGTGTTCTCATTAATGGGACTATAAAAAGCTGTGCAGAGCAGATTTTAGACAGAAGATCTCAGAGAGATGGGAGAGCTTGATTTTTATTCATGTAGAGAGAGCTCTGTCTAGCAGACCAATTCTATGTTCCGATATCTGAGAGTTGTAGCTATAATCATGTAATGCTGTTAAAATGTCTATGGATCTCCATTACGGAGAATCTTGGATGTACGAGGGTGAAGTGACGGCGACTGTAAATAAAGAGAACTTCTGAGTAAAGAGATGTCTTTTCATTTTACTTTTACACGGAGATCAATTCATTTGTGGTGATCCAATATTATCACAGATTAAGCCGGCAGGATACTGTTCTGTGCTGATGGAAACCTATCAACAATGGATTTCCAGTCCATTGCAGCAAGAAGCTCCTCCGAGAGATAATTGAACGGATGACAGATACGAACGGAGCGGAGAGCGCCTGTTTCTCCCCGCCATCAAACGCAAAAAGAAAAAGAAAGTGCTGACCTCGTTCGAGTGGAACTGCTGAGAAGGAGAAATGGAAGGGGAAGACGGAATGCCGATTCTTGAAAATGCTACGGCAACTCAAACGGAGGAAGAGATTATAAATGAGCAGAATGGAGAAGATAACGTGGAAGAGAAACCAAAACTGGGGAGTGTGCGTGTCATCTGTCCAAAATACAGTGGTGACAGCAAAATGGAGGTGAAGACCTGGATCAAATTTTTTAACCTGCAATGTCGAAAACAAAGGTTATCAGATGAAAGAAAAGGAGAGATATTCCCTGAATTTCTCGAAGGAGAGGCATTGACTTTCTTTATTAAATATGCGTCACATCTGACAGAATGGACCAGATTAGAAACAACATTCATTGAGCATTTTGAATGCGGAGTGGGGAGTCTTTCGAAACTTTTATTCAGATGAAATTGGATAAAGTGGAAGATTTGGACTCGTACTATAAGGACAAGGTGGAGATTGGCCTGAGTTTGGGTCTCACTGAGAAGATTATTGCTGAAGCATTGACCACAGGACTTAAACCGGAGTGGCAACCCATCTTCTGTGCCAATAACATAGAGACACCCCAAGACTGGCGGAGACTGGCAAACAACTTAAGGAGAGTGATGAAAGAAAAAGAAAAACCATCCCAAAACACTCGACTGTCGGATCCGGAGATAACACGCCGGAGACCTTGGAGACCACCAAATACCAGTGATCCCAGAGGAGCCTATGTTGGACCTCCCAATGCCAACTATAACCGAGGATTCTATCGACCACCGCCCAGATGGCCAATACAGAACCGGGAACCAAACCCGAGGATTCCGCGACCCAATGGACATCAATGATGCACCTTCCGGGTTACTACGTATCTAGGGAACAATAGAGTGCACATGGGACTTATTGATACCGGAACAAACATTTCAATCTTACCTGAAAACCTACTTAATCGTGTAACTTATAGACTGATAGAAGAAGCACCTAAGATTCAATTGCAACAGACCAGAGGTCAGGTGAGTGTGCAAAAAATTGTTGAAATTGATACTAAAATTGGACGAATAACTCGTCCCGTAACGTTTTTTGTAATTAAAACCAATATTAGGTATATTTTATTGTCAGGATATCAATGTAAACTTTTTAAATTGTATTTAAATTTTAATAATTTCCATGTTTTTCAATTCTATAATGATATAACATATCGAGGCTCATTTCCTGAATATGAATTTTCATATCATTTTGATAATTATAATAGTGATACTAGCAAAGATGTAAATAATGAGGTCAGAATAAATCAGGAAGAGAAAAGTAAATTAACGAAATTGTTGAACAGTGTAAATGAAATATTCTCCAAAGATAAATATGATGTAGGAGGTATAAGGTTAGAGCCGCAGAAGGTTACTTTGACTTCTGAGTTGCCCATATCAATGCGACCTTATCGTGCATCACCCAAAGATAATCTAGAAATTAAAAAACAGTTAGATAAGTTACTTGAAGCCGGATTCATTACTCCATCATATAGCGCGTATTCATCTCCTGTAACTTTAGCATACAAAAGAGATGAGAATTCAAAAAATAGATTTTGTTGCGATTATCGAAAAATCAATGAAATAAGTAAAACCGATAAGGAACCCATTCCTCGGATTGATGCCGTACTGGATCAGTTAGCCAACGCTAAAATTTTTTCTACATTAGATTTGACGTCGGGATATTGGCATATTAAACTTAATGAGACCGATTCTGAAAAATTAGCTTTTACAACCAATTATGGCTTGTATCGATGGACGAGGTTACCATTTGGATGGAAAAATTCTCCTGCCATATTTCAAAGAACGTTAAGACAAATTTTAGATAAGTACCAAATTCGATTTGCCCTTAATTATTTCGATGACATCATAGTATTTTCTCAAAATTTCAATGAACATATGGAACATTTGAAAACTATTTTTTCCATTTGTCAAAAAGAAAATATTAAGTTAAAATACTCAAAATGCCAATTTGCCCAAAGAAAAATTAACTTTCTCGGATACGAAATAGAAAATGGAAAATATCAGCCTAATAATATTAATATTGAAGTTATAAAGAAGTTACAACCCCCCAGGAATGTTAAAGAATTACAAAGATTTTTAGGCAGTGTCAATGTTTATAATAAATTCATCCATAATTATGCTAAAATTAGAAATCCCTTAAATAAATTACTCCGGAAAAATGAAGTTTGGAATTGGACCATAGAGTGTCAAAAAGCATTTCAGCATCTTAAGGATATTTTAATTTCAAAACCTGTACTTACATTATTCAACCCAAATTATCCATGTCATGTTTTCTGTGATGCTTCATCAGAAAGTATCGCCAGTATTATAATTGAGAAGAGTATTGTGTAATTATGATTATTGTATTGATAATGATATTGTATTGATAATGATTTTTGTATTGAGGATAATTGGATATAAAAGTGAAACAGGATAGAGTAAAGAGGAATTAGAGGTTAGATAAAGATAGGGAGAAATTAGATAAGAGATCGGGAAACCTGGCAGAGAGGCAAACCTATAAATAAAAAGTAATAGATAGGGAGAGGAGATTGAATGTAAGATTTATGTTGATAGGAGTGTTTGACTTACCCTTTGGCATTGATACTGGGAAAGGATATATCAATCCCAAGTGAGGATAAGCTGATGTTTCCACTGCCAGTGTTATTGGATTAAGAAAAAATATAAGAGAGTTAAGGAAGAGAGTTAAGGAAAAGAGATAACGAATTAAGATGGTAATGTAGAATATAATGGGAAAAAGAAGGAGTACGAGGATTTAGAGAAAAGAGTTAGGAAGGCCTTAGGAGATATCATTAAGAAGAAAGAGAGGGTACCATGTACATAGAGAAGTAGAAAAAAAAAGGAAATCTTTTAGAAGAAAATAAAGAGTTATACTTTGAAATTGTAAATGTCAAGGTATGTGAGAGGTGGAGGTACTAAGAAAAATCCTGTATAATCTCATATAATTTTAGAATTGCTAGTATGTTGATTATTTGAATTGTATGTATTTCATGTATATTGATGAGTAATATAGAGATAGTAACTTAAATGTAATTAAGAAAATAGGTAGGGTCACAGAATTAAGAGTTCTTGGAAAATTCTTGTTTATTTTATTTTATATTGAGTATATTATGGTCATATTAGAGATTAGGGTGTATCGATACAACAACATAACAACATAAACATCAACACTGTGAGAAGAATGAATGGTGTATGAGAGTTCCCCTGATCAAGGAATTCTACATTTTTTCACACATATTATATTACATAGGAATAAAAGAAGATTTTGTGACAAATTAAAAGTTAAATTAATTTATTGGAATTTTACAGTTATAACATAAATAACAGATAGCATATTTACATAAGGATATATTAAAATTGAGTGGATAAATATACCTTAAGAAGATTGATGTAACAAGTGTAAGAGTTTATTTCTATATTATATTTTGTAGTGTGATTTTTGAAATGTATTCAGAGTATTGTAGAGAGTATCATGTATGTAATGTATAGGTGGACCGAGACTTGAGACTGGAGGGGGGGGATATGATACATAATTTTCGATTTTAAACTTTTCTATATCAGAGAAGACTTTAGTTTCTAAGAACGTCGCCGACCTTCTTGGCTCTTAACATTAATTGAAGTCCTTATCCAGTTGAGGAGCCATAAAAGTTAATGATAAACCATGTTGAAAGAATGGAGAGCCTAAGCTATAAGCACTGGTAAGAGGTTAATACTCGAGAAACTCTTCAGATCATGAAATTAGACCATATAGGGGCAGTAATCACGTAAATATCAACGTGGGAACGGATATAAATATCGGATAAGTATCTTGGTAATGAGAAGGACGACAGCTTCGCGAGTTCGGTATAGAGTCAAGTGCATATAATGATGTAAACCATTCCACTATCAAGTCTCGGGAAACTAGATAAGTGTCCTCAGAAGTATATGTGAAGGAGATCACGAGTTTTGTAAGTGTTCTCATTAATGGGACTATAAAAAGCTGTGCAGAGCAGATTTTAGACAGAAGATCTCAGAGAGATGGGAGAGCTTGATTTTTATTCATGTAGAGAGAGCTCTGTCTAGCAGACCAATTCTATGTTCCGATATCTGAGAGTTGTAGCTATAATCATGTAATGCTGTTAAAATGTCTACGGATCTCCATTACGGAGAATCTTGGATGTACGAGGGTGAAGTGACGGCGACTGTAAATAAAGAGAACTTCTGAGTAAAGAGATGTCTTTTCATTTTACTTTTACACGGAGATCAATTCATTTGTGGTGATCCAATATTATCACATATATATATATATATATATATATATATATATATATATAATATATATAAATATATAGATATATATATATATAATATATATATATATATATATATATATATATATATATATATATATATATATATATATTTTAATATATATATATATATATATATATATAATATATATAAATATATAGATATATATATATATAATATATATATATATATATATATATATATATATATATATATATATATATATATATATATATATATATATATATATATATATATATATATATATATATATATATATATATATATATATATATATATATATATATATGCAAGAGTTTCTTGTTCGCTAGAGTTAACTTTTGCATATTCTCAAAAACGTTATGATTACACTTCAAAAACAAGGTTCTATTATGATTAAGAACAGTTATGAAGTCATTAATCGACTTAAATATTGTAATAAGGATATCCGTTTTGCAAGCTTTGATTTTCGAGATCTGTTCAATAATATAGACTTAACATTTTTATATGATATACTATTGGAAATACATGAAGAGTACAGTTTAAAAGAATTTATAACTTATCGAAAGTATAAGGAACTTATACATTTGGTATTATATGAAAACATCTTGCATGACGGCAATGGATACTACCAACAGATTAAGGGTATTCCTATGGGAGAAGTCTGTTCATCCATACTAGCGGACATATATTTGTCAAAATTTGAAAACGCCACACACATGTTGTATGAAATACCCTACTTCCGTTATGTGGACGATGTTCTTTTGGGGCATTATGAACATTCAACGGGATTTGATTTCACCTTCTATCCCAAAGAATTGGAATTAATCGAAAACAACAATACAGAGGATAACGCTGTGAACTTTTTGGACATCACGATAAAATACCACAAACTATATGGTGTTTCTACCTTATTACATGATAAGCGTGATTGTTACAAAATGAAGATCAATCACATCATAGACTGGAAGGTAAATTTAACTAACAATATTTTCAAGAATATAATTATTGGACACCTCAAGCACAATCAAATCATCAATACCTTAAAAAAAATTGCATTGAAAGTAACAGAAGGATTGCGAATGAGGCCATTAAAAATACCCTATTAAATTCCTGAGAAGATATTATAATTCCATTTTCAATAATAATGAAGAAAACAATTCGTTTAAAAAGGATATTGCTTTATTTTAGTTCCTCTGCGCAACTTGTATTACCCAGCTTTTGTGTGAGTGATGTTTATATAATACAGTTAATCTCAGTAATCTTCCGTCTGTTGGTTCTGTCTTTTCATACTTTGATGTTCTTGTTTGCCTTTTTCGCGTGCTATTGACTTTACGCATTTACGGGGGATTGACCATTGAATCGCATTGGTTGCATGAGCGTTGCCCGGGCTGAAAAGCTGCTTTAAACGGGAAAGAGGGATCGCAATCCCCCTCTACCATTTCATGCAATGCATTTGGTCTTCCCACTATTTTCGTTCCAAATTAACTTTATATATATATATATATATATATATATATATATATATATATATCAATTATTCATATTTAAAGAACGTTTTAGTTTGTTTTTAATAATCTGGCTTATTTTTAATTTGGGTTTTTAAATGAGCCATACTTGTATTTAGAGAATGTAAATTCATTAATGATGCAACATTTTATATAGATTCGTTCTAAGTTTCTATACCTTCAAGTCAATTATTTCTTAGTTTATAGCTACTAAGAAAAACTCATGTTATATGAAGGAGAGTTTGGATCCTATGGCAGGTGTTACCTAGATCTGAAAGTACAGCTCCGTATCTGCTGAAAATTGGCGCAAACAATATAAACATTTCATAACTTGTATGGAGGGAATGGTGATTTTGTTTTCGCACTGATGTTCTTTTACAATGAATATGAGATTCCAAAAATTGATTAAAATCATTTTAGTAGTTCAGACTGGAGGTCTATCAGCACTGTACAAAATGGCCAATGACGTGATAGCTCAGTGGTTAAGCCATTGTGACTGTATTCGGAGGACCTGCTGTCCATTACATGATCTGTCCAATCTATTCCCAGGTTCACGCAGTGTACGGGGACACGATTAGTCTGTGAGTCCAAAGGTCCTTCTTAGAGGCTGATGACACGGAAAGAATGGTACGGTCTCTGTGTGTATCGTCCACACTGGGATTCGATCTAAATTGCGTAGCGCTGTCCCAGTTTCACACCTTCAAGTAGGTCGCACAGTTTGGGCAGAAAGAAAGAAAATAGAAAATGACCAAAAGTGAAAAAAAAAATCATGACTTTTAATTTTTTACACTTTAAACTGAATTTAAAGGAAAAAATATACCTCACATCAGATCACCATAAAATAAGACATCATTCATAAAATTCGGTTTAGTAATTAGGGCTGTAGGTCGATCAAAACTGAAGAGCAAGAAGGACGAGTCGAAAATCTTTGAAAGTGCATATTTAAATTTATTTTTATTTTGTTCTACCGTACTAATTGCATTTTCTTTCTTTTTCTTTTA
Source organism: Amaurobius ferox (assembly GCA_951213105.1). Classification (NCBI taxonomy): domain Eukaryota; kingdom Metazoa; phylum Arthropoda; class Arachnida; order Araneae; family Amaurobiidae; genus Amaurobius; species Amaurobius ferox. The sequence goes on from OX578140.1 coordinate 135,524,592, forward strand.
TTTTTGTCAGGTTCGTGATCATATTATATAAAAAGATCAAATTTGTTGCTATTTTGTAGGTTGAGATACAGACACCTGAATTTCGATTTCATCACGTCAGGTATAATATACACGCGCATAAAATACTGCAGAACCGGAAAGGACGACTTATCGGAGACATGGCGGGTTAAAACCCTGTCATGTTCCTAAAATCTCGTAATTTGCACAATTTTCGATTGTTTATGAACATCAACAAACATTTTGTAAATCTTTAAATTGTACCTCGTCTTCTAATTTACATAAAATTGGTGGGATTTTATACAGGATATTGCTGGTTAATGTAAAAGTTCTAAAATCAATCATTTGTTTCATTTTTAGATGCTCTCAAACAGAAAATACTCAAATGAAATGATAATTTACATCCCATTTATAAATTTCAGAAAAAAAGGTTACCATTTGAGGATATGACCATACCGGTGGACACAGCAAAGAGGCAGGTTGACAACACAACCAAAAAAACTACATTACAATTTTAAAAGCTTATTCAATTAATATTACCATAAAGAAGCTTACTCACTAAGTCCTTTACCTCCAATTAATAGTTTGTATCCAATTTTATTTATGTTTATCTTATAAATATGAATATTCGATAATGTACCATATAAAATATATCACGTTTTTACTACCATGTAGAGCTCAGAATATTTTCTTTTCTACCCCAATTCCACTTTTTATCTAATACATCTAATTAATATATCTGAATATGTAAACTACTGCTGTAAATCATGGGCAAAATATTTTTGTGATAAACACTTCACTGTGGAATAAATGAAGTTTAATTTCTCTCCACGAAGATAAATTCTTTGGAAAAGTTTTGAACCTTTCAGCATATATTTACATATAAAATGGGTGCTTTCAACGATCCAATTAGAATTTTGAATGAACGGCTGCACTTGTAATTTCTTTACAATACATGGGAAAGTATAGGAGAAGAATTGGAATGGTGTCGAAATTCCCAACTCGAGTTTTCGAATCATTTACAAGTTTCGAGCATTCTAAACGTGCCGTCTGTGCGTGCGTCTGTTTGTGTTTTCATTGTATTTATCCACTGTATCTTTTAAAAACTAGTAGATTAAATTTCACCAAATTTGGCAGATTAGTAAGATAGGGATTAGTTAGATTTTTATTTGTAAACTAGCTCTCAAAACTCTTCAAAATCTAAGTTACAGAATACATATAATCAGTTGAATCAATTAAACGCTTGTTTAAATGTTATTTTTGAGTAGAAAATAATGAAACCAGCGTTATTACTACGGGTCTAACCGTTCTTGAGATATTTTAGTATTTGCACCACGGGTGCCCATATCATTTTTCCCGACGAAGAAAACTCCAGGATAAGACATACCAGTTCGATTCCCTTGAGTCCAGGAGAGAGAAAGGGATACACTTGCCATACCTTTGCAACGCCACCTTTAAAAATTAGTTCGATTTTCAAATGAAAATAAAAATTTAATCACTAACTTCAAATTTAGTGTAATTTGAAATAATTATCCTGGCTGATACGTGCGATGAAACTCAATTTAATGAATTATGAAAAAACAAACTTGAAACTGGGTCGGTAAAAAGTGGTCGGTAAAAGTCGGTAAAACTGGGCCGTCTGGGGAAAGTCGGTAAAGAAAGTCACACCCTGACACACATCAGAGTTTTTTTTTAATTTACAGACATTCAGTGAGATATTTAAGTTTTCGAAGAAGACGAAACTATTTCTACAAACACATGGAAATTATGATTATGTGTAAAACAGCCCATATCATAATTTAAATTAATCTGTGTATAATGAATATGTCCAAAATGAGAGGATAATTAAATAAATTAATAAAACGCAAAATCAATAAATTAATTTTAACGCAAAATTATATTACCATATTATTAAAATCAATCATTATGTTATGAGGTATTTTTTTTCATTTCTGACAAAGCGATTGAAAAAAGAGTATTTTGTCAAATTTGTAACTTGATGGATTCTACGAACAGATTTCACGTATGGGGGGCAGGGCGTTTGTTGTTACTCGTTGCTTTGCTTTTAATTGCATTTTGTCATGTCATTGGAAATATGTATTTCATTCCCATTCATGTATTCAACAATATATAACACATGTGAAGAGAAAACTATAAAAAGTACTTGAATATTGAATTTCAAGGCTTCAATGGACTTTTATAATTTTCGTCATACTAGAATACAAATCAATAATGTATTATAATCATATGTGCTTGAGTGCCTGTTTGCCTGATCAATAATGCATTTAACCATTCTTCCACGAAAGTTAATCTTCTGATTTTCATTGAAATAGGCAGTTATGGGTGCTATTTTTTATTCTTGTATTAATTATAGATTGGAATTAATAAATACCACCTAAATTGAGCGTAAGTCGCTTAATCGTACAAAAGATTATTAAGGGTCGATGATTTTGACAAAATCTTCTTTTATAGTTATTTATAAAAACATTGGATTTTATTTTCTCCCTTGATTTCTATTAATATACTCAGTAATACCACCCAAATTAGGTTAAGTCGTTTATGCCTTTTTTGAGATTAAAAAGGGTCAGCGATTCTGACAAAATAAATTTATTTTATTTTCCTGTTTTCGCATTTACAAAATATGCGAAAAAATCCACCTGAATATTGCCAAAATCACTTTCGTGATTTTTGCAATTACGGTGAACTAGCGACTCGATATATACGCACCCACTGATTTTGAAAAAGCTTGTTGTATATTTTAACTATCCAATTTTCTCTGTGTTTACAGTTAAGCAATATACGCAGAGTACCATCAAAATTTGGGCCAACTTGCTTTTTCTGTTTTCGATAAACCTAAGGGCAAATGAGTTTGACAAAACCCCATTTTATAGCTAAACTATGCACATTTTACGGAGTTTTTTTTCTGCGTTCACATCTACATAAAAATCTGATGTGGGCAACACATGACTTTCCTTATATAATGTAATTAATATACTACTTTTACAGTAAAAAAATAGGTTTTTCTTATAGTAGATACTAATATTCTTCCCAAGGTATTGAATTTTCGACATTTAGTCGTCATTTTCATTGATTTAGCGTCATTTTTATCCATTTGGCGAGATTTTTGTTAATTTGGCAACATTTCAAAAAGTCGCCAAGTTGGCGACATTCTGCCAAATTCGTCGCCGAAATTTCGCCAAACGTTATGGACGAAGAAATAAGTTGTTCTTACAACAGAAAAATGACTATTGGCGTTCAGATGCAAAAGTATTACTCAAAATATCTTTTTTCAGGAATGGAACGAGCTAGATCTACCAGAATGATGTCACCCAATTTATCGCATGGTATTACATATGAAAAGTGAACATGTTTCTCAGTAGGAAATATTTTTTTTTTCATTTTATATGACTTTTTAATAATTTTTTTGAAAAATGTGCAATATCTCGAGAACGGTTCATGTTAGCGTTCTAAAATTTATGTCAATCGTTTTCTAATGAAAAATTACATAAGAAATGTATATTTACGTAACTTTATTAATGGTTTTGATTTTTTGACGATTTTTTCAAAATTTTATTTGAAAATTTAGGACGGTTCTGAACATTCGATTACGTATAAAAACAATAGGCTTCCAGTGTTTACGAATTGTGATTTTTGTACCAAATTTGGTTTGAATCGGTCCATTCGTTCGTCAGTTATCGTCTCCACAGACTCACTGACACACACACACACACACACACACACACAGACATCACTTCAAAAATGTTTGATTCGTGATCAGGGGTGCTTGAAACGTGCACTCCCGTCGAAAACTCGATTTCGAATTTTCGACCCCGTCACAATACTTTCCTTGTACATTATGTATATAAGGAAAGTAATAATATATAAAATTCCCCACATAAGTTTTGGGCAAAATTGCTTCAATGGATTTTGATATTAAGGAGAACTAGTGAACTGACACACAGACATAATGATATTAATGAAATCTTGTTTTATATCTAAATTACATGCATTTTCGGTTATTTTTTCCACGTTCACTTCTATGTGGTATATGAAACATCGCATATAAACTTTTTCCCAAATCGTTTCAGTGGTTTTTTAGAATACAAGTTGTTAACTATATGATATCCACCCATTTTTTTCGTGTAGCTTTCATATCGTTAGCTCTTTGTACCACAGATCGACAAACGTGATTTTAGGTTTCTCTTGATCTCACCGATATTTTTACTATAAAAAATCGACTTGCTGCTATATAACAATCACCATAAGCCATGCTGGTTTAAGTAAAAGGATTACTTTACACTAGAAAGATGACTTGCAGTCATTTTCACGGTTTTAGATTTACTTTTGAGCGCTATGTCTTTATTTAAGGTCTCTGGCTACTGAAATTTTATGAATTTTCTAATTTCAGGTGAAGGATATACGAGCGTTTTTAAAACTTTAATTATTATTATTATTTAATTGCATTGCATACATTTTCAGTTTATAGACGTCATTTTGACGGCAGTAAAGAAAACGAAAATTTAAAACAATAGCATATAAATGAAAGTCGCGTTAATAAATTCTACTGCCATTTAAAAAACTACGAGGTTTTTTTTGTGTGCATTTTGTGAGAACGATAAGAAAAACTTCAGTAACAAATAAATGCACAAATAACGGAAAGTAATGCAGCATGTAGCTGTTTCGGAGATAATCTGAATCTGCTTCGTCAATGCAAGAAAACCATTAAACCCGAAATCCAATAGAGGAATGAACACGAATGTTTTGTTTGGGCTGTTTTTGTTTTTTGGACTTTGGGATTCGTTGGTTCTTCTGCACTAAGGAAAGGGACCCAGTAAATCTTCAAAACACATGTATGCTGCATTAATTTGTTCTATTTGTGTTTATATTTGATGTTCAAGTTTCCTTATTCTTCGCATAAAGTGTATATCACTTATAGGTAACTTCATGAATATTTATTCAGTATTTGGTAAAGCATAACTTTACTGTTACTTAAAACGTTTTATATATACAACTCATTAAATATATGGGCATAAAAATAATAGCTTATGCAAATATATTATGACTTGATATTTATCACTGAGAGACAGTTCTAAATTTAAAATATACTACTATCTTTGATGAAAATAAATGCTAAATACATTACATTTCCTGATTTTATTTCCACCCGTCAAAATGACGGCTTTGGGCTTTATAGTTAGTAAAAAAATACCGGGGCTTTCTGGTGTTACTTTACGGCTAAAAGCATATTTATCAACAAAATTGATGAAGGTCATAACCACTATCATCATACATTCGTCTAGTTCAGCGCGATTGTTCTGATATTCAAACTATTGCATATAAATGGTAGTCGCGTTATTAAATTCTATTGCCATTTAAAAGAATACGAGGTTTTCTTTGTATGTATTTTGTGCGAGCGATAAGAAATATTTCAGTAACAAATAAAAGTACAAATAACGGAAATTAATGCAATATACAACTGCTTCGAAGATAATCTGGATTTGCAAGAGAACCAATAAACCCGAAGTTCAATAGAGGAATGAACACGAATGTTTTGTCCGGACTTTTTTTGGTCTTTTGGAATTCGGGGTCGTTGGTTCTCTTGCACTGACGAAGGGGATCATGCGTATCTTCGAAAGCGATGTATGCTGCATTATTTTGTGATATTTGTGCTTATATTCGGTTCTCAAGTTTTCGTTATACTGCGCACAATGTGTATATTACTTATAGGTAAGTTAATGAATATTTATTCAAGTATTTAGTTAAGCATAACTTTACTATTTCTTAAAATGTTTCCTTTTTACATCTCATTATATATATATATGGGCGTAAAAAGTTTATGGAAATATATTATGACTGGATGTTTATCAATAAGAGATAGTTCTAAATTTAAAATATACTATAAACTTTGATGAAAATAAATGCTAAATACATTATATTTCCTGATTTTATTTCCACCCTTCAAAATAACTGCTTTGGATTTTTTAGTTAGAAAAACAATACCGGCTTTCTGGTGTTACTTTACTGCTAAAAGCATATTTATCAACAGCATTGATGCAGATCATAACCACTATCATCATACATTCGTCTATTTTAGTGCGATTGTTATGATCTTCTATTCAGATTGATTGCATCAATCTGGGCTAGAAGATCTCTTATCATCGAAGTGGACTTTGCATTCTCCACCTTTTAATGTTAGATTGAAACTCAAAATCTGTCCCACCACCTCCTAGCATTTTCACCTCAGGTAAGACTGTTGCTGCATGTTTTATTCTCCAAGTTACTTTCATGAATGATCGTTCTCCACCCTAATTTGAAATCGGCGCTCAGTATACCAGAATCCGCTGAATCTATGCTAGTCGTACCATGATCACTTTCCGTCTTCCTACATATTTCAACCAACATACACGATTGATTTATTTGGGCGCCATTGTAAAGAGCCTTGCTGACCCAACCTGGAATCGAACCCTGGATCTCCGAATTGGCCAGCCAACACTCTACCGTTGAACTGCTGGTACGAAATTGCAAGCTCTTACCCTCGAAGTGGACACTGCAACTTCATTAAAATATTAAATATTATCTAATTAAATGGATCAATTTCCAACCTCTTACATAATTCAACTAACCTACATGATTGATTTGCTCGGGTGCCATTATAAAAAATCTTGCTACCCCAACCATGAACCGAACCACGGATCTTCATACCGACCAGCCGATGTTCTATCTTAGAGCTACATGAACGGGATTGCTTTTCGTCACATGGTACTCTGCAATGTTATGACAACAAACTCGACAACAATACGCGGTAGAAGACGAATGTCAATTACAAAGTTGCAAACCATTGTTTAATTAGTAGGAATAAAAACATGGTACTCACGGAAACCGTATATAAAAGACAATAAAAATATGTACTTCTTGATAGGGCGAGTAGCACGCCCGAAATTGACATGAATTAACCAATTAACATACCCAGGTGCCACACATACTTTCTGTGGGAGCGGGATCAGTACCAATAGTATCTACTGACTCCACTACACACAACACCGTGAAACGTAAATTTTATATACCAAAAGAGAACTATTAATTTTATCATAATTACCTCAAAAAAACACCAGGTTCTAAACTCAAGGGAGTTCCCAGTTTAGGAGAATTTAATCCTAAATGATTGCAGTGAGTAAAACATGAAGGCATACACAAATAAACAGGCTCATTTATCACACAAATAATATTTTATTTTTAGATTTTCAAAATGACTAAATATATATTTATTTCAAATTATCACCTTTAGTATTCAGAGCTTCACTTTATTAATTAACATTCTTACTTTTAATGCTCTGGTCAAAATTATATAGCAACAATATTTAATTGTATTCGACAAATATATGATTTCTTTAATCATGAAAATCAACTCAACAATAAGATATTTCAAATATGAGCCATTAATATTAATTAAACTGTATTCACCTGTGCCTGTGATGCAACGGAACTTCTTGTTCCGAAGAAAGAAATTTTACCTGAGCGGTAGAGTAATTTTACAATACGAAGAATGTCCTATTCAGGATAACACGATCTGCAGTTGAATAAAAGAGTTCCCAAAGGTGGATGGCGAGAAAATGATCCAAAATTTAGATGACATGACAGCATTCGAATATGGCAAGTAAGCCGTACCTTCGCGATCGAGACTCATCACCAGCCATCGAAAACAGGACTCCTGGAATAAAAAAAATAATTTTAGAAATGATGAAAATAAATAGCCGAAACTTTTCCAGGATCTTCTCCATCAGCTCCAGAAGGGCAGGGCGGTTTCTCTTAGAAACAAATGCCCAATTCCGCCAGCTTAGCCATTTTGGCCAAAAGCCTTTGTTTTTTTAATAAGACAAAACTTTCGATGCGACCTTTCAGTCGGAATTTCCAGCTCCAGGAGACAAAATTGTGGGTCGCTCGAGCCCACGCAAAAAAGTTCTCCTCTCCGCTGCGCCTCTTCCTGATTGGACAGGCGCGGTTCTCCTGGCAACAGGCGATCACACGTCACGCATCTCGGCCAGACGCAAATCCTAGACATTCTCACGAATTCTCAACGAAACTCGCTTTTCAGTGCGATTTCAATAGAAACAAGTCTTAACGAAAAACACAGCACAGGCACGGACGGAGAGAAGGATGTTTCTCTCACAGAAAAATACGAAAAGCTCATGGCGCAGAAATGCGACATGACAGCTCTCCCCTTCTGGGAGGCAAAAATTTTTCGAACACAGTGAGGAAAATTTTTCTCTCACTCAAAACACAAAAACACAAAAATTTACAAAGAGTCTTAGGATCCTGTAAGTGTAAAATAATTTAAAACAAAATTTTGGGCGAGAAAAAGTGCGATCGTTCAAATTTCTCAAAAGCAACAACACTGTAGATCTGAATGACTGGCCAAGCCACTCATCACCACAGGTAAAGACCAAAAGAAAACCAAAAGGATGACAAGGCGTCACCACATCTTAAAGGAACCTTTACAAAAATTTACATTTAAATATTCAGAAAAAAATTTGTCAAGGCACTTTGCCTGACAACACAATATCTCAATCAACAACATTGAGATCAACCCGATGATATGAAACAAAAACATGATATGATATGAATTTACAAACTTAAACAATATAAACAATGAAAAAATTCAAAATTTCAAACATTTGTCACCTTCAGAACACACAAGTGACACAAAACAATTCTTAAAGGATTAAATATTTTGAAAATTAATTTCCAAATTAAATTTGTCATATTCAGGTAATGAGATTCTTTTACTCATTCAAAAATTGTCTCACTATTTGAGAACAAAGTCAGTTTCAACTTTCAATTTCTTAATTCAATTTTTCATTTCAAAGACTTTCATTTCAATTTAAACTCTCACTTTAAATTACTTTCATTTTCAACATATTAACTTTAAATTACATTTACTTTCAAATTTTCAACATTTCAACTTTTCAACAATTATTCAACATATTCAACATTAACTTTAATTTAACTTATTTTTGTCATTAAAACAATTCAGAATTTTCTCATTCTGACTCACTTTCATATTACTTTAAATTATTCCTTTACATTAAAATTATTCAATTTATCTTAAAATTTCAATTTACTTTACTTTTAACAAGAACTCTAAAATTACTTCAACCAAGTGACCACTTCATGTCACAAAAACAAAAAATTTACATTTAAACACATTTGTCTACTGAGAGAGAGAGAAAGGAGAAAAAATTCTCCCGAAATTCACGTCAGTTATGTAAAAGAGCAGGAACACATCTAAAGAGCAAACTCGGCGGGAACTAACGAGTTGCCAAGAAGTAAAAAGGGAGGTGTAGAAAAAGAAAAAAAAATACTCGCGTGCAGGATGCAAATGCAGCAGAACAGGACGCCAGGACACGCCTCAGAAGCCACGGACGTCACAAAAATTTTGGACAGCTTGCGCTGACCTCATCATCGTCATCATCATCATCTTCATCATCATCATCCTCACAGCTTCACCAGTTTCCCACCTGGCCAATCACAACCCTCCTAGGTAGGCTCGGAGCAAGTTGTCGTCCAGGACTCCAGTCCTGCCACAAAAACACCGGGGCTTTAATTTGTCAAGCTGCTTCTTCATCTGTGATCCAATGTAAATATGTCCATGTTTGCGTCCACCAGCCAGCTTTCAGAAAAAGAGGTTGCAGCATAAAAATATGATGTCTGACTGAAATGTGTGTAGATGTTTGAAAACTGCTGGTCAAAAAAAAAACAACAATGTGAAATGGAATTTCAAGAGAAAAGAATTTCAACAAACATCAGCCAAAAATTTTCACCTCTCTCAGCAACAAAGTTTCAAAAACATTTTTCAAAAGAGATCATTTACTTTTGATCTCCAAAAAATATTTCATTAAATTTCAAAAATTCTCAATTCAAACTTTCCATTTTCAATTTCAAATTACTTAAATTCTTTATATTTACTTTATATTAACTTAATTTTATTTTATCAAAATCATTTACCTTTTCCAAAATTCAAAATTTCCTCCTTTTTCTTAGGGGAACAACAAATTACCAACACCAATTCAATTTTCATTCACTTAAACAAGTAATCAAACATTTTTTTTCAATAAAACACATCAAAATAATCAAAGACAATCAAAGCAGGACTCTCGAAAAATTCCAAGGAGAGTCAATTAACAAAATTACTTATTATTTAAATTACAATATAAACATTTATAACTTATGGTTCACAAAATCAATTACTTTTTCTTATTTACTTTTTAACTTAAATGCAAGATTTCCAATAAATTTTAAATCACAACAATTTTTTTCATAAATTCTACTTTAAAAGACAATATTGAAATATAAAAACTTAAACAAGTATCAACTTAAATTTAAAATGAGATTTTTCTTGCAAAATTTAATTTCTGAAAAATTGTGAACTCAACCAAAATTTAATATTGTGAAAATCCTTGAAATCTAAGATTATAAGGTGTACGTGTATTTCTGTTTGTCATATAATACTGATTTTGGTGTGGTGTATAACTATTTCTGTAGTTATTGTTGTAAATGATTCTTCCATTTCCTCTATTATCAAAGTTATTTGAATTATTTCTAGGTGTGAAATGTTGACTTTTTTTAGCATGAAAGTTTGATCTAGTATGAACAGCATTTTCATTTACTCTTTTATTTGGCAAATTAAATCTTACTCTTTTCACAGTCTTTTTGTTTTGAGATTTTTCTGAACTTTTTGATAAACAAAATTTTAGTTTCACAGAGTCTTTCTCAGCGGTGATCACAGGAGTAAGTTTATTTGACTTAGAGTTCAGTTTTTGAGTTTCAGTAGTTTGCTTTGAAAACTTTTGCAATTCCTCTCTTCTTGGAGGTAAAAGAGTCAGTCTGTTCACATGAACCAGTTGTTCATTTTTGGGATTCATCACATGTCTTATTTAGAAGTTTACAGCAGATGTTTGTTTTATCACTTTAAAAGGGCCTCTATTAAATGAACTGAGTTTTCTTGATTGACCATGAGGCAAAAAGGGAGTGTAAAGATACACTAAATCACCAACCTTAATGTTAGATATCTTCGCTTTCTTATGTTGTTGTAAAATTTGTGAATTTTCAGCTTTTTCCAAGTTACTTTTGACTACATCATATGTTCTTTTAAGTCGGAATCTCATGTCCTCACCATAATCATATGTTGATTCATATGTCGGAGGTTTAAATCCAGCAATCAAAATATTTGGAACTGTTAAATCTCTACCATAGAGTAAATAAGCAGGTGATTCACCCGTAGAAGCATGTATGGCATTTCTATGAGCTAATAAAGCAAAATGGATCAATTTGTCCCAGTTATCCTTATCGTTATATGCAATATTTTTCAAGGATCTGATCAAAGTACCATTTAATCTTTCAACACATCCATCTACTGAAGGCATATAGGCAGTAGTAGTATTCTTTATTATTCCTAATTTCTTATAAAAACATCTTGCTGTTCTAGAAACAAAATTCGTCCCCTGATCTGAGACAATGTATTTAGGTATACCATGCTGAGCCATGTAGTGCTCTAGGCAATTTAAAATATCTTCAGTTTTAATTGAAGCCAAGGGATATGCTTCAGGCCATCTTGTAAAATAGTCAGTGATTACTAATATAAATTTATTTCCAGATCTTGATATAGGTAATGGTCCGACACAATCCATGGCGATTCGCTCAAATGGATATGTGGATTTTGAAAATTTTTGGATGGGTGCTTTATTATTTCTAAAACCACGATTTACCACACAAATTTCACATGATGCGACATAGTTTTGGGTTTGGGAATACATTCCCTGCCAAAAGTATTTTCTACTCACAGAAGCTAAAGTTCTTCTAAATCCACAATGTGCGTAAGTAGGGCAATCATGATGCAACCATAAAATTTCAGACAAAAGTTCTTGTGGAACAACAACTCTTTCTTGTTCTTGATGTCTACGTTTAGGGTGTTTATGAGTACACCACAAGATATCATCTTTTCTAAAAAATACCAAAGTTTGTGGGTAAGGTTTTATGTTCTTATCTAAGAGATCTATAATTTTATTGCATCTTGGGTCAGATTTTTGAGCATTCTTAATTCTTATGAGCAAGGTAGGACAAGTAAATGTTTGTTCCAATTGACCACTTTGTATGTTATTTTCATTTTGCATTTCACTTTCATTATTATCAACAGCACAAATTTCATTTACTTCATTTGTATTGGCAGGATTCAAATTGACTTCTGATTCTCTTCTATTGCTATTATTAGTATTGTTTACATTATTAGAATTTTGAGAATTTTGATTTACACTTGGAAAATTTTGATTAACATTTTGAAAATTTTGATTAACATTTTGATTTATAACTTTATATTGTGACACAAATCTTTGTGGAATGCTCTCAATAGTATTAGTACATTCATCTACATTTCTTGAAAGATAATCTGCCACTAAGTTTGCTTTTCCAGGTTTATGTACTATTTGGTAATCAAATTGTGATAGAGATGCAATCCATCTTGCCAATCTAGATGTAGGATCTTTTAATTTAAATATAAACGAAAGGGATATCTGGTCACAAAAAATTGTGAAAGGTTTTCCAATTAAATAGTGTTTATAATAGTTAGTAGCCCAAACAACGGCTAATGCTTCTCTTTCGACAACACTGTATTTACATTCAGCTTCATTAAGTTTACGACTAGCATAAGATATTGGATGCAAAATTTTATTTTCATCTTCTTGGGACAAATAGCAGCCTAAAGAGTGATTTGAAGCATCAGTATGTAAAATAAATGGTTTTCTAAAATCTGGAAGGGTCAAAATTGGTTTTGACAAAAGTTTTCCTTTTAAAATTTCAAAAGATTTTTGAGCTTCATTAGTCCATATAAATTTCTTTTTACTTTCATTATTCTTAGTCTTCAGTAAATCTGTCAGTGGAAGGGTAAGTTCTGCATAGTCTTTTATGAATTTTCTATAGAATCCAGTGAGTCCAAGAAATTGTCTCACATTCTTAATTGATTTTGGAATTTTAAATTTTTCTACAATTTCCAAATTATGAGTATCAGGTTGTACTTTTCCATTTGATACTAAAAATCCAAGATACTTAATTGTTTTTCTGAAAAAATGGCATTTGCTTGGTTTCAATTTAAGACCATGTTTACTTAATCTTACAAAAATTTCTTCTAGTTTTTTCAAATGTTCTTCGAATGTTCTTGAAGCGACGATAATATCGTCAATGTAAATTCCAGATATGCCAGCCAGCACCAGAGACATCAGTCTCTGAAAGGATGCGGGCGCATTCTTAAGACCAAATGGAGTTCTGGTCCATTCAAAGTGTCCGTCAGGTGTTGAAAAAGAAGTCTTTTGATAATCACTAGGATGTAAACACAATTGATAAAATCCACTAGTTAAATCAAGAGTCGAAAAATACAAGGCTCCAGATAAATTATCTATTAATTCCGATATATTGGGTATCGGAAAATTTTCTACTATTGTTATCTTATTTAACTTTCGGAAATCCGCTACTAACCGATAACTTCCATCAGGTTTCTTAACAAACAGCACAGGAGTATTGTAAGGAGATGTACTTCTTTGAATAATTTTGGCATCTAACAACTCGTTCACCTGGCGCGAAAGTTCTTTCTGTAAATTATGTGGAATTTTGTATGACTTTTGTCTAACAGGTATGTTAGACTCCAAATTAATTTCATGCAGTATGGTATCACATCCAGACAATTCTTTCATATTCTTAGCAAAAACATGTTTATATTTACTTAGTAATTTCAAAAGCAAATTTTTCTGGGCATAATTCATATGTTTTAAATCAAAATCTCCTCCCCATGCATCAAATGTGTCATTCTCTTCAATACAGTTTTCAATGTCAATTCTATTATTTATGTCAATATCAGCTTCATAGATGTTTTCGAAAATTCCTAATTTCATACCTTTGTTTATGTAAACACACTTTTCTGATGGATTTGCAACTTTTGCATACAAAAAGTCATTTTCAGGAATTTTATGAATGCTTCTAGCAATGAAAATTTTATTTGCAGAAAATTCCTTACTATTGATAGGTTCAAGTAAAATTGTCGTGTCTTTCTGAATTTTATAATTTCTTTTTAATTTGACAAATGATTCTGTAAAAGGTTTCAAAACACATTTCTTAAACGCCTTGGCAATAGCCAAGGTATTGTCCTGTTGTGAACTTCCTTCATTATGTTTATCACAACTTGTCTGAAAAATTTCATTGTCACTGATATTGTTTTCTGTCAAGGATCTGTCTGTATGTACATCATCATTCATTTGCATTTCATGTAAATCATTTTCACATTCATAATCTGACCTTTCATTCACATTTGCATCAAAATCTCTAAAGTCGACATCTCTAAATTCATTTTGGTAAATGTTTTGTTCAAATAAATATCCATTATCACACTTATTTTCATATCCTCTAAAATTTCTTGAAAAATTTGTGTCTTTGGATCTGTAATCCACATCATTTGTAAAACCGTAATTTCTTCTATTACATTTATAATTTATTGCATTACACTCAGATATTTCAGGTTGAACATCTTTGTGTCCAAAGGCAATGGTCACTTTATTTTTATGCAGTAAGGTACTTCCCAAAATCATGTTGTATTCGTTAGGTGCAGGTGTGTTTAAAATGCAACATTCAATCACAATATTGTCTTTTCCAACGGACAAAAGAAAAGAAGCTTTCTCATCAACCCAAACATCATGATCCCCAACTCCCTTCACAATAATGGATGTATGTTTTGTTTGCACTTTTCGAGGATCAATTTTCTGTAAGGCATCACTATAGATAATGTTTATAGAACTTCCAGTGTCGAGTAATGCATTCAATTTGACATCTTCAACAAAAACAGAAATGACCGGAAAATTTTTCTTGCAAGGAGCTTTAATTTCCGTCATGCAACTAATTTCAGAGTTTGATTTGTTAAAATTTGGAGATTGAAAATTTTGTGTTCTGAAATTCTGTCTTCTAAATTGTCTTCTATTACCAAAACCATTATTAAAATATCTGTTATTTATTCTGTATCCAAAGTTATTGAAGTTTTGAGATTTATAATTATCAAAAGAAT
This sequence comes from Amaurobius ferox, assembly GCA_951213105.1. Lineage (NCBI taxonomy): Eukaryota > Metazoa > Arthropoda > Arachnida > Araneae > Amaurobiidae > Amaurobius > Amaurobius ferox. The sequence continues at coordinate 135,539,683 of OX578140.1, forward strand.
TTCTAAAATTTGAAAAATTTCTTCTCTGGAAATTTGAATTTCTATATGAACTGTTACGAAAAGGTCTTCTAAAAGATTGAGAGTTCTTTCTTGGAGAATAATTTTGATATGGACTTTTAACATACCACTCTTCTTCCTGTGAGGCAACCGGAGTTCTTCTTTGACTGAAACGGTTTGTATTGTCAGTTCTTCTAGATGGTGTAGAAGTTTTAAAAGATGTTGATGGTTTATGTTTCTTCTTTACTGGAATATCTTCCCAATCTTCCTCTATCAACTCATCTTCATTGTATCTGCTTGTAGAGGGCGTATCCAAGAAGGATTCTTCGAAACTGGAATTGCTCTTTTCCAGATCTTCTCTTGTTTCATTCAGTCTTTTCTTTCTTTTTACTGAGTTCTCACTAAATTTTCTTCTTAATTTCTCAAATTCTTTCTTCTTTGAATTCAATTCTTTCTTCAGCTCTTCAATTTCATGTTTAGGGTCATTTTCAATTCTCACAGCATTTATGTCTTCTGTCATTTCTTCCAGCACTTCATTTTGCACTTCTTCTTCCAATATTGCTATCTCTTTCGCAGCTTCAAATGATTGTGGGTTTGCAGATAAAACAGCTTTTCGAATAATGATTTTCAACCCTTTCTTAAATGCATTTAGTAATATAGCAGTTCTCAGGGAATCTTCATTGTCAGTCCCAGTATCTTGTGGGAAAGCCACATAGGATTCAGCTTCTATGCGGTTCGCGTATTCTCGAACTTCTTCGTTAATCATTTGTTTACAATTGACCAGGTTAGCAACATTCCTGGCAATATTTTCCTTTTTTGTAAAATTGTCCTTGAGTGCGTTAACAACTTCAGTAAAATTCGTGCTTTGGTTTAATTTGGGTATGGATTTGATCAGTCTTTCAGCACGACCAGACAATTTCAACTTTAAGACGAAAATTTTATCTCGATTAGACCATTCGGCGTGTTCAGCGACCAAGGAGAATTTTTCCAAAAAGTCCTGAAATGATTCATTTGCATTGCCAGCAAAACCCGGAATGGATCCAAAAAACTGAGATCCAACACCGATTTTCATTTTGTTAGAGTCTCTGACAGCGGAAGCTGATCTGCCAGAATTTGGAGAAAGTCGTGGCGGAGACACCGAAGGGATACGGTTCGACGAATTCCATTGTGCAGAGGAGTCTCTACTCCTGCTTGCTCTCGTACTTCTAGTTTTTTGGCATTTTAGCACAAGGTTTTTCACCACACAGATTCTCTTACCATAAACCCCTGGGTTGGTCGTGTGGTCTGGGCCTTCAACCACACAGATTCTAATTTATCACGAGACACAGTTTATTGTGGAAAATTGATTTCACTTTCTATCACTCATTTATGTGTAAACAGAGCACCGAAAAACACTACGTTTAACTTATTTCACTTTTTGTTCATTATCATGAACTTCGAATCACTTATGCATGTGCACAGAACGATTGTATTCACTTTTCATAAATGTGTGTATGCACTTTATGTCAATGTATGTGTATTGAAAATCTTAATTTACTCATATATATCATATATCATATAGAATTTTGTATATTTATGTATGTCAAATATAAATCAAGAAATATATATGCAACAAAATTTTACTATGTAAATAATACTCTGGTGCATCTGGGCTTATGTGCTTTTGCACTTATTTTTACTATATGACACATAAATAAAAAAAAAATTCATGCCCATTAAACTCAAATATTTTGCACCAATAACAAAACTTACTTTGACATATAAGACTGCAATACTCGGCATATAATGAAACAAAAATTTTCTGCACTCCTTCATAAAAATCATATTTCACTCACTGTAACACTCTGGGAAAGGGAACAGGCACCAGTTTGTGGGAGCGGGATCAGTACCAACAGTATCTACTGACTCCACTACACACAACACCGTGAAACGTAAATTTTATATACCAAAAGAGAACTATTAATTTTATCATAATTACCTCAAAAAAACACCAGGTTCAAAACTCAAGGGAGTTCCCAGTTTAGGAGAATTTAATCCTAAATGATTGCAGTGAGTAAAACATGAAGGCATACACAAATAAACAGGCTCATTTATCACACAAATAATATTTTATTTTTAGATTTTCAAAATGACTAAATATATATTTATTTCAAATTATCACCTTTAGTATTCAGAGCTTCACTTTATTAATTAACATTCTTACTTTTAATGCTCTGGTCAAAATTATATAGCAACAATATTTAATTGTATTCGACAAATATATGATTTCTTTAATCATGAAAATCAACTCAACAATAAGATATTTCAAATCTGAGCCATTAATATTAATTAAACTGTATTCACCTGTGCCTGTGATGCAACGGAACTTCTTGTTCCGAAGAAAGAAATTTTACCTGAGCGGTAGAGTAATTTTACAATACGAAGAATGTCCTATTCAGGATAACACGATCTGCAGTTGAATAAAAGAGTTCCCAAAGGTGGATGGTCGAGAAAATGATCCAAAATTTAGATGACATGACAGCATTCGAATATGGCAAGTAAGCCGTACCTTCGCGATCGAGACTCATCACCAGCCATCGAAAACAGGACTCCTGGAATAAAAAAAATAATTTTAGAAATGATGAAAATAAATAGCCGAAACTTTTCCAGGATCTTCTCCATCAGCTCCAGAAGGGCAGGGCGGTTTCTCTTAGAAACAAATGCCCAATTCCGCCAGCTTAGCCATTTTGGCCAAAAGCCTTTGTCTTTTTAATAAGACAAAACTTTCGATGCGACCTTTCAGTCGGAATTTCCAGCTCCAAGAGACAAAATTGTGGGTCGCTCGAGCCCACGCAAAAAAATTCTCCTCTCCGCTGCGCCTCTTCCTGATTGGACAGGCGCGGTTCTCCTGGCAACAGGCGATCACACGTCACGCATCTCGGCCAGACGCAAATCCTAGACATTCTCACGAATTCTCAACGAAACTCGCTTTTCAGTGCGATTTCAATAGAAACAAGTCTTAACGAAAAACACAGCACAGGCACGGACGGAGAGAAGGATGTTTCTCTCACAGAAAAATACGAAAAGGCTCATGGCGCAGAAATGCGACATGACACTTTCCATTGTCTCATAGCTTGATACTATACTAATATTACTTCCATACGCCCATTAAGCGTTCGCCAACATTTAAAAAAATTAAGACTTAACTATTAAGTATGTCTGGTATTTATTGCCTTCCGTCAAAGCTCTTTATCCGTTTCTGGTGTCGATTAATAATAAGTGAAAAATGCGCTAAAATATTGTAATACAGCTTTTTAAGTGTCTATTTCTTTATTACCGAGTTGTCTATACTAATTTTAAAGTATCCGCTAGGATAGCTTTAATCATATTTATTCAAATCTGGTTGGTCATTTTACCATCTATAAACCAGCATATATACTTGCACTTTCCCTTTTAAAATTATTGGGGTAATCACATGAATCCTTTACAGTCACTATATAATATATGCTTTTGAGCAAACAACGATGATATTCACTTATTACTTAAACATCCATTTTCTCGAATTGTCCCCTGAACTCAAAAATTTTTAAATATCCATATACTATCGGATTCAGGGAATTCATTAGCATATGATTTAAGTTTCAACAAAGAAAGAAATGAAGTCATTCGAAACAGCACTTTAGAAAATGAGAAGAAACGCTTTTGATGCAAATAAAGTGAATCAAACGGCAAGATAAACTATCGCCTGGAACTACTAAAATTATATGGGAATACAAGTAAGTCTAGGAATGAAAACGATAATGTATTATTTACTCAAGTCTCTAATAATCCAAGAGCATGTTTTCAGTTTTAACACTATTGCACCAAATGGTAAAACAATATTTTGATTTAAATGAACATATTTGTATGAAGGTAGCCATAATTATTTTAAGGGAATTACTCGTAAAATCGTTTTAATGTAATTACTTTGACTTACTAGTACATTTTTATGTACTAGCGGTATACCAGTTCTTCGTTCGGAGTATATGATATAAACTTAAAATTCACAATCAGCTGCAAATTCCTATAGTATATTAAATGACATTTTTATTCAAAATATTCTGTTAACGAATTTAATATAATGTTCCTAAAAATAAGTTTAAGAATCTCTATTCTATACAAAATTATCTTCACGGGCACATCTGAAGAATAAAATATCCTGACTCCTTTTGTAAGCAAATTAAAAAATATATATGGAATTGAATCTGTATATGTAAAATTAAAGCGTTAAAATTGTATGGGACCCGTACTATTTATGTACGCGAATATTAAAATATATATCCTGTATTAGTAGATAACATGTATAAATTGAAAATATCAATAAACCCTTAATCTTTAAACCCGAAGGCGGTAATTGATTCCAATATATGCCAAATGAAAGTGCTAAAATGATATGGGAAGATATACCCGTACTACTTATTATGTCGTAGATAAGTAGATATGTCCTAGTGTTAGTAAAAGATTACCCGTATTACAATATGAGTGTCAAAAATATTTGCCAAAATAAAACATATAACGTAACAAATTGAAAATATCAATAATCTCCGTAATCTTCATACCAGAAGGCCGTACTTGGCTCCAAAATATGCCAATATATGTCAAAATATATGCCAATATGCTTGTACTACTTATATTCTCGTAGATCAGAAGATATACCCGTGTATTTGTAAAAGATTGCTCGTACACCGTTCAATATATGAGTTTCAACATATTTTTCCACAATAAAGCAATGCCATAATAACTTGAATATATCAATAATCTCTGAATCAATAATCTTCGAAAACGTCAATATTAATAATGTTTAAACCTAAAGACCATAATTGATATTCTCCAGTCAAAAATGCTATGGCAATGAAATTTATTTTATATGCATACCTTCATTATTCAAATCGGAAAAGATTTAAAAAAAATCGTCTGCCATATAAACACATTGGATTTAAATCCGTTGCTAAGCGACATAATATCATTTGCTTCAATTTGTGGAAAAAATGTTGTCTGAAGCTATCTCTATGGAAGATTTGGCGACATTTTAAAAAATTGCCAAATTTATCGAAAAGTGGGACTATAGAACTGACAATTCCACTTGGAGATAAATGGACGAAACACCATCACAATACTATCCCTTAACAAAATACAATTACATTCATTTACTCAGAGCAATTTTATCAATTTCAAGATATTTTTATGAATTTACAAACATTTTTATCAATTTGGTGACATCTTCAAAATTCGCTAAATATGTTACAATGTAGGACGGTTGGACTGACAGACAAATAATGCTAACAAAACATCATTTCAGTACGCTCTTCTAACAAAATAAAATAAATTTCATTGCTTCGCGTCGTTTTTATCAATTTGCGACATTTCCGTCAATTTAGCGATATTTCCGTCAATTTACCGATATTTCCGTCAATTTAGCGATATTTCCGTCAATTTGGCAAAGTTTAAAAAAACTTGCCACGTAAACGATATCCCCCAAAATTCGTAGCTCTGAATTTGCAGATCTAAAGAACAAAACATAATGATCTCGTTTGTATATACTAAGTAAAAACACTAAAATTGTATTAGAAGATGTACCCGTTCTACTCTTTTTCTGTTTCAACAATCGGATAAATGAATTTACTGGGTAAACACAATATATGAGTTTATTAGATAAACACAATATAAAAGTTCGAAATCTCTTTCCTAAAATAACTGAAAATGATGTACGCAGGCCGCAAGTAATATAATTAAAAGAAAAATCTAACCGCTCATTTATAAATTATATTTTTATATCCATTTATTTTTTATTCAAATCGAAAAAACAATAATAAAAATCAGCAAACAGATTTAATTTAATTGCGTTGCTGAGCAACATGATATAAGATAGAATCGTCCTCATAAAATGCGAAATTAAATAACCATTTTGATTTCTTTATACTTTCAATCGTTGAGTAAAAGCTTATGAAAAATAAACGATGGAGATAGATTTTCCATTAAAATTCATGTTTGAAAGAATTCATGCTTTCAGATAGTGACTAATTAGTTCAAAAATCTTCCACTAACCTCAGACATAAAGTTTTAATTCACTTTCACGTTTGAAACAAACGATTTTCAACCTTTTCGTTTGGATATATCACGGAGTTAGAGAGTAGAACTCCTAGGAACAAGTTTCGTTTTTCATTAATATCTCGACAATCCCTGCTCTTAGAAACCCGAAACGTGGACAAAATTCATGGAGAGCTATTTCAAGGCTATCCACAAAGTTTCTTTAAATTCGATTTAGTCGTTCTCCGGTGATGATGAGACAAACGAAAGTTTAATTTTCACTAATATCTCGAGAACCACTGGTCGTAGAAACTCAAAATATGGACTAATTATAAATTGGTCTATTTCCAGGCTACTCACAAAACTTCATCAAATTCGGTTTAGCCGTTCTCTCGTGATGAGGAGGTAAACAGACAGACATTCAGCTTTTCAATTTTACTTATATAGATTTCAATTTAATTACCAGTAGGTGTATTTTTTCATTTATCTTCCCACATATACATACACATACATACAATCCCACAAACACACATACACACGCTTCTATCGATATAATAAAATGCTTGTGCTTATCCAGACATCCCTTTAGCCCAGAGCGACAACTTAGAAGATTGAATCTTCTATACGTATATTATCGTCTACAAAACAGAAACTAACAGAGCCGTAGAGGGTACTTTTTGAAGTACCCTCTAGTCCACCCCAAGAAGCCAAGAAGTATTTTTTTAAGTATTTTCAGATACCTCTTAAGCCAAAAGGGATAACACAGAAGGTTGAATCTTTACGCATTTATTTATGGTATCATCTGTAAGACAGAACCTAACAGAGCCTGATTTTGGACTTGCATCCCTGTTCGGAGCGGACATTTTTTTAAAATACTTTCTACAAACTCCAGAATACCCCACCCCCTCCGGTGATTAAATGTGGAATATTTTCACACTGTATATATACTGTAGTATCAACAGGACAGAACCTAACGGAGCAGAAATGTTGATATCGTCCACAAAGAGTATAGAAAAAGGAGGCAGGGGTTTGAATGGAGGGGGGGGTTGCTTTTTGTTTTACCCATAAGACAGAACTTGGCAGTCCGAATTTTGAATATTTCTTTGGTGGATATACTAAGAAGATGGGGAGTCTAAAAGTCTATACAGAAGTATCGAATAATAGTCATAAAATTAACAGAACTTTAAAATTAACCGAACTTTGAAATTAACAGAACTTTTAAATTAACAGAAACGTGACGGGATATAAAAGTCTTTACAGGAGTTCTAGAAGCTCCGATACTTGGAAGTCAGAATTTTTCATACTTATATTACTGATTACAGGACATAACCTATTGAGCCAAATTTAAATTAAGAAAAATACAATAACTCCCAAAATTAGCTCAGTGTATTTTGCTAGGCGTTCTAGAAGCTCTGATACTTGGAAAGCCAGAATTTTTCATACTTATAATTTTGATTAGAGGACATAACCTTATTGATCCAAACTTAAATTAAGATCAAGAAAGATCATGCATAAAGCATTGATTATGAAACACTTTCCAACTTCAATGCAGTTTTTATATAAACATCTCTAAAATGCGATACATTCCTGCGTAATATTTTAAAAATTATTATGATATTACAATAATTTATTATATTTGAAAACTTCATCGAAAACAAATGAACTTTATTCAAATGATGTCATCGAAATATAAATCGCCTCTATATAAAAGCAGCATTTCATTAATAAGCATGTTTCCAATCGTTTCATTCATCACAGTACTATAATAATTTATTTTATTTAAAAATTTGAAAAATCGTTATCTACCATATTTATCTTAAAATGTGAAACCTCTCCAATATATAAAACAATGAAACTCTTGGAAAGATATTTATTATATAATATATCTCATTTTTCTTTCAGAAGGATATAGCAAAAGTCAGCATTTAAATGAATTTGTAATAATAAAGATTGGTATCACGTTTACATACAATAGATAAAACCAAGGACAGAACGTTTTTTTTTTTAAACGAAAGGTCTTTTATTTAACATCCTAAAAGACGTACAAAATATTGTTAAAAACTGCCAGAGCGCTTTCGGATGTATATACTCCCTTCATCAGTGGCTACATGAGTGGTAAAAGCACGGAATGTTTATATATAGAGAGACCATTTTAAAACAAATTTGCATAAAATATAAATGGTAAATGAACTTGCTAAAATAATACAAGAAATATACAATGAAATTACAAAATAATTTTAAACGCTTACGAATTTAACAATATTACAAGAAAAGAACTAATACAAATTTTAGAAAAACGTCAAGCATAACTTAAAATTTGAACAGGATCAAAATTACAAATTGATCAATTTGTAATTTTGATACGCAAAATTAAAGCGGACGTATGCAACGCAAAATATAAGTTTCAAAGAATAAAAATCATGATTTTTACACTGGGAAAAAATATGGATGCCATATTGTATATTGAAGTGAGTCACGTGATATATTTATATAATAAGGGTGTAATTATTTTTTTAATTTTTATTTAAAAAACTACCGAACATGTTTTGCCGAATACTCCTTTATAAATTGTATGAGATAACTCGAATATTTTTTTTAATTTTCGAAAAACAGAACTCATAATAATAATTTAATGACATATTAAAAACATTAGAACGATATATTTTAAATCCAAAATTAGAACTCTGATGAAATAAATCCACTTCATTAGATAAACAGCTGTTTTTTCGCCTCGATAATTATCTGTAATATTATCTCTTAGTGTCTGCTGGGAATTTAGTTGATTTTAAAGTCGGAATATAGACATATTTTTGGTTTTAAATGACCTTTAAAACTAATTCTGTAAAAAAATCTCGCAGGGACATATTGACCGGGAATCTGAAACATTATTTACCAAATTCGGCGGCTGTGTGAAGCTCCGATCCCGCTGTAGACGACAAACATACACATATATACATATTTTATTATGCAAGATCTATTTATGAGCAATATTAAAATATTATCATCTCATACATTCCCTTAGCACACAAAGAACTCATAAGGAAATAATTTTACATCGCATGCTTCACAAGACAAATACTTAACTCTCTGTGCTTCCAAAACTTTAATAAATGATTGCATCTCCCTCGGCAATGGTGAGAGGTGGAAAACAAATTGCTGCTCCCCGGACTCATCATTCATATTTCAAAAAACGCGATAGAGCATTGAAAAATGGATTCACCGTTTTCTTGTTACATAAATTTGTATTCTTTATGCTCCGTACTGTGGGTTATCTTGCTGTTCATAATATGTCACCTTCTTCAGCAGTAAAAGAGTGACCATATATTTTATCATATAATTTAATTTTGTAAATAATGTTTGATAATTGATTCAAGGAATTGAATCCTTGGTATAAAGTCGTTTTACTAAGCAGAGGGTACAGGCATGATAGGAATTACTAAAGTTAATATTTTTCAGTATTAAACAAGAAAAAACAATCATGGATAAGCATTGATTAAGAAACACTTTCCAACTAAAATGTACATTTGTTTCAACATCTCTAAAATGTGATAAATTCATGAATGATTTTTTTTTCTAATTTTCTCAGTACTACAATAATTTATTGTTCATGAAAACTTAAAACTTCATCGAAATATAAATCATCTTCTTCTATGTAAAATAAATTAATAATTCATCCATAATATTTATATTCCGGACTACAGAGCTAACTAATTTTGCGAGAATAAAAATCAGCAATTCTTATACAAATCTATATACTCTATAATTTGAATATTTTCTAAACTTTTCAAAGCAATTTGTGAGTTCGCTTAAAAAATGTTTGAAAATTAGTTTTCCATAGGATTCAATATATTTCAGTTGTTCAACCCGGATTCATCCCAAAACCAATTGGGTGGTATTCATTGACATTCCCGTACGTCCCACAGACCGCTTCAACTACATACTAAAATTTCATTTTGATAAAGTTATTTTTACGGCAGTTGTGTCGTGCTAACGGACAGATATACTAACAGAATGAACAAAGTCATTATCGATATTGATAATTGTTTGTTTAGTTTTGCCCGAAATAAATCTTAATTGGGTACTTTGAAATAGTTTTACGCGTTGTCATCCGTAAAATCGACAAATGTATAATTCAACGCTAAAAACACAGTACCATGAATCTTATACATAATTTTTTGACTGTAAAATGAGACAATACCTCGCAATATATAAACCAATAAGCTGCCTACATAAGATTTTCCTAAAATTTGCCTGTGAAGATAATTTTATTTCGCTTGGACATATATTCCTGAAATTATTTTAGGAACATTTACTTAAATATTTTAATAGAATGTTTCGAATAACAATGTTATTTATAATACTATAGGAATTTGGACATGATTGTGAAATTTAAGTTTCTTTTCAATGTATATTCCGAACCACGAACCGGTATACTTCTTGAGCAGAATAAGAAAAATTCGTTTGAAATAAATATGAATGAATTAATATTTACATTCATGTATTCAATGTATTAAGAGCCAAATTGTAATTGTTATGCATTTTCATGGAAATCCCTAGACAACTATTCCGTTATAACATAAAAGGGTAAAAAAAGTCCAACCATATATTTTTTCCGGACGATACTTTCTTGCCGTTCTTCGCTTCTCATATTAATGATCATTCAGAGTGCAAAAGTCTCAAATTATTGGCTCGAGTCTTTAATTGTTTCTACCCACAAATCAAGTGTGTATTCAAATAAATTACCACTGGGTAAATTGCATTAACACAGGGTTCACGTCATCCTTATTTTACTGCAGCTGCTGTAAATTCTTGGTGATTTGTCATAATTATGCGCCACTCCAGATAAATAGAAAAACTACTCTAGAGAAGTCGGATTTCACGCAGAACCAAACATCCTCACATCAATAATATTTTTCTTGATTTCCTTAGAAATAATTTAATTAGAATAACTACTTCAATTGCAACTCATACTTGACGTTTTTTGACCGTCATTTCTTCTCAATGGATGAAATAAATTTAACTATTACCTTATGGATTCAGATGAAATGCGGAATTCATTTAATATCTATGATTCCCTTGAATATATATATATATATATATATAAATATATATATATATATATATATATATATATATATATATATATATATATATATATATATATATATATATATATATATATATATATATATATATATATATATATATATATATATATATATATACATATATATATATATATATACTATATATATATATATACATATATATTTGAAATATGTAATAATAAGAATTATGTAAAAATAAAAAAAAATGAAAAAATAATAAAACAATTCAAGTTATATTAACATCACCATAGAAGCAAATTCACGGCCACAATGCCGATAAAAGAAAAGAACAGCACCGTCCCAAATTCGATGATTAATCAGAACTAAATTCATCTTCAGGTCTGAGTATTTAATTCTAATTAACCCAAACAAATGCCTGATTCAGAGTAAGCAATAGCACATCACTATAAATGTTTAAACTCAGACTACAGCGCAACAAAAATTGAAAAAATGAAAATAGGATACATTAAGAAATTTGTATTACCATGCGGCATGAACCCTTCTTCTTCCACCACGTATATACACGATCAACCTCAACAGCTTAATCTAGAAGCACCGGAATGAAAAAGTCGAAATTCTACCAGGGAGGCAGTACGAACGTTCACGGTAATACTCCCAGACCCGTCCAGTGAGTCTAAGCTGGAGACCGGACAAGCAATTCAGAATATTAACTTCCCAAATATGCAATCCTGAATATGAATATGAATCAAAGATGAAAAGTCTTACTAAACATGTAATTCATAGGAAAACTGGATAAACGAGAATGCCACTATACACCATTATAAGGGCGCTCAAATCGTAGTTTCAATACTGACAAAAGTTAATTTTTTTTGCGAAAATAAAAGTCAAAACATTAATGTTAATGCATCTTATTTTCCGATTTTTTGATTTTTCTAATGTTTTTGACAATATATATATATTTATTTAAGAATTTTAATTTACGTTAATTTGTATTAAATACCTGAAAACGGTTTGTGAAAATTTGAAATCAAAATTGTCTGTATGACCAGCTTGAGTAAATTTTAAATAGTACATTATAAATAAAAAATGATCTAATTTGGTATGAAATATCCGTCTTTCCTTGTATATAAGGTAAGCAATTGAAAAAATGATTTCATGTGCTGAAAGATTGGTGAATATAATCCCTTAATTACTCCCTAAGATTAAAATTTATTTTAAGTGTTATAAATCATATATGTAATACAGGTACTTAAGGTACCAATCCCCGTGTTCCCTTCCTTGCATAAACATACATGTTGTAAATGCATAAATAGTGTATAAGATGAAAAGTTTCAAACAGAAAGAATTGCATATGGAGCTAGGCCTTTCTATTACATAAAATAATTATACATAATAATACATAATTATACATAATAATACATAATTATACATAAAAATACATAATTATACATAATAATACATAATTATACATAATAATACATAATAATACATAATTATACATAATATTACATAATTTTCCAAAACATATTTTATATATGAAAATGAACATAATTGAAAACAGTGAAAGTCATTTCCGAAAGCATGTACGCTATCAAAAGCCATACATGGTTCGGTAATGCTGAAATTATATGTTTCTGTGTGCATAACTTTAAATTGTATTACAGAAATATATATATATATATATATATATATATATATATATATATATATATATATACACTAGCCGCCAACGGCGACCAGACTGTTCGCTGCCCTTGAAAATTCTGACCGTGGCAAATTCACTGGCGCTATAACCCTGTGGAGTTGTTGGTAAGGTAACTATTTGAACGGCCAGGAAGTATCACCCATTTTAGTCCGGAACCCAGTGGGGGTGGCATCAGCAGAGTCCGTACCCTCCTTCCCCTACCACCAACCTCTCGGAAGGACTTACGGATCCTCATGTTTAACGTGATCATACTCAGCGTGAACGCTGAGTCGTTCTACGCTGTTTTCGCAGTGGCAGGAATCGAACCAGGGTCTACCGAGTGCAATTCCCGCGCGCTAACCTCTGAGCTACCGCGTCCTCGACCCTATTAAGTTAACAAAGTTTGGTTTCGTTTAATGACGTTAAAACTAATAATGGAATTTTAAGGCACGGCGACAATCTCCAGAACTTTCTTTTTATATATTTTATTTATTTCTTCCGTGTTTAAGTTTTTCACTGTGGTCCCAACCACAACCCAATGCAAACAATACATCGCCACAATTCAATCTAGCATAATGAGTTAAAAACCTTATAAGAAGCAAATAGTAATTCGGTTTTCAATTGTTCCTAGGCCAAAAACGGTACAAAAAGAAAATATTTATTCGGTTTTTAATTGTCCCTAGACCAAAAACCGTATAAAAAGCAATTACTGATGACATTTGCCCCATGCGAATATCCTCAAATATACCACCAAACATCTGCTAGACCAAAAACCGTTTCCATGGCAACTGCGTATGCTCGCGCAAGACATCGAACATCTTGGGCCGTTCAGTACATCTTCGCAGGCGTGTGAGAGAAAAACATATTTAGCCGAAAAATTGAAATTCGGAAATTTTTAAAATTCGGATTCTGCAGAGACTTTTTATTATTTCTTGATCAGATAGGGCTTGTAAGGATGCCTGATGTTTGAGATTTCTGAAAATGCAAATTATTAGTCGAAATTCTCTGTACCTTTCCCGATGCTAGGATTAAAAAACGAAAGTTCGTTTTTTTTAGCCGAAAGTGACTTTTGTTTTAAAATCTTTAAAAAATATTAGAATTTGTCCCTGAGATTTGAAATTGATATATTTTTACTCGCAGCTCTTTCCGGTCGTGTGATTTGTTTTTTTCTACGACGTCTGGATGGTTGAAAAAATAGGGGGGAAAAGGGGAAAAAACGGTCGAAATCGCATAAAACATTAAATAACAAAAAAAATAGTTCAAATTTTAAAAATCGGTTTAACGTGTCACCTCCCCCCCCCCCCCCGGGTCTCCGATTGAAAAATTTCGAAGTTCTGCGACGGACGGTCGCTGAGCCTATAGTGTATAAGACACACTCACAGACAGAGATTGCCTTTTATTATTTAAGATAGATCTAGATAATTCATGTTGCTGAGGTTGATCGGGTATACACGTGGTGAAAGAAGAAGGGTCCGTACCACATGGTAATACAAATTTCCTTAATATTTCTTTTCTTCATTTTTTCATCTTTTGATGTCTATAGTCTGAGTTTGAGCATTTATAGTAATGTACTATTGCTCAATCTGAAACAGGCATTCGTTTGGGTTAATTTGAATTAAATACTCAGACCTGAAGATGAATTTAGTTCTGATTAATTATCGAATTTGGGCCAGTGCTGTTCTTTTCTCTTATCGGCAATATGGCAGCGGTTTTGCTTCTATGGTGATGTTAATATTACTTGAATTTTTATTATTACATTTTTTTAATATTTATCCATGTACTTGTCTACTGCATTATGCGCATATTGTATATTGGTTGTTTTGTTTGCTGTCATGTTGTTCACGAATTTTTCGTGGTAACATGCTATTTTTATTAGTAAGAACTGAATTACACTAAAGTTAGCTGCATTTGCGCTGAAGTGGTTTCAATTTTTATCTCAATTTTTATCTCATTATTATCTCAGTCTTTTCATATTATAATGTGTGATATTTGTTATTCCTATGTTATAATTCTATTCTTCGCCATTGATTTTGTGATCAAACTTAGCTTTTCATACATTGAATCTCTTAATAGTTAAACCATTAAGTAAATTAATTTCTATTGGAAAATTTTGAATCTTGAATTTTCCAGCATTGTATAAGTCTTAGATTATTTTTCTTAGTTCCTAGATAAAATATTGTTTTGCATGATGTATTGTTGGATGATAATTTGAATCACTTTTTATTATAATAGTCAATGTATATAAATATATATATTCCAATATCTATCCTAGTTTTGCTTATTACTGAGCATTTATTTAATCCAGTTTTAAAGTGTCTACACATTAGTTCTTATTATTTTCAAGGTGCTTTAGGTGATCCATTAGTTTGAAAAATAATGGTATATTTCATATGTTGTAATTGTGTTTCCACTTCTGTATTTGAATTAAGGTACATTCTTGTCTAATGAGTCTCTTATTTTGAGTGCAAGTTTCTTTATTTTGGGGAAATAAAGTTACTATCTTACCCTAATTATATGATGTCTAATTATCAATATTTAGCGAATGGCAAGTGGATGTTTTTTAACAATCAAGCCCGATATTCGAAACCTTGTTTGGGTTTTCCTGGATCGATATCCCGCTACCAACATTATCCATTTTCTTAAACGACTATTCCATCTTCCAGCCAGCATTCCTTACTATCTTCATATAACTATCAATTTTACAAAATTGCAACACTAAATATATATATATATATATATATATATATATATATAACACTCTTAAATTTAAAACTTGTAATTATAATAGATATAAAACATGTCCGTTTGCTAATCGTAACAAGATCAATTGTATCAATAATCTTGCCTTCTATAAAACATATAATTGCATCTACCAAATTGTATGTAAAAAATGTAATGTGTCATATATAGGCCAAACCAGCAATCCTCTGCACCTCCGAATTAACGTACACAGGAATCATAAAAATAAAAATTCAAATAATGCAACTACCCTTAATGAATCAAAATTCGAATACGAACATTTTTCTATAAATGGGTTAAACATTGAAATTAGTAATCTATATATTCAAAAAAATTATTATGACAGATTGTTTCTTGAAAATGAATTCATTTGAGCACACACAACTATTTTTCCATATGGACTCAATGAATTATTTAAAAATTATAACATTGTTAAAAAACATTTAATTATGCTAATGAAGACCATAATATCTATAATTACTTTAACCCTCCTGAAAATAAATCAAAAAGAAGTAAAAGAGCAAATAAATATAATAAAAAATTTCCCTCATTATATGAACTGAAAAATGGCATCCTGCAGCAACATGCAAATTTCAAAATTACTTTTGATTGGAAAGAATGTAAGAACTGGTGCGCAATTAAAAAACATCAATTAAATATGGTTTCTAGCTTTATAACTACTTTATATGATAACATTCATTTTAAACATTTATTCTGTAATCTTATCATTACCAGAAGTAAGAACTCAATGTTTATTTATACGTCACGGACTTAAATTTAAATGACGAATCAAAACAATATACTAAAATAAACGAATATTGTTCCATGAATTTCACTAATTTTGTATTATATAATCTGAAGATAAATATTCTTATAAAATCGGTTTCCAATTACTTTCTAGTTAAATATGTAAATCCTAAAATTGCATATAAATGTCGTGGCGGAATTCGTCACTCCTTTGCAAATTGCATAATTTCTGTACTTTTTAAACTTTTATTTAATTAATCTGTGGCCTGGAACCCTCTTGTCATTGTATATATTTTAGCATATTTAAACGTATCAAAATCTGTATTAAATTGTGGCCATTTTTATTCCATAATAATTCTCGCACACTCGAGGAACAACGTATGTCGTTCAAGGTCGCACTTGTTTGCTGGTGGAGACAGTTGTCTCCATGTTTTTTCGCTTTGTTGGGTGCTGCTATCTTGTGCTGGATTTCATGTGGTTCTGCACGTGCCTTGTGAATTCTTCGTTGGAAGGGGCGGATCCCTGGATGAATTTGAAATGGAAGGAATTTTGGATTGGCTGAAAGGATAAGTTGTGTGCCCCTTGATAGTTTTAATTGGCCGGGTCCTGGATCCATCCGGAGTGTTTAAAAGCTGAGTGATTCTTGATTAGGGGCTCTCTCCCTGGAAACTTCTTCGAACCCACGAACAGCTCAGGGCCCATCCCTCAGGCTGGGTTACTGTCGCTGTGGGGGTCGGGAGAGATGCCACCTCTGCTGAGATCTGATGCCTTGCCCTCGCCGACCGTCGACCGCTGTGTGGATGATGATTGAGAACTTCATGCGAATCCGCGACCGGGACCAGAAAAACAAATAATGAAATTGGTCGTTCCTTGGAGTCCCTGATCCGGCACCTTGCCGGAAACTGCGGTTCTGCCGTTCCTGCTGGAGCGGGGCAATGTTTGCCCCGAGGGAATCTGCCAGTGGATGCCTACGCTTTTCCTACCATGAGTCCTTTTCAAGTTTGTGAGGTAAGCCTTGATTATTTAGACGTGCTGTTGGCAGTCGTCTGGACTTGAGCGTCGACTCCGAAGAACACTTCGCCTTTGATTTCAACTGCCTTCATTAATTATATTATATATTGTTTAACTTCAGCTTCCATCCTTAATTTAAGAATTAAATGCATCTAAAGTAATTTAAATTATTCGAAGTTTTAGCGTTCCTCGAGTGTGTATTCTCTCTGACCATACCATGTTTTGTTGAATAATTGAAAAGGTGATATTAATATGTATTTCTGATAAAATTAGACTAAGAATTGGTTATCTAAATTCCGGCAAAGAGCCGATGATTCTTTGGTAGAAGAGGTCCAGTGGTTTAGAGCTGATAATAAATCAGCATGTGTAATTTATGTGTTAACTCCATCTTTGAGTAATTAATAAATTTGAATTTAAATTTAAATTGAGTTTTTGAGTAGAAATTGTATTGATTTATGTGTTTTCAGCCTCTGGTGAAATCTTGAAGGTAAAGGTAATTCTTTAGTATTTTTGGAGTTTGTTGGGTTTCTCCGCAGGTCATCAATTGGAATTCTTCCAATTGACGGGAGGTGTGTTTAGAACCTGGGTATGTAAAATTGGAGAAAGTTAGACTTTCTCGGTCTGCCATGTCGAGCGGGAATCCGTTGCGACTTCTGATGCCCTCGGAATTCCCGTGTTGACAATTGGTGCCTTTGACCTTCCCTCTCGAGCACCTGTGTTTTTTAAAATTTTGTTTGTATGGAGTTGTGAAATTTTGGTGAACTGGACCGATGGTATAGTTTGAGTTTTGGTTTGGAGAGTTGCACACTTTTGTGTTGAAAATTTGTATGCATTATTTATGAAGTTATTGTAAAAAGTATTTGTGCAAAGAAAAATTATTTGAATTAAATGTGTGAGATCTTGGTGAAGTGTGGCACGGTTTGAACGAAAAATGCTTGGTGTACTATAAAAATGGTTAAGAACACAGTTCTTGAAAAATTGCCTTAAAATTTGAAAATTATAGTATGAAAATTAAAAATTATAAAGCTGTAATATAAAGCTGCTAAAATTGAATTTAAATAGTATAAAATTTTTATGTAAAAACTTGTTTCGATTTGAAATTTTGTGGAATTCTTCTGTTTTTGATTTTGATTTTTTTGAGAGTATTAATGTGTGGGATTTTTGAATTTTGGCTGTAATTTTATCTTCGAGTTCTGTTGAGTATTTTCCACCAAAAATTTGGGTCGGCAGTTTTCGAAACTCCTTGTGTTTAGTTTTGTTTTAGAATGTGAGATTGAAAAATTGGACCGAGAATGGAGGCGGTCTTCTGAATTTCATTCGAAAAATAAAAGAAAATCTGTGTAAATTGAAATATAAATTGCTTAACTTAAATCTAAATCGAAAGTACACCTGTATTTGAATGACAATTCTTAATTATGTCTATACCCGATTGTGACTACACGATTATGACTTGTGAGATATATAATAAATTGAGCATTATTTAGTGTGAATAATATTGTGAAGTGAAAGAAATAAAGATATTTTGTTGTTGGTATGTACAGAGTGGCACATAGCCAGATTTAAAAAAAAAATGGTACAAAAGTTGCACGGAAAGGAAATGAAAAATTCTATATATATTTACTTATTAGGACTTGTTGACGGGTGTATAATAGAGTGACATAAAGTAAGAATACATGTTAAGTAGTTGACAATAAAAACAATATTTTAAGAAATGTTCTAAACTTTGGAAAATTGGTGAAAATTAAGAAGTAAGAAATTGATTAAATTAAAAACTTGACATTAATTAAATTTGATATATGAGAAAGTTAAATGTAAATATTTGTTTTGAAAGAACTTTTGGTTTGAATTTTGAGAATTTTTTTTCGTTTCGGTTTCGAATTTTTGTTTGAGTTAATGTGAGGAGATTCGCTGCAAAAATGTTATTTCGACGAGCTCATTGAGCCCTTTTCCCAAATGAAAAAAAAAAAAAAAAGAATGAAATTTTGAGGTTTGCAGAGTCCGAGTCTCATGGAATGTTAGATGGTTAAAAATGGATTTGAAATTTTGAACTGGAGATGAGGGTTGTTCTTGAGATTTGATCAAAAAATTTTGTAAATTGCTTATAAATGCTTAAATTTACATTAAGTACTTGAATTTTAATAATACTAAGATATGTAAACACTGAAATGTTAGATAGTTAAATGATTTGATTGTACACCCTGTGTTCTAAAACATAACTGATTATGACATATAAGAATTGACAAATATGATGAGTTTAAAAATAAAAATAATTACGTGAGAAAATAAAAATAATTCCGTGTGAAATAATTCCGTGTGAATAATTCCGTGTGATTTGTTGTTGTGTAGCTAAGAGAGCACACAAATTTTTGAGTTCTGTATGACAGATTCGAGTTGATGGACCAAAATTGTAAATTTGAGTTTTCATGAAAAAAAAAATATATGATAATATAAAATAAAGGTCCCTTTTGATCACGTAAATTATTGAGTAAAATAAATGAGCCGTGGATTGTTTATGATAATAAGAAAGAAAAAGAAAGTGTACATTTTATTACGGTAAGTGAAAAATATTGTATTATGTATTACTGAATACTGAAATTGGAAAAAAATTGATTTACATACATGAGATATTATATTGACACATACTTGATGATGATATTTACAAATGAAATATTAAATAAGTACATAAAAATATATAAAGTGAAAAATTGTGTATTATCAAAATGAAATGTATGTGCTGTGTCATTTCAATAATTCGGAGATGAGCCAGGAATTTTTTTTGAAAAAGGGGTAAATTTATTGAAAAATGTTGACTTAGAATTGAGAAATGAAATGATTTAATTAGAAAATATAGTGAGAAAAGTCGAAAAGTGACTTATTTATTAACATTGATATTGAATTTAAAGTTTGAAATGTATTTTCGGCCTCAGATTTCCCTCGTTTCCCCTTGGTATTGAATGAAAAAAAAATAATAATGTTCTGAAATTAATTACATAAAAAAATTGAAAGTTTGTCCTTGGCTTTTTCGAGTGAATGGATTCCCCTGATTACAGATTCTAAGAGCTATGTTTACTTCAGCCGATAATGAGCTGACGCCGGATGGGTGGATGAAATTTTCTTCCCCCTCCGTGCGAGACATTCCTGCATGGTGCAGAGCGTTGGTGAAATAAATGTTTTGTGTAGATGACGTGTGAGAAAGATTTGACCTACTTCCAATAAGTTTTGGTTTGAAGTGTAAAGGTAGAATTTTTTGTTTGTGCGATTGATTTGAAATGAATGTCTTTAACATCGAGGAATATATTGACTGAAATAAGGAATAAATGTTTCTTAACCACATAACTGAATTAGAATTTAAATAATAAAAGATAATTGCATTATAAAATAACTGAATGTGGAGATATTTTAAAAACTTCGAATAATTTTGCGACTCCTGTTGGTAATTTGAAATATTTAGAGAAATATTTGGAAAAAAAAATATAATATAATAATTGAATGGAGTCTGATTTTGTGGAAAATTGAATTAGAGTAGAGGAACTCTAAATTTAATCATAAATATAATATTGATATATGGAAAGTGAATCCACAAATAATTTAATGCAAATTGAAATATTTCAAAGATTATTTTAAATGATTTGTTTACTGGAAATGTGGAACTTGTTAGAGTAAAGAAACTCTAGGTTAATTACGGAAATATAAGAAACATTGAGAATGTGTTCCACAAATTTGAATTAAAATGAAATAAGAACATTTTAGAAGTTTATTTACTTAATGTGGAAATCAAAAAAGAGTAAGTGAACTCTAATTTTATTTCGAGAAATGTTGAATTTTTAAATTGGATTTCACAAATTAATTTACTTGATAATAATTTTGAATTTTACTTTACATATTTACTTTCTGAAATCCATACTTAAAAATATTTTGATTTGAATTTAAGAATTTTAATTTGAAAACGTAATGATTAATTATAAAAATAAATTTTGGATTTCGTTTAATTGTGGAGTTACGCATTTGAATTTTTTTTTTTGCACTTAAGAAATTAATTTTGAGAATTGGTGCAAAAGTGAAAGAACATTGAGAAAAAGATTTTTTCTTTGAATGATTGAATTTCGTCCTTGACTTCAAATAACTTAATTACATCTTTGGCAGGCAACTTAAACTTAATTTTAAGAGAAATATATTGAATTTAAGAATAATTTAGTGAAATTAAATGGAAATTTGTGAATTTTGAGATGACACTTATTTATTTACAAATGTTTGAAATTTTGCAAAATTTTTACTTTGATGATTTGTTATTTACAAATATTTTAAAAAATGTTGGTAATAATTAGAAATTATAATTTGATTTAAGAAAATTTGAAATTTTGATCTGTGGTCTTGATGATTTGATTGGGGAGTGGCGAAAAATTTGTTTTGAAATTTTAGGAGATTTTATTTTGGTGGCAAAGCTAGGTGAACTTCATGAGAATAAGATAATAATACATAAGAAATGATTATTACAAAAAATGTGTGGATTGAAGTTCAAAATTGATTTTCGTGCCCGTGCCTCTACAGCACTGATGAAATTGGGGCACTTGTTATTTACGAAACAAAATATTTTATTTTTGGTGTGAACCGGTGGTGACAGAAAAAATTTTGGGTGTTTTCTTCGTGACTCGGTTGGTTCTCGAAAAGCGAGACCAAAATAAATTGTATATTAGTATGTTGTACATAAATTGCATTTAATATAAAAACTGTATATTTTTTTTACATGTGTAGTAGGATTGTGGAATTGGTCATCCTTGCTTTAGGTCTTTTTCGGAACCTTTGCCCTGCAGGTGTTGAGTGTTGCCCGCATTCTGTTCTTGTAGGTGTAGAAATTTTATCTAAATTGTGACGCCAGTACTAGGAGCTGGTTGTCGGTTGCTTCGGGGATGTTCCAAATTCCATTATGTGGTAATAAGAGAATGATTTTTTTTTGGAATGAGAAGTGTGTATATAAATGTGTTTTGTGGAGTAAGACTCTCCCTTGCTGCCACATTTGTATTCTTGTTTTATTTATGTTATATGTTCATATATATCCCTTGCTGTTATTGGGAGAAAGAATCTCTTGATTATTATTTGCATATTTAATCTCATATATTTCAATACATATATTATATTTCATATTTAATCTTTTGATGTTGAGAAAAATTTCTTGACATATTTATTCAGTGTATATTTTCATGTGTTTCTTTTTTGCGACTCACAGGACCTTGGAGAAAATGATTTTTTTGAATATTGAGAAAAAAATAAATAATCACAGTATATTGAGCTCGGTTCTGTCTCCCGGTCACCTTTGTTGATTGCTTGCCACAGTTGTCAATGGTTGTTTACGTTTGAGAAAAAGAAAAGAAATAATTTAATTTCGAGTTTGAAATTTAAAATTGTGTGGACGTGTTTTTCGACCACTGATGCCCCTTTTCTGCCACATGATCTGGTTGAATAATCAAAACAAAATAATAATGTTGTATTTATGGAATGATTATTTGAAAAAAAAAAGTGTCATTATTTGATAAAAGAATGATTTGAAATTTGAACACTAAATAAGATTTACAATAATAATAATGATTTTGAAATTGATTTTGGAAATACTGTTGAATTGTAAAGAAAATGAAAATTGAAATTAATTAATAATTTAAAATTGTAAAATATTATAAATGGTATTATGGTAAGAATACCTGTGTCAAATGAATGTTGCCTGCTCGCTGCCTCTTTGTAAGAGGAAGGAAAATACTTTTGTGTCAAATGGACACTTTCTGATTGTCAATGGATGTGTGTTCGCCGCTGGACCAGGTTGGTAAAATTTTTAATTGTTCTTGGTATGGTCACTTAATTGAATCTGTTTTATATTTATATTGTTATTTAAAAATAGCTATTTATAAATTATGTGTCTATTTAGACAAGCTTTGAGCCACACACTTCCTGCTGTATATATAATTGAAGAAAAATTTTGTGTGGTCATTAAATTTTATTGCAATAGATTGAAGGAATAAAACTTAATATTATAATTGAAGAATGTTCTGCTGACCACCTGTAAATATAATTGCTGAAATTTGATTTACTTGAAAAATATGAAAATAATTTGAAATTTAAAAGCAGATAATTGAAAATAGTTTATAACTTAATTAATTGAAAATTTTATTAATTGAAAATTTTATTTGGAATTAATTGAAAATTTTATTGAAAATTAATTGAAAATTTTATTTGGAAAATTTATTTTAACTTGTGCTGACTTGAGGATTAGTTTTGTAAATATTTAATTGAAATCTTGAATTTAATTGAAACTGTGAATTTTATTGAAATTTTAATGTAATAATTTGATATTTTTGGAAATTCACATAATGTGAAAATTTTTGTGAAGGGCTTGTATTCATTGGGATTTTGACTCATTTACAGTCACTTTTAGGTTACTTTTGGCCGTGGTTCTTCGACATGCGCCCATGTGGGATGGTGTTAGTGCCGGGAACCCTTGGTGTAGACGTACACCTCAAAATTTTGCTGAAATTTTTTCTTGAAGGCTCGCGACTTCAAGGAGCCTGATGTCTACTTGCTCCTGCTGGTTTGATTGAAAAAAATCCTCCCTTGTCGAATTTTTTTTCTCCGGAGGGAGGGGGAGTCTGTCGTGACAGAATTCGTCACTCCTTTGTAAATTGCATAATTTATGTACTTTTTAAACCTTTATTTAAGTATCTGTGTCCTGCAACCCTCTTGTCATTGTATATATTTTAGCATATTTAAAGGTATCAAAATCTGTATTAAATTGTGGCCATTTTTATTCCATAATAATTCTCGCACACTCGAGGAACAACGTATGTCGTTCAAGGTCGCACTTGTTTGCTGGTGGAGACAGTTGTCTCCATGTTTTTTCGCTTTGTTGGGTGATGAATTCTTGTGCTGGATTTCGTGTGGTTCTGCACGTGCCTTGTGAATTCTTCGTTGGAAGGGGCGGATCCCTGGATGAATTTGAAATGGAAGGAATTTTGGATTGGCTGAAAGGATAAGTTGTGAGCCCCTTGATAATTTTAATTGGCCGGGTCCTGGATCCAATCGGAGTGTTTAAAAGCTGAGTGATTCTTGATTCGGGGCTCTCTCCCTGGAAACTTCTTCGAACCCATGAACAGCTCAGGGCCCATCCCTCAGGCTGGGTTACTGTCGCTGTGGGGGTCGGGAGAGATGCCACCTCTGCCACCGTCGCCTCTGCTGAGATCTGATGCCTTGCCCTCGCCGACCGTCGACCGCTGTGTGGATGATGATTGAGAACCTCATGCGAATCCGCGACCGGCACCAGAAAAAGCAAATAATGACACTGGTCGTTCCTTGGAGTCCCTGATCCGGCACCTTGCCGGAAACTGCGGTTCTGCCGTTCCTGCTGGAGCGGGGCAATGTTTGCCCCGAGGGAATCTGCCAGTGGATGCCTACGCTTTTCCTACCATGAGTCCTTTTCAAGTTTGTGAGGTAAGCCTTGATTATTTAGACGTGCTGTTGGCAGTCGTCTGGACTTGAGCGTCGACTCCGAAGAACACTTCGCCTTTGATTTCAACTGCCTTCATTAATTATATTATATATTGTTTAACTTCAGCTTCCATCCTTAATTTAAGAATTAAATGCATCTAAAGTAATTTAAATTATTCGAAGTTTTAGCGTTCCTCGAGTGTGTATTCTCTCTGACCATACCATGTTTTGTTGAATAATTGAAAAGGTGATATTAATATGTATTTCTGATAAAATTAGATTAAGAATTGGTTATCTAAATTCCGGCAAAGAGCCGAAGATTCTTTAGTAGAAGAGGTCCAGTGGTTTAGAGCTGATAATAAATCAGCATGTGTAATTTATGTGTTAACTCAATCTTTGAGTAATTAATAAATTTGAATTTAAATTTAAATTGAGTTTTTATTTGAGTAGAAATTGTATTGATTTATGTGTTTTCAGCTTCTGGTGAAATCTTGAAGGTAAAGGTAATTCTTTAGTATTTTTGGAGTTTGTTGGGTTTCTCCGCAGGTCATCAATGGGAATTCTTCCAATTGACGGGAGGTGTGTTTAGAACCTGGGTATGTAAAATTGGAGAAAGTTAGACTTTCTCGGTCTGCCGTGTCGAGCGGGAATCCGTTGCGACTTCTGATGCCCTCGGAATTCCCGTGTTGACATAAATATGATAAACCGCTAGAATGTTATATTTTCAATTATAATCAAATAGATATTAATCAAAATTATGAATTGGATAAAGAGTCATACTGCCACTGTTATTTATATAAATACAAATACTTCGTAGATAAACGCAATGTGCATGTTATAACGAGAGATCTAAATATTATTTATCATGCAGTGAGATCACTGATGTTACTTGGTACTGAGTACCGTATACCTACTAAATTTAAACATAAATTAATTTGTAACGACCTATTTCTTGATTTAAATAAATTTATCTATAAAATCAGCTATAAATATCAAATCCCTGTACAAGTCTTCAAATCATGAAGTGTCTTAATAGAACAATACTTAAATCACTATATAATCAGAAAATTAATAAATCATATAAACTTAATTAAAAAGGATATTAAAGAAATTCAAAATGTTTTTGTCATTACATATGTCGATTATGCAAGTAGTAACTACTCAATCATATGTAAATATTACTATATAAGTACCCTCGAGTCACACTTACTTAATAATCAAATCTATAATTTACATAATACTAACTTTAAAATCTTATCTAATAGAATATCTGCCAAATATAAGCAAAATCACCTAAAAATAATTGTAATAACATTCCATAAATTGTTTGAGCACCCACGTTTTATAAATCCCCTATTGCATTGCGAACTATTACTAGTGGGTATAATTCTTACATTACTAATGCTGGTAAATTATTATTAAAATATTAAATGACGTATCCTTGTCAGATGAGATCTCTAACAATTGTCATATTGTGAAAAACCGTTTTGAATTAGTTTAGATATTAAAAATTCTTGCTTATATTCATAGTATTTATACATATGATTTCAAGGATTTGTTTAATAATATTGATATATATATATATATATATATATATATATATATATATATATATATATATATATATATATATATATATATATTTGCGACGTGACCATAACCATTTCATTTGTTTAATTTCATTGAATTATAGAGATTCGTAGAGATAGATACAGAGAGCGACTAAAAAGCTTTAGACTTAGAAACGACTGATTACAAAATCCGAAAAATTGTAATGTACAATTTACGTAAGACCTCATCAAGCCCTTTCCCGAAGCAAATAGTCTCTGGTGATTTCTGAAAATTACCAAATATCTAATTTACAACGAATAAAATATAGGGCGTTCTGCCACGATGAAAACAGACTAGAGTAAATGAAATTCCTTAAATTCCCTATTGAGTAACAATCGAATTGAATTATTTCGATTCAGAATTTGATATGAATGGATTCGATCATGAATTGACACTAAGTATTCCCGTCAAAGAATTTCTACAGTCAGTAAAGCCGTTAGTAATATTCTTCAGTAAAAATATTTGAAAAATATGCAGTATTGTAAAATACGGAATCTGAACAATTAAATATTTTTATTTTAATAGTGTATAATATAATCTAAATGAAGTTGCCCAAACACAAAACACGAAACCTCTTTCAAATGCATAATGGTTTTAAACAATGAAATGCATTATTCAAAACACTTATTTGTTAGATAGAGATTTCCTTTGGCATTTTAATAGAAATTTACATCTTTCCCATCAAATGTTTTAGGAGTTAACTCAATTTATTCCGTGATATTATATATTCAAATAAAATGGATAAAAACTAGTTTCCCCCCAATCCTTTAATTGAGTTTTATAAACTTTGTTTCATGTGTAAAAATGCTTACCTGCACTTTAAATGCCATTTTCAGGTATTGAGGTAAAATTCCAATATTTTTATGTTTACTTAACTTCAAGCGATGCCTTAAAATTTTTCATCTAGCATTGTGTATTTTCAATAAAATGTTCATAACTGGGAAGTTAGAAAGAAAAAAAATTACTGTAACTTAAATTGCATTTCACAATGTATATTTTTGTTTAATAAAATTATTCTCTGCATTTAAGTCGATTACGCAATGTTTAATGCTGCATATTATTTTTGCGTTAAATATTATTAGCTATAAATGAATTATTTTGCATGATAGATTTATAAATAAAGAACTGTGAATTCAACATATTTATATTCAAATATATTTTATGGTTTAAGATTTTACACATTCTAAATTATACTTCTAAATGCTACTCAAAATTATACTTCTAAATGCTACTTAAAATTTATATTTCTAAATACTACTTAAAAATTCCTCTTCTACATATATACTGTCCAAGAAGCTGCTTTGACTACTACGAAGTACACGCGGACCTTGGTCATTAAACAAATTCTTATTGAAGTTCGTTTCATTATTTTATGAGATACTCATAATTTGTGGTTAATTCAAAAATATTTCTCTAAGATTAAATGTAGAACCTTTGGTAATATCATACAACATGATTTTTATAAACAAATTTAACGAAAACATTATCAGACAGCATTGGTACAATTCAATTATAACTTCTGTCTACCTGTAAAACTAATTTGAAAACCAAATTAGTCACTTGGTGTTTTTTTTTTTTGAATCAGTTAATGTAAATTATTTGCATATTAAATCTATCTCTCTTTATCTCTCACTATGTCAAACTATTTCTTGTTTATGCTCATACTGTAGCATAAGCCGAGACTTTGACCTCTGTTACTCCCTCTTTGTCTGTCTCAATTTAACTGCAATAGGTGGTACTTCTCTTTTTGCTGTAAACTTAAACTCTGTTAATTTCAGAAAAATGTTTTACCGATGAAAACGATAAATCAATTCATCGTTATAATTATTCTGTTTACTGCCTAAAATTTTAGGCAATATTATCTAAGATAATTGTTTACATTCATGTGCTATGTAACTATTAATTGCTCTGATTTATTACCGTTGCCAAACCAATTGTTTGGGCTAGACACGTTTCAGATTTTTTTTTATTTTAAAAATCCTGTCAGATAAAGTTTAAATATAATGAATGCTGTGTTACAAAAATATTTTTATTTAATACTTTAGACGAAAAAACGATTGAAAGATAAAATATAAACATATATAGTCAACACATATTACAGTCCCGGAATAAATATGTGTATGCTTCATATATAGTATTAGGTGAGAGTAACTGAAAAAGTACAGGGTACCATTAATTGTTTGAGACCTAAGCTTTTGCTATTGAGCTACATATATAAATTTTGCAACTTGTTCAAAACAAGAAGCTTAATATGCAATTTTCGAATGAATTTGAATCTGTCGGACAAGCAGTACCATCGGAAAAACCGTCTTATCTGTATAACGACTATATATGACATCACAAAAATAAAGCGCAGACAAAATTACTTCACTACTGGCGTTAAAAAAGCTGCAGCACTGATTAAGCGTCTGCTACTTCGAAACAAGATGGTATATTTATTGCAAAGTTTATTAAGTTACCTGACCTCATTAATATAATGAAATTGTGAATAACTCTAGGTGAAACAGTGATTTTCTAAAAAGTTAGTATTTATCCCTACATTTTTTATTACCTTCTCATGGACTCTGTTTATAACTTCTTTCAGCCTATTTGACGGGCTCGTTCTTTATTATCAGACCATGTACACAGCTGGAACTCAATACATAGTTTTATTTCTCGAAACATTTTCATCTAACATATACACATTTTTACGATACTCCATGCAATTTAAAGAACGCAGTTTTAAGCACGCAGTTTTATCTTGTCAAATATTTTCATATGTCAAATTTTCGTGTCATTATGTTATATTGTTACATCATTTACGCAAACTAACTTTCACGGGCTTGTTTTCGGATAGCAGAACACGTAGAGAGCTTAAACTTTTTATATATTTTTTCGTTTTTATGTATTTCTGGTTTTTATGTATTTCCTCGTTCTTATGTATTTTGTCGATTCTACGTATATTCCGTTTTTATGTATTTTTTTGTTTTTATGTATTTTTTTGTTTTTATGTATTTTCTCGTTTTTATGTGTTTTCTCGTTTTAAGTAATTTCTGGTTTTTATGCATTTTCCCGTTTTTGTGTATTTCTCGTTTTCATGTATTTTCTCGTTTTTATTATTATTATTTTTAATTAACTATGATCGTAAATCGAACAGTTCGTACCCTACCATCTTGGTCGCAATAACCCACCATTACCTCCTTCCACGAGTTCCTAAAATATAATCTTTAATTAAAACACTACACATTAAATTCCACATTTCTAAGTTTTAAAATAAATAGTATTTACTCACACATATTAATGTTAACATCAAAATTACAATACATTTAATAAACGCTAAATGAGGAGAAAATGCACCTATGGGACCAGTTCCTAAAATATTATTCCAAAATCAACAATTGAACTAATATATACGCAGATTGGCACATACCTCGGGTTGTCGATCTGTTGCTCACCTGTTTTGGAATATTCGCCGTTTCTTTCACTGACATTTTGAGGTCAGCTTTCTCCCTTCTAACATACTCTCAAATTTTAACATAACTACTACACTACTTGCAAATACATCTCTCTGAGCTTTTCAATAATCATGATTTGCTGTGAACAACACCACTTCTGCACCATAATTTTTAATCACGACTCACTTGGGCAGTCATAGTCTGAATATTACTCGACAGCCATTCCAGTTGACTATCTCTCCCAGTTTCTGGATATTCATTGAATTCTTTCCTCGTTGCCATATCCTTTTGCCTGAGGTCCAGATACGCCCTCATCAGTGCGATATTG
The DNA here is from genome assembly GCA_951213105.1 of Amaurobius ferox. Taxonomy (NCBI): domain Eukaryota; kingdom Metazoa; phylum Arthropoda; class Arachnida; order Araneae; family Amaurobiidae; genus Amaurobius; species Amaurobius ferox. The sequence goes on from OX578140.1 coordinate 135,569,815, forward strand.
CAACACTTCTTCATTGACTTCCCGATTTGTCAATGATACTTGGTTTAATCCTTGGACCGTAGGAGATATTGGCCCCAACCACGCCTACAATTTGTGTGAAGTGAATTTATTGGGGTCATGACCCTCAGGGCGAAGACTTTATTAAAACGACGCCTACAAGTCTGCGTTTTGCTTCGCTGTAAATACTCGTAAATATTACAACTGCATAATTGCCTCTTGGTCTCCCAATATGCATCTTTATACTAAACGCGTTAAGACCTTAAAGGATCTGATATTTAACATTTTTATATTTCAATATTCTATATTACAATCTATACATATATCTAAGTAAAACAGATAAAACTACAAATTGTGTATTCCTCTAAAAATGTGATTTACATACTTATGGCTTCAAACAGTAAAATATTTTATGCAAATCATTTCTTTGTTGAAAAGCAATATTTTTAACAATTTTAATTGAATTTTTTTCTCTTAAAAATTTTAACTTTTAAAAATTTTAATTGAATTTTATCTATTTTCCATCACATGTTTTAGGGTATAACTCAATTTGTTCCATGACATTAGATATTTGAATATAATGAATAAATGAAAGTTCCACCAAACCCTTTAATTGAGTTAAAAATGCAACAACTTTTAATGGTTTTCCTCGCTTTGTTTATTTTCTATGAAACAGAGAGAACTGGGAAAATTTGAATTAAAAGGTGTTTATTGTAAATTAAATTATTTTTCGTAATATATCATTTTGTAAGACAACATATCGCATTACAAACGAACACATTCAGAGCAACAGAGCATTACGTTTTTATTTTGCACCAACTATTATTAACAATAAATGAATTATTCCGTATATATTTTTAAATAATGAACTGTAAATGTGACATATCTCAAATATTTTTTTCTGTAGATTAAAATTTTAAATATTTTGTTTGATAAAGATAAAAATTATATGTTGGCGTAAAAATATGTATTCTTTACAAACATATTAGAGCATACAAATAAAAGTTCTATACGAGTAGAAAGTTAATTATTCATGAATTTTTACACATATAATTAAGTGTAAGTAGCATAACTGTGAGTTTCTTTATTGATGTACAATCTTAAATTTTATTATTTTGCTGTAGTTGCATCGTAATTGCTAACTGATTATATACTGTCAGATTAAATGCAGCACACATATCTATATAAATAAAAGAATATATCTGTGTATGTGTATGTGTGGGTGTATGTCCGTCTGTGTAGCATATAGCGGAAAATCTAAGCTACTGACAGTTGCGAGATTCGATAAGAATGATACTTTAGGTCATGCGAGAATGAATCTCAGCAATATTTTTATTCTAATTTGTTTAATAATTATGCATGATAAAAACTCGCATTTGAGCCTTATTTTGTAGTTTTTATTCAGCAGACGATTATCTCAAGAATCGAAGAAAACCCTCAAGAGTTTGATTCAGAGCTGTAAAGTCGCGAGACAATATACATTACATGAGCTAGAAGTTTAAATATGAATATATAATTTCTAGAATTTCAGTAAATTCATTTTTATTTTCAAATACACAATTACTTTATCATTCCAAGTATTGTGATCGAAAATATCTTTAATTGCTCAACAATATTTAGAAAGAGAAAAATTTCTTTTAATTTTACTTCCATTGCTAAAAATAATTTTTACTAATTTTATCAGTGTTGTACTTCTATTTATTACTCAGAACCTAGTATTGATTTTAAGCAAGTTTTGTATCCCCATTTGCATATTTTCCCCGCGTATTTTAGAGAGTACTATTCATATAAATCGCAACAAATACAAAGTAGTGCAGTGCAAACTAGTTCTCCCTCTCCCTCTCTCTCTCTTTCTTATCCTGGCTGTCTCGTGTTTTCTTACTCTCTCTCTTTATTTTCATCACTATTATTTCATACCTATGCGTTTTTTTTCTTTTTGCAGCCTCCTGTACGTCGTTTGCTTGCTTTATTATTTTTTCTCTTTCCTTTCTTTCCGCAAAGAATTAAACATAATTCTTCCTACTTTCAGCGACGTGCGCAATTCTGGTATATTGTCGATCTGAATTGAATAAATGAGGTTTAGCGTCTGGCCGATCTTACATAAGAAGGCTATTTTAGGCCTTTGATTCCGGTAGACCAGTGTATAATTGTATACATAATGAATTTAAGAAGTTAATTTTATGGGGTTAATGAGTATTTTTAATGTGAAATAAAACATAGTGTTATTCTTTCTCCATTTTAAGTAGCAACACCCTGGTGAGGTTACCGTACTTTTCAATTCCGCATGGAATTTCAATCAGAGCATGGACTAGAAAATGTTTGCAATGTCAGGAAGAGTTTTTTTCTGTATTATAATTTCACTAACTTAATGAAATCCGACAAATTTATCCTTACCTTACAAGAAGTGCTTAGCCTGATAAGAGCCCTTTGTCTTGGCCACGCCTCATTTTATTGTCACAAATTACATGTTGCATGTCTCTTCCTGTCACCTTATTTGCCCCTGTCTGTTATTTCCTGTACGATGTGGGCCTCTGCGGAGACCATTGTGATGGCAGCTAGAGTGGTGGACTTTGGGTCTGGTGTTTGTGGCTCCGTCAGCATATGTCACAAGGATGGTCTGGTTGCATTTGCCAGTTGTGAGGCCGGCCTGGGGCGAGTGCTGTGGTCTTGCGGATGGTGGAGGAGTGCCGGGTCGGCAGCATATGCTGAGAGTTGCAGGATTATCGTCGCAACTACGAATCGTCTTTTCCACCTGTCCTCGAATGGGGCTTTTGTTTACAAGAATATTAATTATGTGAGTTTTATCTTTCTTCTTCGGACCCAGACCGCCCAACCTACCAGAGGGTGTAAGTTATTTGCTTTGGCGGTCGGGAAGTGTCACCCAATTTAGATCCAAAGATGGAGGCATACACAGGGGCCGTACTCTCCGTCTCCTACCATGAACCTCAACCAGGGACTTACGGATCTACACATTTTACTTGATCGTACTCCGCATGAACCCGGCGGCAGTTTGGGAGAGACGGAGATCGAACTAGGGTTTCCCGATTGCAATCCCCGTACGCTAACCTCTGTTTTGTCGCACCCTTTGAGTTTTGTCATAGGACTTCAATTTGTAATGTACTGAAACATCCAAGTTCATACTAAAAAAGCATGTATGGAGGCATTCCTTAAGATAGAATCGTGTTCCTATTGTAAATAGTGTCATCCATACACCTATTTAAGTGATTTTTCGCTCTTTTACGTGTAAAAAATTCTTGCAAATGCAGCAAGAAAACATTCTCAATTTTAAATTCATAGACTCGCAGAAAGTTTTGGATGTTTGAATTCAAAATTTTGCATTTGTATGTTGGCAAAATTGTGATACATAACCACTTTATTGCTTCCAATACTGAAAATAGCGACCACTGACCAGTGCCGCATTATTATACTCTTATCAGAAAAAAGAGCTGATGCACGTGATAACAATAAGGAAATTTACAATTCACCACCATTTAGCAAATTTCTATATAGTTGCCAAATTCAGTTATACTGAGCATCAACAGACTTTCATAAATATTTAGATCTCTACACAACGCTCTTGTACTTGGACTAACTGCAACAGAATAAGGAACAGCGGACATTAACCGAAATGGAAATATAGAACAGTTACAATTTAAAAAATCTGATGTGGGCAGCACATAACTTTCCCTGCAGACTTATATTAACGTTCTCTTTATTTTAATTAAATTTATTTCACTTTTAATTAAATTTTCGTTCTCATTCGGTAACCGGGCTTATTTTCAAAGGTGGTGTAGGGAAAGTACGAAAAACTAAAATATCTCGAAAATGGCTAGTCCTAGTGTAATGGGGTTGGTCTTATTCTTTTTCTAGTTAAAAATTACGTATTAAACGGACATTTAATGGATATATTTGAGTATACCTAGTTCTTTAGTTTAGATTTTGACGATTTTTGCGGGCCATTTTGCAAAAAAAAGGCAGGTTATTTTTTTCTGAATCATACCAAAATCTAATCAGCACCAGGGTGACCCACAAGTGACTCATCTACCAAATTTTGTGAAATTCGGTTCAGTAGTTTTTTAGTTAGAGTGGATGCACACTTCTGCGGGCCATTTCGCAAAAAAAGGCGGGTTCTTTAATTCCAAATCGTACCCGAAACCAATCAGCACCTGACTCGCTCACAACTTACCTACCAAATTTTGTGAAATTCGGTCCATTATGTAACACAATATTTGTATTACATGTTTCCACCCCAATTACAAATGCCAACCTAAATAATGAACTATCTAAATGCTGCAGAGGGAGCCAATCACAACAAATGCATATATAAACAGGGGTCATCCCCGTCTGCAGCAACAGCGAATGGTAGATGTGGTAGGGAATGAATGGGGGAAAGAAAAAAGCGCCCCAAAGCGATATTCAAAAAACTCCAGTGGACTTAAAACTTTCGAACGAGTCAGCATCATGTTTCTTGGGTTTGTGAAAAGTGTGTATAGAATGTGAGCAACAAAATGGTGGCGAGTGCAGTTAGATGTGTAACGGTTTTCCTACATCATTGAAATAGCACGAATATGCACGTAACACAAAGAGAAAAGGTAACCAACTTTCAATTGTCACTATTAGCACGGAAGGCACACCTTTAACGATTATTAAAATAATTGACTACCAGTTCGTAGGAGTAGACCATATGAACGAGTTCGTAAATATTGAACTATAAGAACTATTCTTTATCGATTGTTTAAAGGAAACTGTTTTTAAGAAATGTAAGTCAAAGTTATTATGTGTGTAAATATATATATATATTAATGTAATATTGTCAGTATTATGTGTCTTTTAATAATTGATTTAATTATAGCTTAGTTACTCCAGATACAATAGATATCTATTAAGTAAAATATTAAAATAAATTGAGAAATTAAGCATGTGTATTTCTTTATGTTTTGTGTGTTCGTATTCCGAGCTTGAGAACCGGGAGCTTACATGCTCCACCCTTAGTGGCGGCATCATAGGTAAGTCCTATACTGGTAATTTTTGATAAGGACAATTTTACCTCATGACACATTACTTTTTTAGTTAAAGTGGATACAAAATCTGCACAGACAGACAGACACACAGACAGACAGACACACAGCCAGACAGACACACAGACAGACAGACACACACACAGACGTCAGTCACGTTAAAAATGGTTTTTTCGTATTCTAGAGGTCTTGAAACGTGAAGATCCGTCGAAAACTCGAGTTGCGATTTTCGACATGGTTCCAATACTTTCCCTATACATTACCATGTATTGTAGGAAAAGTAAAAATCTGATGTGAGCAGCACATGACTTTCCCTGCAGGCTTATATTAACGTTGTCTTTATTTTAATTAAATTTATTTCACTTTTAATTCAATTTTCTTTCTCATTCGGTAACCTGGCTTATTTTCAAAGGTGGCGTAGGGGCCAACGGCCGTACCGTGCTGAAAACACCGGTTCTCGTTAGATCACCGAAGTGAAGCAGCATCGGGCGCGGTTAGTACTTGGTGGGTGACCACCTCGGAACGCCGCGTGCTGTTGGCCATCTCGGGTGCGGTATCCCCGTGGTTTGCGCGCTAGATTTGCACGCTGCCACAAATGCCGCCGTGTTCATGCGGAGTACGATCACGTTAAACATGTGGGTCCGTAAGTCCTTCCGAGAGGTTGGTGGTAGGGGAAGGAGGGTACGGTCCCTGTGGATGCCACCCCCACTGGGTTCCGGTCTAAATTGGGTGGCACTTCCCGGCCGTCCATACAGTTACCTTACACCTTTCTGGTAGGTCGGACGGTCTGGGTCTCAACAACAACAACAACAAAGGTGGCGTAGGGAAAGTACGAAAAACTAAAGTATCTCGAGAACGGCTAGTCCTAGTGTAATGGGGTTGTTCCTATTCTTTTTGTCGTTAAAAATTACGTATTAAATCAGCATTTAATGGATATATTTGAGTATACCCAATTCTTTAGTTTAGATTTGGGCGATTTTTGCGGGCCATTTTGCAAAAAAGGGCAGGTCATTTTTTTCCGAATCGTACCAAAATCTAATCAGCACCAAGGTAACCCACAAGTGACTCATCTACCGAATTTTGTGAAATTCGGTCCATCTATTTTACCGTTAGAGTGGATACAAGCTTTTGCGGGCCATTTCGCAAAAAAAGGCGGGTTCTTTTATTCCGAATCGTACCCAAAACTAATCAGCTCCAGACTCGCCCACAAGTAACTTACCTACCAAATTTTGTGAAATTCGGTCCATTAGTTTTTTAGTTAGAGTGGATACAAAATCTGCACAGACAGACAGACAGACACACAGACACACAGACAGACACACAGACACACAGACACACACACAGCCGTCACGCTAAAAATGGTTTTTTCGTATTCCAGAGGTCTCGAAACGTGTAGATCCGTCGGAAACTCGAGTTGTGATTTTCGGCATGATTCCAATACTTTCCCTATACATTACCATGTATTGCAGGGAAAGATATAAAGAACTAGTTTGAAATTTAAATGAGCTACCTCTTGAGGAAATGAGAAACATGCTACTTTAAATATTTGATTGATGCATTTAACTCACTTTGTATAGACGGCATATGACGAAATTTTGTTAAAAAATTCTGTACAATTTTATTTCACAAAGTATAAAATTACTGCATCTGAGAATAACACAATTACTAACACACTTCCTTAAATAAAGCAGAAAATTTTAATATGTTTGCTTTCTTTAAGGAAGTACTAATTGTGTTATAATTTTATTTCGCAAATTTTGGCAACTTCGACAAATTTAGCGAAATATCGTTATATTTGGAAATTTTTTCATGTATACCGAAATTTACGAAAATGTTGTCAAATTCTCATGAAAGGCGATGAATCATCGAAAATTACTCGTCAACGAATATTAAGCATTAAAATAAATGAAACGTGTAAGAACAATGATAGATTATAAAAATAAAATACATGAGTTGGGCAGCATATGACATTCCTTATATAATGCAGTAAATTTACTCCTATTACTGTAAAAAGTGTAAGATGTGTAAGATCCGTGGCACTGTGTTTTTAACGTTGAATTATTGTACATTTGTCGATTTTTCGGATAATAACATGTAAAACTATTTTAAAGTACCCATTATATTTATATTTCGTACAACTCTAATTACGCAATTATCAATATTTATAGCATCCTCAATAAGCGATAGAGTTGATATATTAAAATATTTTAATAATTAATTCTTGAATTAGGTGTCATTTTCATTAATTTAGCGTCAATTTTGCAAATTTGACGATACTTTCGTCAATCTGAGTTGAAATATCGTAAAATTGACAATACCTAGATTATTCGGAAAGTTCGCTGAATGCATCAGCAATTGTTACAGATAAACGCAGACAAAAGCATTTCTTATATACTAGGAGGCATGCCCGTCATATGACGGAAATCAGAATTTGCAAAAGAGTACTTCAAATTTATCATAGGAAATAATTTATTATGAATTTATATTTCATCATTTTTATCAATTTGGCGATATATTTGTCAATTTGGCAACATTTATGATAATCGCAAAGTTGGCGAAATCCCGCTAAATTTTTCGCCAAGCATTAAGGACGGATGGAGAAATGGGTAATTCTTATATTCTAATCTTATGTTGTTTCCAAGATATTGAACTCAATTATTCATTATTTCATTCAGACTTGGTTTTATCAATTTGGCGAATTTTTATCAATTGGGTGTGGATTTCGACAATTTGCAACCATATAAAATGTCAGCAAGTTGGAAATATTCCGACAAATTCGTCACCAAAATTTTGCCAAACCTTAACGACGGAAAAATAGGTTATTCTTATAGCACATATTAGTAAGCGTAAGTACATATTATTATGCGTAAGTGTTATCAATTTTATGATATTTTCGTTAATTTGGCAATATTTAAAAAAGTCGCCAACTTGGCGATATTTGGCCAAATGCGTTTCCAAAATCTCTCCAAACGTTATGGTTGGAGAAATAAGTTATTCTTATATAAGAGAATGGCTATTGGCTTTCAAATACAAAAGTATTACCCAAAGAATATTTTCTTATGAATGAAACGAGCTAGATTCACAAGAATGATGTCACCAAATTTATCGCATGTTGCATATGAAAAGTGAGCATATTTCACAATAGTTAATATTTTTATGTGATTTTTTGATACATTTATTTGAAAAATGTGCAATATCTCAAGAACGGTTCTTGCTAGCATTTTAAAGTTTATGTCAGTCTTTATCTAAAGAAAAATCATATAAGAATTGACTATTTTATGTAAATTTTCATCAGACGTAACTTTATTGGAGGTTTTGATGTTTTGATGATTTTTTCAAAATTCCACTCGAAGGGGAGGGGGGGGGGGTTGAATATTCGATTTCGTTTAAGAATAATAAGCTTCCAGTATACACGGATTGTAAGTTTTGTGCAAATATTCGTTTGAATCACTCCGTTCGTCCGTGAGTTTTCGTTTCCACAGGCTCACTGGCATGCACACACATACACAAACATCACCTCAAAAACGTATAATTCGTATTCAGGGATACTTGAAACATGACTTTCCGTCGAAGACTCGAATTTGAATTTTCGACCCCGTCACAATACTTTCCTTATACATTATAATTTGTATATAAGAAAAATAATAATTTCGTGATTTACTTAACAACTGTGTTTAAATGAAATTGAATATAAAATAAATTTAAAGAAATTTGACAAAAAAATAATATAAAAATAAAAACTTTTTTATTATATCCTTTTTTCTACCGCCCTAAAATATGGAAGAAAATTGTTGTACTGGATAATTTTTACAATACAATTTGGACATGTAAATATAAAATACGCGGTTAAAAGCGATTTCTGTTATAATGATTGTTGAAATGCGCATTCAGAGTGCAGATTGTCAATAATAACATATACATTTCAAGACTACATATATGACTGATTATATATACATTTCAAGAGGTAATGTATTAAACATAGTTCCTAACCTTTCACTTTATGTCTGCAGATCCAAATTGTTAAAATTTTCAAAGGAAAAAAAAATGATTTTCTATTTTTTCAGCAATATAAATTGTTGTTACCAGCAAAGATTTCCACTCCACATGAAGGTATATGGTTATAACTGTGAGGCCAGAATATGTCCTCACATGAGGCATGTTTATTGCAGTATTTATGGTGGCCAGAACACCGAACAAAGCGTGCAGACTGGCTGGCACCGAAGTTTACAACAACGTGAACTTTTAGGTCAAATGCAATAAATTTGAGTGTCCCATGCCAAAGGGGGCTGAAAGAGCCCTTGGTTAATGTCAAGTGATGCCATTGGGTTCAGAAGAACCAATGAACAGCAAGGAGAAGAAGGGTGGAGCTACCTCCCCCCCCCCCCCCCCCCCCGCCGAAGGAACCAAGTGACTTCGATACAAGATGTGGTAGAGAACGAACTCGGATTCAGAATGTGGTGGTAGAAGTAAATTTCCTACGAAGTGTTGGTGAAAAGAGTTTGACAAAAGGAGCGAAGCGACCATGACCTAGCAGTTGCAGATATAAGTATCAGTCGAGGTGAAACGTACGAGTAGGAGCCACACACCATAGAGTTATGGCAGTACGGTCAGCACTAAGACCGATGCAAGCGAGATGATGAGCCCAAGTCTAAACTGTAAGGTATGTGCTCATTTCCCCGGTCCTAGACAATTTAGAAAGCTAACTAACTGGTCATATCTCCCCGAACTAAAATATTAAATGAAAATCGATAATAATTGAAAGTTGATATTGTTGAAAATAGTGCTTTTGATAAAGTGATGTTGTTAATAAAGGAAATTGTTTAAGTTTTAAATAGGCTAGTCTTTTTGTAATGATTAATGAATTCTTTTCAGGACTTACACAAAAGGTAAAAATAATTGGAGGGTTATTGCGGCACAACAACGAGCGATGTACGTTTAAATGTTAATTCCACTAATGAGTTCAACGGCCATATAATTTATGTTGATTATAGTGTTTAATTGTAACTTTAAGCATCACATATATTTTCCACGTCCCACATTTGGTTACCGTGACGCTTTTGTGTAAGTCATAAATTTAAAAGAAAATTTTAATGAAAAATACTGAGGTGAATAAAAATAATTTAAATAAAGAAATGAATGAAAATTTTTGGGGAGCATATGTTGACCAGATATTTTGCATTGGTAAAAAAAAATATGCACAATCACTTTGAAAATGAAAAATCTTGTGAATATATTATAGTTGAAAATAATGTGTGAAAAATTTATGATATGTTAAGAATATTTTGTTGCATGAAGTATTTTATATGCAGTATATTTTTAAGTGTATTGATGTGTTTAGATTAAGTTAGAAAATTTTGGAAGGGAAACTTGTTGTTGTAAATGCCTAAAAGGAATACACGAAATTCGAGACGTCAAATGTCTCCCGATAGATCACAAATAAGAATAAGTGAAAATCAGAGAACAAGAATGGAAAACTTTAATTTAATAAATCTGTTACCTCTGTTTAATGGAAAAGATAATGAGGACATTGAATTTTTTTTTACGCAGTTTGAAAATATCGCTGGTATGGCCGAGTGGTCAGAAGAGAATAAAGTTATAATTTTAAAAACTAGATTGAAGGAAAAAGCGTTAGAATTTCTGACAAAAAAAAGGGAATTGCAGAATTCAAGCAACATGGGAGAAGTTAAACAAATTTTGATTAAACAATTTAAGCCATCTGTAACTATGCTTCAAAAGCAAATAAATTTAAATAAAATTAGAATGACGCCAGGCATGAAAGTTGCTGAGCTAGCGTTAAATATTTCAAATGCAACAAATGATTTTGTAGGAAATAACTCAACTAATGAAATGTTTGAAATTAAAAATAATATCATGTTAGTTAAATTTTTAGAAACTTTAAGAGGAGATATTGCATTTGAAATAAAGAAAATAAATATTACTAATTTTGATAAAGCAGTTGAATTCGCAGAAAATCTGGAGAAAATTATGGAGGAGGAGTGTGACCGCTCGGAAATCAATGCAGTGTATCGCAAGGAGAATAATGCTAGAAAAGTTAATGGTAATCAACGGGGAATACAGGAAAAATCACAAAATGAAAATGTATATTGCATAGGATGCGGGAAAAGAGGTCATTATTTTTCTACGTGTTGGCATAATCAAAACGGACAAAATTATTATGGGGAAAATAAATATGGGAGTCAAAATATAAGAAATGGGCAAAGAAATGGTTTTCGTAACACTCAAAATAGCGGATTCAGAGAACGAAAGGATAGTCGGTCAAATACCCAAACTATTCCGAAAGAAAGCAGTCAAAATCACGGGTCTTTAAACTGAGGGAGGGGCTTTGGCCAAGTCAAAATTTAATAAATAGACCAAAGTCCCAATCGAAAGAAAAAAAAATGCAAACGCGAAATGAGGTATTGAATTTAAATGAAAACGCAAATAAAATGCAAAATGATAAAAGGGAGGGTCGCACGCGAAGCCCAGGTCCCAATTTACAGTTAAATATAATTGAAGCAAATCAACATAATGAAAATGAAAGTCAAAATAACAATAAAAATATAAATAATATTGAAAGCATGCAAAAATTCACCCATGTTTCTTGCATAAGAGATCCAATTCTTGATTCTATTGTAGAGTCGTTGGCACGGCCCGGATGGGTCCGCTTCGATGAAGAATTCGTTAAAAGTCTAAAAAGTGAGGCAAATATCAATAAAAAGAATATTAAGGAAAATACAGGAGTTAAAGAAATTAATAAAAATGAAAATGAGGCGTGCAATGCAAAAATAAATTTAAATGATGAGCACAAAAATGAAGTTAACTCAAAATCGACTCAGATCGAGAATAAAAAGTTTGATAAAATTAAGGAAACTAGTTGTAAAGTTTCACAAATTGATTCACAAAATAATAAAGGTAGCCATGTTAATGACTATACTTCTTCAAATAATGAAAATAATAAAAATATTGATACAGAAAATAATTTTAAAATTGTTACGAAGTCGAAAAATCAAATTGTCACACATGATGAAGTTAAAAGCATTTTGGAATTTAATGGAAATAATAAAAATGAGTATCATGACAGTAAAAAAATTGCACAGGTCGATGAGGCCAATTTTCCTAAAAATGGAAAGGTTAGTGAATTTGCTAAAAAAAAATGTGGTAATGAAGAGTCAAATCTTGACGACGAAGTCTATGTCACGCTCACACGCAGGATAGCTTTGCAACAAGGTCAGTTGATTGCAGAACAATTCGACATAAGTCAGGAAATTCCGGATAAGGAGGTTATCTTTATCCCCACAAAACACGCAAAATTACTCTTTCCATTTGGTGCAATTCGAACTGAAATAAAAAATAACAAAATTCATATTGTAATTAGCAATCAAAAGAAGGTTAAAATTACGTTAAATCAAAATATGCGAGTAGGAGTGATTAAAAATTTCAAAACAATTACTAATGAAGAAATGCAAATCGGAGATACCGTATTTTTGAAAGAGGAAAATAAACCAAATATGTTTCAAGATAGATTTCAAGGACCGTTTCGAATAATTGAAATTGGAAAAGCAAAAATATTGACCATTAGAAATAAATATAACATGAAAGATGAACCAATTAAAATTCACGCTACCCAATGTTATATCGAACAAAATGTACAAAGTGCGGAAGAATTGATGGAAAAATATGATATGGACAGTGAAATCGATGATATTCACGCAAAAAAATGTCATATAGCACAAAAGTTACAAAGTGAAAATAAATATAACGGTAACGGTGAAATAATTGAGATTCAATCAAAAAATTGCTATTCTGTACAAAGTGTACATATTGAAAATGTTCAAGATATGAATGAAAATATTCAGCATGGAAGCGAAAATACGGATATCAAAATTATGCAAAATCAAAAAGGTGATAAAAATTTTGAAAATATTGATCATGAAATTATGCAAAATGAAAATGTTAAAATTCAAAGGGTACAAAATGCAAATGAAAGTAAAAGGTTTGAAGAAATGCAAAGTCAAAATCAAAATCATAATGAAAAAAATACTCAAATTGTTAATTTTCAAGAAAAACAGAATGAAATTATTAAGTGTCAAGAAATACAAAATGAAAGTCAAAGTCATGATAATGCAAATACTCAAAAATCTTTTGAAAATAGAATAATGGAAGTTTTGGAAAGGAAAAATCAAAATTTTAATTTTCAACAAATTCAAAATGAAAATGAAAATAGAAATCATGATAATAATAAGCCAAATGCTCTTGAAAATAAAATAATGGATGAGTTGAATGATGAAAATAATAAGTTTCAACAAACACAAAATTCAAAGGTTTGTAAAAATGTTCAAAATGAAAATAATAAAATAATCAGGGATGGTAAACACAATGATAATGAAGGTAATGATATTCTAAAAGTAGATTCAGAAGTAATTGAAAGTCAAAACAAATATAAAGAGTATGTTAGGCAGAAATTAAAGTTACTAAATGAAATACATATTTTTAACACAAATGAGATTGAATGTACTATTCATGAACATGGGGAGAGAAAGCCGGGTCAAAATTGTTTCAAGAAATCAAGAAATTTTAAAAATTCAAATTTTGCTGATGATTGGTACCTGAAGAATTGTAAAATGAGAAAGAGATAAGAATAACAAATCAAAAATGAATTAAAGGAAAAATGATCTGGAATGGAAAAAATTTTCAAAAATGAAAAAATGGATAATGATATGAATTTCAAAAAAAAAAAAAAGGCAATAAGGAAAGAATTGTTTATGAATGAAAATGATATAAATTTCAAAGAAAAAGATATGGATAATCATTGAATGATTTAAAAATAAATATGGTATGAAAGTTACAAAAATTGATAATAAGTGTACAAATGGTTCTTATTTAAAAATAATATTATATATAATTTATAATGTTAACTCAAATGTACATGTGATCAGAAGATTATTCAGAGATTAATTTATGCAAATAAATCTACAAAATGAAAGGTAAAATCAAAATATGTTACCTAAGTGTGTAGATATAAGGTCTGGAGACAAATCCAGGCAAGGGCAATGTTGTGCAGGCAGTCCAGTCAAATACTTCATTGTTCAGGATAAGTCAAATACTTCATTGTTCAAAGGCAAAAATCTTCTGAGGGAAGAGAGGTCTTTTGAGGGAAGAGTCTTGAGGCTTAAAAATTGAATGACAGATTTAAGTAAAATGAAAAAATAAGTAATGAGCTGAAAGTGAGAATGTTAGAGATTAGTCATAGATGATATAAATTTTATGTCAAAAAAGTAAATAAAGGCAAAAATAATTGAAAATTTTAAATCAATTTGAATTTAAAATGTTAAATTATGAACAGTAAAGTAGCTGTAAAAGCCCGTTGCAATAAAGCAATCGAGGACACGATATCTCGTGTAGGAATGGTCAAAAGTGAAAAATGCATTGAAAATGATTAGGTAAATGTTTGAAGAAGAATATAATTGTATAAGCAATTTAAATAACTAAATAAATCCTAGAGTGATAGGATAAATGAATTAAATTTAGTTAAAATTTTGTTTACGGAATAAATTTTTCATGAATATATAAATTGTTTAGGCAATTTAAGTAACTAAATTAATCCTAAAATGAAAGGATAAATGTAAATAAATTTAGTTAAAATTTTGTTTAGTGAAGAAATGAATAATTTCACAAAAGTGTTAAAAAAGGGTTGAAATAAAAAAATAAATAATAAGTGAAGAATTTTGAGTGCGAAATAAAGCATTTTTGTTGGTTATTTCCATCGTAAGGAAAGGTTGCGATAATCATGTGTGTATAAATAAATTATGGATATGAAAATAAAATGTAAATAAATATGGTAATGAAAATAAAATTTAGGTAATGTTGTGGAAAATTGTACGATAATAAATAAATGTGAGATAGATATATAATGAATATAGATAAATACGGAATGAATAAATGAATGTTAAATAATAGGGCACTCAGATGTCAGTGGGGAATGTAAATAAAAACATTAAAGTTATCGATGACATACTGCAGCATTTGAAGTGTGTGTAAACAAACGGCACACACACAATCTACGTAAATATATATATATATACTCTGTTATTAATGTCACATAATTGGTGTTTAGGTATTTGTAAATATTAAATTGTAAAAAAAAAAATAATCTGAATAAGGTGTTGAGAAATTTTATGAAAGAAATAAAATAAATTAGGATGAAATAAATGTCACATATGTAAATACATAAATGATAATATGTATTACGGCGATAAAGGGGTTAGCCGCAGTTAATAAAATGTCAAAATAAATAATTAGATAATAATGTGTGCGATCGAATGATAAACAATCGCGCATATAAATGGTTATAAATGTCAGGTAGTCAAAGTCATAAGGATTAAAATAAATTGAAATACATAAATATGATAACTTTTATAGATACGGTGAGTAAATAAATCCGCGTTCAAAAAGGATATATAAATAATAAATGAAAAGGATTTCAATTGTTAAAGATATAATATCAAAATTTGCAATTAGGTAAATAAAGGGTTTTTTTAGACAAGAAAATAAAGTCTTAAGTGTGTTTAAAAAGATGAAATAATTTTATATAAAATATAAAAGTTATGAAAGTATTAAGCAAGGAGTTAAAATAAATAAAATTTAAACAAACTATATCAAAAACTTTAAAAGTTTAAAATTAAATTTAAAAATTAAAAAAAAAATTTAAATTTCAAAAAAAAAAAAAAAACTTTTCAATTTTTTTTTTAACTTCAAAGTCTTATGAAAGGCATGGAGAAAACAAATTAAATAAGAGAGAATATCAACATCAAATGGAAAGGTAAAATTTAAATAATAAATAATACAATAATATAATGTTAAATTTTATATGAAGTCAGTATATAGAAGATACCATTAAGATGGTTTTGATATTAATACAAGCCACCTCAAAGGAACCTAATATATAATATTTAAAGAAGGGAGCTTTTTTAAGTTCAGTTTAAAAAAAAAAAAAGAGAGAGAGCTTTACAGTGCTGAAATAATGTACGAGCCCATCTGCAACATGCAAGTATACATGGTTCATTAGCAGATAGGAATAAATAATATAATTAAATTGATGAACAGGTTTATATTTAAAAAGAATAAGTCGACGTTTATAGAACACGCCGAATGGGTAATAAAATTTTTACAATACTTTGTTACAAGCGCCTTTAAAAAGATGTTTCTGTTAGCCCGCTTGAATTCGCGCACCACGTTGTCCATTTCAACGTCTTCAAACTGCATTGCTTTGTCATAGCAAGAGGAGTTGAGTTGGGGCGTTACTGCTAATCACCATTCAAAAAAACGATTAAAATAGATAGGAATCTTTGTCGAGGGTCTCTTTTGCAGACTGGTCACTGTTCCGAAGTTCGGAAAGGGAATTTGAACGCAGTGTCCGGTTCGCACTTCCGGTATCGTAGCTTTTAAGAAAAGAAGGGGTTCTGCTAATGGCCTTTTCAAAGTAATCAATCAGTACCTGTCACAAATCAGGGGTTGTTGTTGTTTGTTGACATTCTGGGACAAGATGGCCTATTAAAGGGAAATGTCTAAATGTGTCATTCCCAGTGGAAAAGTTAAAGTTACTGACTTATGTGAAAACTATATTTTAATGGCTAATGTAAAAAAAAAAAAATATATATGCGATTGTATTAATAAGTATGTACCAGTATCAAGGTTCAGCAAAAATGTTATATATGTGATAAAGTTATCAATTTTAGAAAAATATTTGATGAAGTATGTAAAGAATTGTGTTCAAAAAAATAATAATGTGTGATTTGTAAAAAAAAAAAAAGTGTTTAATGATGTTAATAATATAAGAGAAGATAGTAGTGTGTGACATTTCAAAGTGAATGTTGTTGTTGTTGAGACCCAGACCGTCCGACCTACCAGAAAGGTGTAAGGTAACTGTATGGACGGCCGGGAAGTGCCACCCAATTTAGACCGGAACCCAGTGGGAGAGGCATCCACAGGGACCGTACCCTCCTTCCCCTACCACCAACCTCTCGGAAGGACTTACGGACCCACATGTTTAACGTGATCGTACTCCGCATGAACACGACGGCATTTGTGGTAGCGTGCAAATCTAGCGCGCAAACCACGGGGATACCGCACCCGAGATGGCCAACAGCACGCGGTGTTCCGAGGTGGTCACCCACCAAGTACTAACCGCGCCCGATGCTGCTTGACTTCGGTGATCTAACGAGAACCGGTGTTTTCAGCACGGTACGGCCGTTGGCCCTAAAGTGAATGTGCATATGTTTAAAAGTGAATGTGCATATGTTTAAAAGTCGTTATGTGCATATGTTTAAAAGTCGTATGGCCGTTGGCCCTAAAGTGAATGTGCATATGTTTCAAAGTGAATGTGCATATGTTTAAAAGTCTTTTTAAATACTCAAAATTTAATTTAGCTTCAATTGAAAGCTGGACCTGGTAAAGTTCATGAGTACGTAACTTATGTTTATTTTGTGTATATTATGTGTGCAAAAAAACTTTTCTGTTACAGCAAGACTGTTGAACTTTTCTGGACGGACGTTGTCCAAAAGAAAGTGAAAAATGCCAATTACAGAGTTGCAAGTGCATCGAACTTTTGTTTCGAACTCTGATGGTTTAAAAAATTTTTTTTGTTGTTCTTTTTTTTCTGTTTGTGGGGAGATATGTGAGGCCAGAATATGTCCTCACATGAGGCATGTTTATTGCAGTATTTATGGTGGCCAGAACACCGAACAAAGCGTGCAGACTGGCTGGCACCGAAGTTTACAACAACGTGAACTTTTAGGTCAAATACAATAAATTTGAGTGTCCCATGCCAAAGGGGGCTGAAAGAGCCCTTGGTTAATGTCAAGTGATGCCATTGGGTTCAGAAGAACCAATGAACAGCAAGGAGAAGAAGGGTGGAGCTACCTCCCCCCCCCCCCGCCTAAGGAACCAAGTGACTTCGATACAAGATGTGGTAGAGAACGAACTCGGATTCAGAATGTGGTGGTAGAAGTAAGTTTCCTACGAAGTGTTGGTGAAAAGAGTTTGACAAAAGGAGCGAAGCGACCATGACCTAGCAGTTGCAGATATAAGTATCAGTCGAGGTGAAACGTACGAGTAGGAGCCACACACCATAGAGTTATGGCAGTACGGTCAGCACTAAGACCGATGCAAGCGAGATGATGAGCCCAAGTCTAAACTGTAAGGTATGTGCTCATTTCCCCGGTCCTAGACAATTTAGAAAGCTAACTAACTGGTCATATCTCCCCGAACTAAAATATTAAATGAAAATCGATAATAATTGAAAGTTGATATTGTTGAAAATAGTGCTTTTGATAAAGTGATGTTGTTAATAAAGGAAATTGTTTAAGTTTTAAATAGGCTAGTCTTTTTGTAATGATTAATGAATTCTTTTCAGGACTTACACAAAAGGTAAAAATAATTGGAGGGTTATTGCGGCACAACAACGAGCGATGTACGTTTAAATGTTAATTCCACTAATGAGTTCAACGGCCATATAATTTATGTTGATTATAATGTTTAATTGTAACTTTAAGCATCACATATATTTTCCACGTCCCACAATAACTAATCAATGCGGTAGCAACACAGGACATCAGCACAGTGGCCGACCCAGCGAGCCGCATCTCAATCTCCCGCCGGGTCACGAACCTGCTCACTCAAAACCGGGTTAAGCAAGACACTTTGGCAACACCAAACGCATCCCACACGCTTGTATATACCGCGAAGGAAAATCAACCACCACGATCTGCCACCAGTTGAGTCTCATCTTCAACAACATTACTAAGGCAAAGACATATACAACAACGCCCATGGGCGACAAATGTAGTCAGCTAAAAGTAAACATACAACAAAATACATTTCTTCAAAACTTAACTACAGCGATCCCACATGAAGATGGAAAATGGAGATGGTGCTTAACTCCATCACTCTTGCATCAGGAAGGATTTGCTTGGAAAACCCTCTTCAATGACGAACTATCATCAAGAACTATTAACAGACATGCAAGTACTGTATACAGTTTTCTCATTATAGAACATCATATTAGATATAAGATACAATAAACTATCAAAGCTTTTATATAAAAATTAAATAGAAATCGTAACGTAGTGAAGTTGATAATACAACGATGGGAATAATAGACTTGGGAATAATGGACAATCCATTTTTTTAGAAAGTGGGTTTTTAACATTTAGATCACTCCCAGTCTAGACTTTCTACAAAAGTTTATACGAATCCCTTTAGCAAAGTTTAAAGGACAATAATTTTACTTATAACATTCCAAAGTTCTCACCGATAGATGAACGTCTGCACAGTTCCCACTTGCAAAAACAAAGTTCATTTTCACTAAAGAAGCGAGACATGGTAGGTTCTGAAGACTTCATGTTGGGTAAGTGCTTGATTGAGATAAGTTTTCAAATGCCACTTTCCATCACCATAGGAAGTTGTTACTTTCCTTATATACATAATATATAAGGAAAGTATTGTGACGGGGTCGAAAATTCGAATTCGTGTTTTTGAAGGGAGAGCACATTTCAAGTATCCCTGATCACGAATCCAACATTTTTGAGGTGATATCTGTGTGTGTGTGTGTCTGTGGAGACGATATCTCACGAACGAATGGAGCAATTCGAATGAAATTTGGTACAGAAATCACAATCCGTGAATACTGGAAGCCTATTGTTACTTTCCTTATATACATAATGTATAAGGAAAGTATTGTGACGGGGTCGAAAATTCGAATTCGAGTTTTCGACGGGAGAGCACGTTTCAAGCATCCCTGATCACGAATCAAACATTTTTGAAGTGATGTCTCTGTGTGTGTGTGTGTGTGTGTGTGTGTGTGTGTGTGTGTGTGTGTGTGTGTGTGTGCGCGCGCGTGTGTGTGTGTGTGTGTGTGTGTGTGTGTGTGTTTGTGTGTGTGAAAGTGTGTGTGTGTGTGTGTGTGTGTCAGTGAGTCTGTGGAGACGATAACTGACGAACGAATGGACCGATTCGAACCAAATTTGGTACAAAAATCACAATCCGTAAACACTGGAAGCCTATTGTTTTTATACGTAATCGAATGTTCAGAACCCCCCTAAATTTTCGAATGAAATTTTGAAAAAATCGTCAAAAAATCAAAACCGCTAATAAAGTTACGCAATTAGACATTTCTTATGTAATTTTTCATTAGAAAACGATTGGCATAAATTTTAGAACGCTAACATGAACCGTTCTCGAGATATTGTACATTTTTCAAGAAAATTATGAAAAAGTCACATAAAAAAAAAAATTCCTATTGAGACACACGTTCACTTTTCATATGTCATACCATGCGATAAATTGGTGACATCATTCTCGTGGATCTAGCTCATTCCATTCATGAAAAAATATACTTTGAATAATACTTTTGTATTTGAACGCCAATAGTCATTTATCTGCTGTAAGAATAACTTTTTTCTTAGTGCATAACGCTTGGCGAGATTTTGGCGACGAATTTGGCGGAATGTCGCCAACTTGGCGACTTTTTGAAATGTTGCCAAATTAATGAAAATCTCGCCAAATGGATAAAAATGATGTTAAATCAATGAAAATGATGACTAATTGTCGAAAATTCAATATCTTGGAAAGAATATTAGTATCTACTATAAGAAAAACCTATTTTTTTACTGTAAAAGTAGTAAATTCATTACATTATATAAGGAAAGTCATGTGTTGCCCACATCAGATTTTTTTTAATCGTAATCGAATGTTCAGAACCCCCTAAATTTTCAAGTGAAATTTTATAAAAATCAAAGACTTTAATAAAGTTACGCAATTAGATATTTCTTATGTAATTTTTCCTTAGAAAAAGATTGACATAAACTTTAAAACGCTAGCATGAACCGTGCTCGAAATGTTGCACATTTTTCAAACAAATTTATCAAAAAATCCCATAAATTAAAAAAAAATATTAACTGTTGAAAAACATGTTCACTTTTCACATGTAATATCATACAATAAATTTGGTGACGTTATTCTCGTGGATCTAGCTCGTTTCGTTCATGAGAAAATATACTTTGAGTAATACTTTTGTATTTGAACGCAAATAGTCATTTATCTGCTATAAGAATAACTTATTTCTCCATCCATAATGCTTGGCGAGATTTTGGCGACGAATTGGGGGAAATGTCGCCAACTTGGCGACTTTTTAGATGTTGCCAAATAAATGAAAATCTCGCCAAATTGATAATATGAGGATAAATCAATGGAAATGACG
This sequence comes from Amaurobius ferox, assembly GCA_951213105.1. Lineage (NCBI taxonomy): Eukaryota > Metazoa > Arthropoda > Arachnida > Araneae > Amaurobiidae > Amaurobius > Amaurobius ferox. The sequence goes on from OX578140.1 coordinate 135,591,085, forward strand.
ATTAATCGTCAAAAATTCAGTATCTTGAAAAGAATATAAGTATCTAGTATAAGAAAAAACTATTTTTTTACTGTAACCGTAGTAAATTCATTGCATTATATAAGGAAATTCATGTGTTGCCCACATCAGATTTTTTATCAAGTGTTGAGGCTTAATAGCTCTCTTCCACATTTGTTGCCAATATTCCATACAAATATAATATAGTTTTAAACTGATCTTGCTTAATTTCATGATCTTCTGCACCGTAAGGTTCAAATACTATTTTATCAGTCTCTTAACTTCTTTATTTCCCTACAAGCCAATATGGGCTTTAATCAAATGTAATACCATACCACATCCATAATTCAAAATTGCCATATTCAAGTTTTAAATTCTCAAATTAACAATTCTATAAAAAGTGTTTCACCATCAACTCTGAAAGTGAATCCGTATTAATACGCACATTATGTAGGTTGTTTTCAATAATAAAATTGATTTCACAATTTAGGGCAAATAACTCAGCATTAAAACCATAAGTATATTATTTATACGTTTCTCTCATTTTTTAATAGCCGTGTGTTGTATGAGACCGTAGGTATGAGACCGAAACAAAGCGCCGATTTTTAGTCACAGTTTTATGACGGTGTTGTCCAGAAAATTCATGCTCCGATAATAACAAGCCACACAAATTGCAAGTGCGAAGGCAAAGATATCCTAGGGTCAAGACTTAAACCAAGCTTCATTGGAAACTGAAAGAGCCAATAATGCGAAGATGCGTCATCGCACTGATGAGCATCCAATGAGCGCAAAGAGGGCGTATCTGAACCCCAGGCCAAATGATGGGGTCACAAGGAGAAAAGTCACCGGGTCTAGATTTATTATTCAGAAATCTAGAAAGCGAGCGAGTGAGAGAGAGAGAATGATGTAGTAATGATTCGAGCAGTGTTGTTAAGATAGTGAGTCGTTATTTTGGAATTCTTTAGGAAAAAATGAAGTCTGAATACCAATGTCAGAAAAAGCATCGGTAAAGATTCGAGTCATGCTGAGTTACACACCCGAAATACAGAGGTATGTGCCAGTCTTTGTATTAGGTCAATTTTTTATCTTTGGAATAACAGACAAAAGGCCTTGTCTCATACCGTTCTTTTTTCCTCTTTAAAAGTTTGTTAAAATTGACGTAATTTTATTAATAATAATATAGAGGAATGAATAAACGGTAATGTATTGTAAAAGTTAACAAGAAAGATCAATCATGCTTAAAGCATTGATTATGAAACACTTTCCAACTTCAATGCGATTTTATTTAAACATCTCTAAAATGCAATACATTCCTAAGAAATATTTAAAAACTTATCACAATACTACATTAATTTATTATATTTGAAAACTTAAACCTTCATCGAAAACAATGAACTTCATTCGAATTACGGCATTGAAATATAAATTGCTTGGTCTAAACATCTCTAAAATGCGATACATTCCTCGGTAATATTTTTAAAATCATCATAATACTACAATAATTTATTATATTTGAAAACTTCCTCGAAAACAACTGACATTCATTCAAATGACGTCATAGAAAAAATAACACGCCTGGCTCTCTCTACAGAAACAGCATTTCATTCATAACATTTTCCCATTAATTTCATTCATCACAGTACTAAAATATATTATTTTATTTAAAAAATTAAGACCATGGAGCTACACGTAATTTAAACTCTATGCTTAAAACTCCATCGTCCTTCTCTCTGTAAAATCAATGAATATTTCATTCATAAAAGCTATGCAGACTCCATGATTTAAATACTTTTGTGTTAAAGAAATACAGCTATTCTTATACAACTCATCCTACATATTTTGCTGGTTACATTTTATATAAGTGAAAAATAGGCTTCGTTGTAGAAATAATCAAATTTGGATGATCATTTAAACTCAAATATATTGCCATTGCGTTGTTTTAATATGTAGATGCACAGAATTTAAGCAAAAATTAATCGGTTTTAGGACGAATTCAACATTCAATATGAATTAAAAAGAACTTTAAAAATCACGATTTTGAGAGAAGATGGATGCCATATTTTATTTTGAAGTGTGTCACGTGATCTCTTCATATCATGGTCACGTGATTGCTTTATATAAGAGGTGTAATTATTATTTTAATTTTTATTTAAAAAACTATTGAATATATTTTGCTGAATTTTTTTATATATTTTGTGGAATAATTTGAATATTACCTAAAATTTTCGAAGCAATTTGTGAATTTCAAATCCGCTTAAAAAATGTTTGAAGAATTAGGTCTCATAGGGTTAAATGTATTTCTTTTTTTTTAACCCGGGTTCAATCCAAAACTAATTGAGTGATATTATACATTTATATTTTTATAATGGCCATCGCGCATATCGGGGCATACATGCGTGAGTTAGAATGGCTGACTTTACAAAATTCAGCACAGTGTTATCCACAAAAGTGAACGCGGCATGAAAACGAGCAACTAAGTCGATTTCTGTAGTAACTGGTGTTTGATACACCAATTGCTTCAGATGTGCCCATAGGAAGAAATCCAAAAGTGTCAGATCTGGCGATCGTGGCAGCCACAAATTCGAACCCCTAAGTCCAATCTAGTGATCTGTGTATCCCATATCCAAACAATCACATACAGGAGAGCTGGAATGTGCAAGTGCTCCATCTTTCTGGAACCGCAAGCCATATATTGCCGATAATGGTATTTCATTGAGGAAATCAGTTAGTACATCAAGGAGAAATACCATGTATGAATGTCCAGAGAGCCGTTCCGATAATATATAATAGATAATGAGATTGCCCAGTATGCCGGCCAACACATTTACATACCAGCAGATCTGCGGGAGGATTACATGAGGATTAGACTATGACCATGCATGCCTGTTGTGAGTGTTGAAAACCCTGTCACGTATGAACATGTTTCTTCCATTGACAAGATATGTGCAATGGAAGAACTGTCGGATTCATGTTGTTGCAATAGCCATTCAACTCGATGCGTTGGTGAACGTCATCTGGATGCAGCCCTTTGATGGTTCTGTAGTGAAATGGTATAGCCTCTGTGCTCGTAGTATTATATGCATCTTACTGCTACTCGCATTGAACTGCCTGGAACGTGCACGTGCGCTAAACTTTGGATTTGATTCAACCCGTCGCAGTATCGGTTATATTTCTCAGTCTGTCATCCAATCTGCGGGTGCGACTTTGTCGACAGCGAAGAGCATACTCCCTCCCGGTTTGTAAGGCATTGCCATCACATTGAATGAATATAGTGTACGTGTCACAATATTCACTTGAGCAATACCTTATCAGCATGCGAAGAGTACCGGTAACTTCCAGATGCAGCCTTTTATATGAGGCAAACGATGGCCGTTCATTTGCATGACATACATGCACCTATTGTCAGTCTCTTATTATGTCATATTTCCCTTTTGCAAGCATATTGAGGAGAAACATTCTTATTTTTTATTTTTTAAATATTTTATTCTCAACGGTTGCGCAGTTTCACATGTTTCCAATAAAGTTTATTTTCCGTGCATCGGATATGACGTCGATTCTCGAAGACTATGGGTCGGGGGTGTACGGTTCTTGGGTCGTTTTTTACTTTCCCTGCAATACATGGTAATGTATAGGGAAAGTATTGGAATCGTGCCGAAAATCACAACTGGAGTTTTCGACGGATCTACACGTTTCGAGACCTCTAGAATACGAGAAAACCATTTTTAGCGTGACGTCTGTGTGTGTGTCTGTCTGTCTGTCTGTGTGTCTGTGTGTCTGTCTGTCTGTGTGTCTGTCTGTGCAGATTTTGTATCCACTCTAACTAAAAAACTAATGGTCCGAATTTCACAAAATTTTGTAGGTAAGTCACTTGTGGGCGGGGCTAATGCTGATTAGTTTTGGGTACGATTCGGAATAAAAGAACCCGCCTTTTTTGTGAAATGGCCCGCAAAAGTTTGTATCCACTCTAACTGAAAAACTAATGGACCGAATTTCACAAAATTTGGTGGATAAGTCGCTTGTAGGCCAATCTGGTGCTGATTAGATTTTGGTGCGATTCGGAAAAAAATAACCTGCCTTTTTTTGCAAAATGGCCCGCAAAAATCGTCAAAATCTAAACTAAAGAACTAGGTATACTCAAATATATCCATTAAATGCTCGTTTAATACGTAATTTTTAACGACGAAAATAATACTACCAACCCCATTACACTAGGACTAGCCGTTCTCGAGATATTTTAGTTTTTCGTATTTTCTCTACACCACCTTTGAAAACAAGTCCGGTTACCGAATGAGAACGGAAATTGAATTAAAAGTGAAATGAATTTAATTAAAAAAAATCTGATGTGGGCAGCACATGACTTTCCCTGCAGACTTATATTAACGTTATCTTTATTTTAACTAAATTTATTTCACTTTTAATTCAATTTTCGTTCTCATTCGGTAACCGGGCTTATTTTCAAAGGTGGCGTAGGGAAAGTACGAAAAACTAAAATATCTCGAGAACGGCTAGTCCTAGTGTAATGGGGTTGGTCTTATTCTTTTCGTCGTTAAACATTACGTATTAAACGGGCATTTAATGGATATATCTAAGTAAACCAAGTTCTTTACTTTAGATTTTGAAGATTTTTGCGGGCCGTTTTGCAAAAAAAGGCAGGTTATTTTTTTCCGAATCGTACCAAAATCTAATCAGCACCAGAGTGACCTATACGTGACTCGTCTACTGAATTTTGTGAAATTCGGTCCATTAGTTTTTCATCTAGAGTGGATACAAGCTTTTGCGGGCCATTTCGCAAAAAAAGGCGGGTTCTTTTATTCCGAATCGTACCCAAAACTAATCAGCACCAGCCCCGCCCACAAGTGACTTACCTACCAAATTTTGTGAAATTTGGTCCATTAGTTTTTTAGTTACAGTGGATACAAAATCTGCACAGACAGACAGACACACAGACAGACAGACAGACAGACACACAGACAGACAGACAGACAGACAGACACACAGACAGACAGACAGACACACGCACAGACGTCACGCTAAAAATGGTTTTTTCGTATTCTAGAGGTCTCGAAACGTGTAGATCCGTCGAAAACTCGAGTTGTGATTTTCGGCATGATTCCAATACTTTCCCTATACATTACCATGTATTGCAGGGAAAGTAAAAAGAGAACGTGGATATAAGTCTGCAGGGAAAGTCATGTGCTGCCCACATCAGATTTTTACTTTCCCTGCAACACATGGTAATGTATAGGGAAAGTATTGGAATCATACCAAAAATCGCAACTCGAGTTTTCGACGGATCTACACGTTTCGAGACCTCTAGAATACGAAAAAACCATTTTTAGCGTGACGTCTGTGTGTGTGTCTGTCTGTCTGTGCAGATTTTGTATCCACTCTAACTAAAAAACTAATGGACCGAATTTCACAAAATTATGCAGGTAAGTCACTTGTGGGCGGGGCTAGTGCTGATTAGTTTTGGGTACGATTCGGAATAAAAGAACCCGCCTTTTTTGTGAAATGGCTCGCAAAAGCTTGTATCCACTGTAGCTGAAAAACTAATGGACCGAATCTCACAAAATTCGGTAGATGCGTCACGTATAGATCACCCTGGTGCTGATTAGATTTTGGTATGATTCAGAAAAAAATAAACTGCCTTTTTTAGCAAAATGGCCCGCAAAAATTGCCAAAATCTAAAATAAAGAACTGGGTATACTCAAATATATCCATTAAATGCTGATATAATACGTAATTTTTAACGACGAAAAGAATAAGACCAACCCCATTACACCAGGACTAGCCGTTCTCGAGATATTTTAGTTTTTCGTACTTTCCATACGCGACCTTTGAAAATAAGTCCGGTTATCGAATGAGAACGAACATTGAATTAAAAGTGAAATAAATTTAATTAAAATAAAGAGAACGTTAATATAAGTCTGCAGGGAAAGTCATGTGCTGCCCACATCAGATTTTTACTTTCTCTGCAATACATGGTAATGTATAGGGAAAGTATTGGAATCATGCCGAAAATCGCAACTCGAGTTTTCGACGGAACTACACGTTTCGAGACCTCTAGAATACGAAAAAACCATTTTTAGCGTGACGTCTGTGTGTGCGTCTGTGCGTCTGTGTGTCTGTGTGTCTGTCTGTCTGTGTGTCTGTCTGTGCAGATTTTATATCCACTCTAACTAAAAAACTAATTGACCGAACTTCACTAAATTTTGTAAGTAAGTCACTTGTGGGCGGGGCTAGTGCTGATTAGTTTTGGGTACGAGTCGGAATAAAAGAACCCGCCTTTTTTTGCGAAAAGGACCGCAAAAGCTTGTATCCACTCTAGATAAAAAACTAATGAACCGAATTTCACAAAATTTGGTAGATAAGTCGCTTGTAGGCCACCCTGGTGCTGATTAGATTTTGGTAGAATTCGAAAAAAAATAACCTGCCTTTTTTTGCAAAATGGCCCGCAAAAATCATCAAAATCTAAACTTAAGAACTACGTATGCTAAAATATAGCCATTAAATGCTTGTTTAATACGTAATTTTTAGCGAAGAAAAGAATAAGACCAACCCCATTACACAAGGACTAGCCGTTCTCGAGATATTTTAGTTTTTCGTATTTTTCCTACATCATTTTTGAAAATAAGTCCAGTTTTCAAATGAGAACGAAAATTGAATTAAAAATGAATTAAATTTAATTTAAATAAATAGAACGTGAATATAAGTCTGCAGGGAAAGTCATGTGCTGCCCACATCAGATTTTTACTTTCCCTGCAATACATGGTAATGTATAGGGAAAGTATTGGAATCATGTCGAAAATCGCAATTCGAGTTTTCGACGGATCTACACGTTTCCAGACCTCTAGCATACGAAAAAGCCATTTTTAGCGTGACGTCTGTCTGTGTGTCTGTCTGTCTGTCTGTGCAGATTTTATATCCACTCTAACTAAAAAACTAATGGACCGAATGTCACAAAATTTGGTAGGTAAGCCACTTGTGAGCGAGTTTGGTGCTGATTAGTTTTAGGTATGATTTGGAATAAAAGAACCCGCCTTTTCTTGCGAAATGGCCCGCAAAAGATTGTATCCACTCTAACTGAAAAACTAATGGACCGAATTTCACAAAATTTGGTAGATAAGTCGCTTGTAGGCCACCCTGGTGCTGATTAGATTTTGGTAGAATTCGAAAAAAAATAACCTGCCTTTTTTTTGCAAAATGGCCCGCAAAAATCGTCAAAATCTAAACTAAAGAACTAGGTATACTCAAATATATCCATTAAATGCTCGTTTAATACGTAATTTTTATCTACGAAAATAATAAGACCAACCCCATTACACTACGACTAACCGTTCTCGAGATATTTTAGTTTCCGTATTTTCTCTACGCCACCTTTGAAAATAAGTCCGGTTACCGAATGAGAACGAAAATTGAATTAAAAGTGAAATAAATTTAATTAAAATAAAGATAACGTTAATATACGTCTGCGGGGAAAGTCATGTGCAGACTACATCAGATTTTTACTTTCCCTGCAATACATGGTAATGCATAGGGAAAGTATTGGAATCATGCCGAAAATCACAACTCGAGTTTTCGAAGGATCTACACGTTTCGAGACAACATAGAATACGAAAAAACCATTTTTAACTTGACGTCTATGTGTGTGTCTGTCTGTCTATCTATCTGTCTGTCTGTCTGTCTGTCTGTCTGTCTGTGTGTTTGTCTGTGCATATTTTGTATCCACTCTAACTGAAAAACTAATGGACCGAATTACACAAAATTTGGTAGGTAAGTAACTTGTGGGCGGGGCTGGTGCTGATTAGTTTTGGGTACAATTCGGGATAAAAAAAAACCCGCCTTTTTGTGCGAAATGGCCCGCAAAAGATTGTATCCACTCTATCTAAAAAACTACGGGACCGAATTATACAAAATTCGGCAGATGAGTCACTTGTGGGTCTTCCTGGTGCTGATTAGATTTTGGTACGATTCGGAAAAAAATAACTTGCCTTTTCTTACAAAATGGCCTGCAAAAATCATCAAAATCTAAACTAAAGAACTTCGCATGCTCAAATATATCTATTAAATGCTTGTTTAATACGTAATTTTTAACGAAGAAAAGAATAAGACCAACCCCATTACACTAGGACTAGCCGTTCTCGAGATATTTTAGTTTTTCGTATTTTCTCTACGCCACCTATGAAATTAAGTCCGGTTACCGAATGAGAAAGAAAATTGAATTAAAAGTGAAATAAATTTAATTAAAATAAAGAGAACGTGGATATAAGTCTGCAGGGAAAGTCATGTGCTGCCCACATCAGATTTTTACTTTCCCTGCAATACATGGTAATGTATAGGGAAAGTATTGGAATCATGCCGAAAATCACAACTCGAGTTTTCGACGGATCTACACGTTTCGAGACCTCTAGAATACGAAAAAACCATTTTTAGCGTGACGTCTGTGTGTGTGCCTGTGTGTCTGTCTGTCTGTGTGTCTGTCTGTCTGTGTGTCTGTGTGTCTGTGCAGATTTTGTATCCACTCTAACTAAAACACTAATGGACCGAATTTCACAAAATTTTGTAGGTAAGTCACTTGTGGGCGGGGCTGGTGCTGTTTAGTTTTGGGTTCGATTCGGAATAAAAAAACCCGCCTATTTTTGCGAAATGGCCCGCAAAAGTTTTTATCCACTCTAGCTGAAAAACTAAAGGACTGGATTTCACAAAATTCGGTAGATGAGTCACATATAGGTCACCCTGGTGCTGATTAGATTTTGGTGCGATTCAGAAAAAAATAACCTTCCTTTTTTTGTAGAATGGCCCGCAAAAATTGCCAAAATCTAAACTAAAAAGCTACGTATGCTCAAATATATCCATTAAATGCATGTTTAATGCGTAATTTTTAACGAAGAAAAGAATAAGACCAACCCATTACACTAGGACTAGCCGTTCTCGAGATATATTAGTTTTTTTCGTATTTTTCCACACCACCTTTGAAAATAAGTCCAGTTATCAAATGAGAACGAAAATTGAATTTAAAGTGAATTACATTTAATTGAAATAAATAGAACGTGGATATAAGTTTGCAGGGAAAGTCATGTGCTGCCCACATCAGATTTTTATGTACTTCGAGCGAGGAGACTCGCTTATCAGAGTTTTTACCGTCTTGACGGACACCCTGTATATATATAAAATGAATTTTTTAACTCGTGATATTTAAAAGTTGATCAATGCTTAAGTTTCTAACGTAACTACAGAAATAGAGTCCCATGGTTTAGGTTAATACACTTTATGTTAATATAAACTATACTGTGCAGTAGAAATAAAATGAGTTTTTTATGTAGAGTTCCATTATTGAGACATTTCTAATGATTTGAAGCTCCATTGAAGCTGAACATGCCGAGTTTTAAATAAAAATTTTTAGCCCCAAAACGATGTTTTTATATTTATTTATTTATTTTTATTAATACTTTCTAACATAGTTGAAGAGTGCTTATGACTTTGTCCACTCTGTCTGTCTGTTTGTCTGTATATCTGTTCTTTCGGACGATAACTGCCGTAAAAGTGTCTATATTAAAATGAAATTCTAATATGTTTTTGAGATTTTCTTTGGAACATATGGGAATGTAAATGAATACAATTATCACCTAATTAGTTTTGGCTTGAACCCTGGTTGAAAAAGTGAAATACGCTGAACACTATGGACCTAATTTTTCAAACATTTCTAAGCAAAGTTAAATTTCACAAATTACTTTAAGAATTTTAAGAAATATTCAAATTATCCCATACAATGTATGAAAAAATTCAGCAAAATATGTTCGGTAGTTTTTAAATAAAAATTAAAATAATAATTACACGTAGGATACATGGACCTATTGCAAAATAAAATATGTAAACAATCTTTTTCCGATATGTCAAAATAGTGATTTTTAAGGATCTCTTAAGATTATATTTAGTTTTGCATCCGCCCTAAAATCGCTTTATTTTTGCGCGTTTTCTGCGCATCTATATTCCGTGCCAAAGCGATTACAATGTTTTTTAGATTAAATGATCATCAAATTTGATTATTTCTGCAACGAAGCCTAATAGATGCACAATGTCAACAATTAAAGTGATTGTAAGATGAGTTGTATAAGAATTACTGAATATTTTAAAGGCAAATTATTTAGCTCTGAAGTCTAGTCATTGATTTTACTTAGAGAAACGAGCATTTAATTTTTTGAACTTTTAAATTTCCAAGTAATATAAATTATTGCAGTATTGTGATAATTTAAAAATTATCACCGCTGAATGTATCACATTTTAGAAACATTTAAACGAAATTGCATTTCATTTGAAGGTGTTTCATAATCAATACTTTATGCATGAGTGATCTGTCTTGTTTTTTCTCTAGCGATTTAAGAGAGCTTGTTCCATGTATACGTTATAAACGCTTGAAAGAACTGGATATAGTACAGTAAATCAATTATCGAACTACCTCAACTTTCATCAGATTTTAAAAAAATAAATTGTACTACTTTTAAATCCTTTGAAGTGCAAAATAATATAGTTTTCAAAAAGAATTCTCAATCTTTTTAAAATGCATTCTATTTAAAAATAAAAATATTTCCTGGATGCAAAACTATTAAATGTATTCAGATCAGCCTGGATCCTAATTGAATTCATAAAATCTCCCATTTTATATTTAAATATATGTAGATAGGTTCAAAAATTTGCTTAAAGATTTCTGACTTTGATGGTAAATAGAACTTTCGTGGCAATTCACTTAAGGATTAAACATCAATACTGTTGAGATTTTCAAGAGATATGCAATTCCCATAATGGCAGTTATTGTCTACATCTTATGCATAAACAATAAGGTTAAATATATTTAGGCAGTCTTTCAAACTCCATAGGAACTTGGTAAATAAATAAATAATCTGAAGTTTTTTAATAACTGTGCACTGGATGAATCTTTTAAATTGAATAAAAATAATTTGTTTTTAGTTATTTGTCTGAAGCTGGTTATTTAAAATGAATGCACACAAAATAAAACTGCATATATATATATATATATATATATATATATATATATATATATATATATATATATATATATATATATATATATATATATATATATATATATATATATATATATATATATATATATATATATATATATATATATATATATATCATATAAAAGCCAGTAAACAAATTCAAATAGAATTCCTATGCATATCCACAAAAATCAAAGGCACTACTCAGGAAAAGGCGCCAAGCCGCTCTATACTCCGAAGCAGAATGTAATCCAAGAAAAAGAAGAATTAAAGGAACTTGGGATAACCAAATGCTTTGCATTTAATGGTTGGGGAGGATTGCGACTCCCCCTCCCGTTTAAAGCTGCTTTTCCAGCCTAGGCAAACGCTCACGGTACCAATACAAAGCAAAGGTTGGTCCCCATTGCGTGCTAATACAAAGGCACCCGAATACGGAAGAACAAGACCAACCAAACAGAAGGAAACTGGACCAAAAATGAATCCTGCCCAACTCGCTATCTTATATATGTTCATCTTACGCATGCGTGCAATCTTAGCAGGTACGCATAAACTTTATTTACTTGCAGATTGAAGAAGTAAACTGTCAAAATCTACCTGATCCTTGAAAATCGATCTATAACAATCCTTCAAGAAATATAAAGGATAATGTTTATATAAAGCCTCTTTTATGATTTTTATATTGCTATTATTGCAATCTTTTTTAAACGTGTTGTAAATTTGATTTCTCTTGAAGTGTCCGAGTATGATATTTCTGAAAATATTTTTGGTAAGATTTGTTTTCCAATCGATGAGATGATTGATCTTAATTTTATATAATTCTCTTTTGTCATATAACGTTGTATAATGACCATATAATCCATGTTTTTTTATTGAGATGTCCAGAAAATTTACCGCTTCATTTTTTTCTTTACAATATTCTATTAATTCCAATTCCGGTGGGTAAAAAGTGAAATCGAAATTGGTGGTGGCTTCATAACACCCCAATAGCACATCGTCAACAAACCGGAAATATGGTATCTCAGACAAAATATGGGTTCCTTTTTCATATGTTGAGAGGTAAATATCAGCCAAGATTGATGAGCAGGCTCCTCCCATTGGAATTCCCTTTATTTGTCGGTAATAATTTTTTCCGTTATATAGAATATTTTCTTTTAATACTAGTTCAATAAGGTCAAGGTATCTTCGATAAGTAATAAAATCCTTCAAATTAAATTCTTCATATAAATTTTTCAAGATTGAGTATAAATTAGATAAATCAATGTTGTTAAATAGGTCGCGGAAATCAAAGCTTTTAAAACATATATCTTTATTACAATGTTTTAATCGATCGATAACTTCTATTCCATGTTTGATCATGACATGATTCTGTTTTTTGATATTTTCCATCACAAACTTGAGGATGTTCAATAGTCGTCTATTAGCTATTGTAAGATATGATCCACAGCCTACGGTAACTGTACGGAATTTTACAGACTCTTTATGCATCTTTGGAATGAGGATTAAATATGGAAATTTAACATTTTTTATTTCATTACCGATTCGTTTGTACATAGCTTTAATCCTTTTGGATAGAACATTTCCATTATTATGTAATGGGGTGTACATAGTACCGTCTAGATAGCAGTGGAGAAGTGTATCTATGTAAAACTTTTTGCATGTAAATGCAAAATGTGATACCATCTTGTCTGTATAAGTTATAACAAAATTTTCTTTTACAGTTTGTATAGCTGCAGGTATTGAAAGATTCCTAATTCTGGTATCTTGTCTGATGTAATGAAACTGAATTTCTTTTAAAAAATTATATTTCCATTCTTGAAAGGCTTGGATAGGTAAACTGTGTTTTACTGCTATTTTATAAATGAATTCTTCTCGATCTTGATTGAAATTTTCAACTACTTGGTTATATTCTTGTGATCTGTATTTAGTTCCGAGTTTGAAAATATTTTTTAGAGTGTTATCTGAGATAATATTCAAATCACCTGTAATGATGTGATTGTGACAAGGATCTCTAAGTTTGCTATCACTGCATTTGCACCCTGTTGTTTCAGTATCCAATTCCCTACATATATTGTTGTAGTTGAAGAATCTTCTACCGTTTGTGCGTACAAAGCGGTCATCGATTGGAAAACAAATCTTACCAAAAATATTTTCAGAAATATCATACTCGGACACTTCAAGAGAAATCAAATTTACAACACGTTTAAAAAAGATTGCAATAATAGCAATATAAAAATCATAAAAGAGGCTTTATATAAACATTATCTTTTATATTTCTTGAAGGATTGTTATAGATCGATTTTCAAGGATCAGGTAGATTTTGACAGTTTACTTCTTCAATCTGCAAGTAAATAAAGTTTATGCGTACCTGCTAAGATTGCACGCATGCGTAAGATGAACATATATAAGATAGCGAGTTGGGCAGGATTCATTTTTGGTCCAGTTTCCTTCTGTTTGGTTGGTCTTGTTCTTCCGTATTCGGGTGCCTTCGTATTAGCACGCAATGGGGACCAACCATTGCTTTGTATTGGTACCGTGAGCGTTTGCCTAGGCTGGAAAAGCAGCTTTAAACGGGAGGGGGAGTCGCAATCCTCCCCAACCATTAAATGCAAAGCATTTGGTTATCCCAAGTTCCTTTAATTCTTCTTTTTCTTGGATTATATATATATATATATATATATATATATATATATATATCATACCAGAAAAGTATAAAAATGAAAGAAAGCAATATATCAAAGAATGGCTGGGGGGGGGTGACCCCCACTCCCCGGTTAAGCCAGCTTTGCGTCTAGACAACACTCCCGGAAGCCGATATATTGCTCAAATATGAATACCGAAGTATCAAAAAAAAATTTTAAAAAGGATTTTAAAAAAGGATTTTAAAAAGGAGGTTACAAAACATGAAAGTGTGGAGTACCCAGAAGACTCGTATTTTAAAAATGTACTATTAGTTTAACTCTCACAAAACTAAAGGCAATAAGAAATAAACATATAGATTTTAATTACCAAAGTAGATACTGTACCATAACCCAGATGTACTATTCACCATGACGAATCCAGCATCAATCCATCTGCTTGTTATTATCTATTATATATAAGAGTGTACTCATTCATAACCTGTTGTTGTTGTTGAGACCCAGACCGTCCGACCTACCAGAAAGGTGTAAGGTAACTGTATGGACGGCCGGGAATTTTCATTCATAACCTGTGTAAAGATGGCTCAGACTCCCTAACGTAATCAACACACGGGAGGTTCGGCATCCAAATTTATGTGATAGCTATCAGTTACGGTTATACCATAAAATTTGCATATAATGTTACACTGGAAACGCTTTGGAAAACCCTGTGCAATAGCACCATGGAGGAAGCTAATCATACGATACGTTACGTTGACGATATCCTTTTTGCCTGTAAAGAAAAATATTTTTTATTGGATTTTGGATTTTATCCAAAATGTTTAACTTTAACCGAAACACCATACAACCCTGATGAAAGTCTTAATTTTCTTGATTTGTCTTTGTACAAACTTCCTGATGGATCAACTGGATTTCGTCTCTACTATAAACGTAGAGATTTTAAATTTAATATAAATTTCATTGTTCCTTGGTGTTCATGCTTACATAAGAATGTGTACAGAAACATAATTTTGAACCATCTTTTGCGAAGTAAAAGAATCAACTGTAATGTTAATGATCGTTACAATAGCGATATTAGCTTCCTCCATGGTGCTATTGCACAGGGTTTTCCGAAGCGTTTCCTGTGTAACATTATATGCAAATTTTATGGTGTAACCGTAACTGATAGCTATCACATAAATTTGGGTGCCGAACCTCCCGTGTGTTGATTACGTTAGGGAGTCTGAGCCATCTTTACACAGGTTATGAATGAGTACACTCTTATATATAATAGATAATAACAAGCAGATGGATTGATGCTGGATTCGTCATGGTGAATAGTACATCTGAGTTATGGTACAGTATCTACTTTGGTAATTAAAATCTATATGTTTGTTTCTTATTGCCTTTAGTATTGTGAGAGTTAAACTAATAGTACAGTTTTAAAATACGAGTCTGCTGGGTACTCCACACTTTCATGTTTTGTAACCTCCTTTTTAAAATCCTTTTTTAAAATCCTTTTTAAAAAATTTTTGATACTTCGGTATTCATATTTGTGCAATATATCGGCTTCCGGGAGTGTTGTCTAGACGCAAAGCTGGCTTAACCGGGGAGTGGGGGTCACACACACCCCCAGCCATTCTTTGATATATTGCTTTCTTTCATTTTTATACTTTTCTGGTATGATATTAAAATCCACATTGTAGTGCAGCATAGCGCCTTATTCGTGTGATTTCAGGAATTTTTTAACTTTCATTCTTTTATACATATTTATTTATATATATATATATATATATATATATAAATATATATATATATATATATATATAAATATATATATATATATATATATATATATATATATATATATATATATATATATATATATTAGTTATTTGTCTGAAACTGGTTATTTAAAATGAATTTACACAAAGTAAAAATGCATTACAGAATTATATATATAAATTAGCCATATTTAAAGAACGTTTTAGTTTGTTTTTAATAATCTGGCTTATTTTTAATTTGGGTTTTTAAATTATCCATACTTGTATTTAGAGAATGCGAATCTATTAATAATGCAAAATTTTATATGGATTCGTTCGAAGTTCCTATATCTTCAAGTCAATTATTTCTTAGTACTATATAGCTACTAAGAAAAACTCATGTTATTTGAAGCAGAGTTTGGGTCCTACGGCAGGTGTTACCTAGATCTGAAAGCACAGCTCCGTATCTGCTGAAAATTGGCGCAAACTATATAAATATTTCATAACTTGTATGGAGGGAATGGGGATTTTGTTTACCCACTGAGGCTCTTTTACAATGAATTGTGAGATTTCAAAGATTGATTAAAATCATTTTAGTAGTTCAGATTGAAGGTCTGTCAAAACTGAAGAAAATGGCCAATGACGTGATAGCTCAGTGTTTAAGCCATTGGGACTGCATTCGGAGGATCCGAAGTCAATTACCGGATCTGTCCAATCTATCGCCAGGTCCACGCAGTGTACAGGCACGATTAGTCTGTGAGTCCAAATGTTCTTCCAAGAGTTTGATGAGAGGGAAAGATGGGTAAGGTCTCTGTGTATGTCGTCCACACTGGGTTTCGATCTAAATTGCGTAGCACTGTTCCAGCCATCCAGCCAGATATCTCACACCTTCAAGCAGATCGTACAGTTTGGGCTGAAAAAAAGAAAGTAGAAAATGACAAAAAAGAAAAAAAAATTGTGACTTTTAATATTTCACACTTTGAACCAAATTTAAAAGGAAAGAATATACCTCACATCAGAACGCCATAAAATAAGACATCATTCATAAAATTCGATTCAGTAGTTAAGACTGTAGGTCAGTCAACACTGAAGAGCAAGAAAGGCGAGTCGAAAATCTTGAAAGTGCATATGTAAATTTATTTTCATTTTGTTCTACGGTACTAATTGTGTTTTCTTTCTTTTTCTCTTATTTTTGTCAGGTTCGTGATCATATTATATAAAAAGATCAAATTTGTAGCCAATTTGTAGGTTGAGATACAGACACCTGAATTTCGATTTCATCACGTCATAATATACACACGCATAAAATACTGCAGAACCGGAAAGGATAACTTATCGGAGACATGGCGGGTTGAAACCCTGTCATGTTCTTAAAATCTCGTAATTTGCGCAATTTTCGATTGTTTATGAACATCAACAAACATTTTGTAAATCTTTAAATTGTACCTCGTATTATAATTTACATAAAATCGTTGAGATTTTATACAAGTTGTTGCTGATTAATGTAAAAGTTCTAGAATTAATCATTTGTTTCATTTTTAGATGCTCAAACTCAGACAGAAAATACTCAAATGAAATGATAATTTACATCCCATTTATAAAATTCATGAAAAAAGTTTACCATTTGAGGATATGACCATACCGGTGGACACAGCAAAGAGGCAGGTTGACAACTCAACCAAACAAACTACATTACAATTTTAAAAGCATATTCAATTAATATTACCATAAATAAGGAAGCTTACTCACTAAGTCCTTTACCTCCAATTAATAGTTTGTATCCAATTTTATTTATCTGTATATTATAAATATGAATATTCGATAATGTACCATATAAAATATATCACGTTTATACTACCATGTAGAGCTGAGCATATTTTCTTTTCTACCAATTCCGCTTTTCATCTAATACATCTAATTAATATATATGAATATGTAAACTACTGCTGTAAATCATGGGCAAAATATTTTTGTGATAAACACTTCACTTTGGAATAAATGAAGTTTAATTTCTCTCCACGAAGATAAATTCTTTGGAAAAGTTTTGAACCTTTCAGCATATAATTACATATAAAATGGGTGCTTTCAACGATCCAATTAGAATTTTGAATGAACGGCTGCACTTTTACTTTCCCTACCATACACGGGAAAGTATAGGGGAAGTATTGGAATGGTGTCGAAAATCCCAACTCGAGTTTTCTAATGATCTACAAGTTTCGAGCATTCTAAACGTGCCGTCTGTGCGTGCGTCTGTCTGCGTTTGCATTGTATTTATCCACTGTAGCTTTTAAAAACTAGTAGATTAAATTTCACCAAATTCGGCAGATTAGTAAGATAGGGATTAGTTAGATTTTTTTTTGTAAACTAGTCCTCAAAACTTTTCAAAATCTAAGTTACAAAATACATATAATCATTTGTATCAATTAAACGCTTGTTTTAAATGTTAATTTTGAGTGGAAAATAAAGAAACCAACGTTATTACTACGGGTCTAACCGTTGAGATATTTTAATATTTGCACCACGGGTGCCCATATCACTGTTTTCCGACGAAGAAAACTCCAGGATAAGACATACAAGATCGATTCCCTTGAGTCCAGGAGAGAGCAAGGGGTACACTTGTCATTCCTTTGCAACGCCACCTTTAAAAATTCGTTCAGTTTCCAAATGAAAATAAAAATTTAATCACAAACTGCAAATTTAGTGTAATTTGAAATAATTTTCCTGGCTGATACGTGCGATGAAACTCAATTTAATGAATTACGAAAAAACAAACTTGAAACTGGGTCGGTAAAAAGTGGTCGGTAAAAGTCGGTAAAACTGGGCCGTCTGAGGAAAATCGGTGAAGAAAGTCATATCCTGACACACATCAGAGTTTTTTTTTAATTTACAGACATTCAGTGAGATATTTAAGTTTTTGAAGAAGACGAAACTATTTCCTCATACACTTGGAAAATATGATTATGTGTAAAACAGCCCATATCATAATTTAAATTATTCTGTGTATAATGAATATGTCAAAAATGAGAGACGATAAATTAATTTTAACGCAAAATCATATTACCATATTATTAAAATCAATCATTATGTAATGAGGTATTTTTTCATTTCTGACAAAGCGATCGAAAAAAGAGTATTTAGTCAACTTTGTAACTTGATGGATTCTACGAACAGAGTTCACGTATTGGGGGCAGGGCTTTTGTTTTTACTGTTGCTTTGCTTGTAATTGCATTTTGTCATGTCATTGGAGATATGTATTTCATTCCCATTCATGTATTCTACAATATATAACACATGTGAAGAGAAAACTATGAAAAGTGCTTGAATATTGTATTTCAACGTTTCAATGGATTTTTATAATTTTTGTCATACTAGAATACAAATCAATACTGTACTATAATCATATGTGCATGAGTGCCTGTTTGCCTGATCAATAATGCATTTAACTATTCTGCCACGAAAGTTAATCTTCTGATTTTCATTGAAATAGGCAGCTATGGATGCTATTTGTTATTCTTGTATTAATTATAGTTTGGAATTAATAAATACCACCTAAATTTGACGTAAATCGCTTAATCGGTCGAAAGATTAGTAAGGGTCGATGATTTTGACAAAATCTTTATTTATAGTTATTTTAAAAACGTTGGATTTTATTTTCTCCCTTGACTTCTAATAATATACTCAGTAATACCACCCAAATTAGGTTAAGTTGTTTATGCCGATTTTGAGATTAAAAAGGGCCAATGATTTTCACAAAATAAATGCATTTTTTCGGATTTTTCTGCCTTCGCATTTACAAAATATACGGAAAAATCTACATAAATTTTGCCAAAATCATTTTCGTGTTTTTTCAATTACGGTGAACTAACGACTGGATATATTCGCATCCACTGATTTTGAAAAAGCTTGTTGTATATTTTAACTATCCAATTTTTGATTTTTTTTCTCGGTGTTCACAGTTAGACAATATACGCAGAGTACCATTAAAATTTGGGCCAGCTCACTTTTACCGTTTTCTATAATTCTAAGGGCCAATGATTTTGACAAAACCCCGTTTTATAGCTAAACTATGTACATTTTATGGATTTTTTTTTCTGCGTTCACATCTACATAATAATATATAAAATTCCCCACAGAAGTTTTGGACAAAATTGCTTCAATGGATTTTGTTATTAAGAACTAGCGAACTGACTCACAGACTTACTGATATTGATGAAATCTTGTTTTATATCTAAATTATATGCATTTTCGCTTATTTTTTCTACGTGGTATATGAAACGTCCCATATAAACATTTTTCAAATCTCTTCAGTGATTTGTTAGAATACAAAGGGCTAAAGAAATGACATCCATCCACTTTTTACGTGTAGCATTTATATCGTTAGCCTTTTGTACAGCAGATCGGCAAACGTAATTTCAGGTATCTCTTGATTTCACCGATATTCTTAACTGTAAAAATCAACTTGCTACTATATAACAATCACCATAAGCCATGCAGGTTCAAGTAAAAGGATTACTTAACGCTTAAAAGATGACTTGCAGTCATTTTCACGATTTCAGATTTGCTTTTTAGCGCTATGTCTTTATTTATGGTCTCTGGCTACTGAAATTTTATGCCTTTTTCTAATTTCAGGAGAAGGATATACGGATGTTTTTATAACTTTAATTATTATTATTTTTTAATTGCATCGCATACATTTTCTGTTTATAGCGGTCATTTTGACGGTAGTAAAGAAAACGAAAATTTGAAACAATCGCATATAAATGAAAGTCGCGTTATTAAATTCTATTGCCATTTTGTTTTTCCATGTATGCATTTTATGCGGACGATAAGAAAAATTTCAGCAACAAATAAATGCACAAATAACGGAAAGTAATGCAGCATGTATCTGTTTCGAAGACAATCTGAATCTGCTTCGTCAATGCAAAAGAACCAATAAACCCGAAATTCAATAGAGGAATGAACACGAATGTTTTGTTTGGGCTGTTTTTGTTTTTTTGGACTTTGGGGTTCGTTGATGATCTTGCACTGACGAAAGGGACCCAGCGTATCTTCGAAACGTATATATGCTGCATTATTTTGTGTTATTTGTGCTTATATTTGGTGTTCAAGTTTTCTTAACCTTCGCATAAAGCGTATATTACTTAGAGGTAAGTCCATGAATATTTATTCAGTATTTGGTTAAGCATAACTTTACTGTTATTTAAAACGTTTTATCTTTACAACTCATTATATATATGGGCATAAAACTCATAGCTTATGCAAATATGTATGACTTGATGTTTATCAATGAGAGACAGTGCTAAATTTAAAATATACTACTATCTTTGATGAAAATAAATGCTAAATACATTACATTTCCTGATTTCATTCCCACCTGTCAAAATGACGGCTTTCGACTTTATAGTTAGCAAAAAATCCCGGCTTTCAGGTGTTACTTTACTGCTAAAAGCATATTTATCAACAAAATTGATGCAAGTCATAACCACTATCATCATACCCTCGTCTAGTTTCTCTCGATTTTTCTGATCTTCTACTTTAGATTGATTGCATCAATCTGGTCTAGAAGGTCTCTTATCATCGAAGTGGACTCTGCACTCTCCAAATTCTAATGTTAGATTGAAACTCAAAATCTGTCCCACCACTTCCTACTATTTTCACCTCAGGTGAGCCTGTTGCTGCAAGTTTTATCCTCCAGGTTATTTTCATGAATGTTTGTTGTCTCTCTAATTTGAAATCGGCTCTCAATATACCAAAATCCGCTGAATACATGCTAGTCGCATCAATATCGCTTTCCGTCCTCCTACATATTTCAACTAACATACACGATTGATTGATTTGGGCGCCATTGTAAAGAACTTTGCTGAGCTAACCGGGAATTGGGATCTCCGAAATTGCCAGCCGACACTCGACCGTTGAACTGCTGAGCGAAAATTACAAGCTCTTGTCTTCGGCGAGCTGCAGCCCTGGTTTAAAAAGACAATAAAAATATGTACTTCTTGATCGGGCGAGTAGCGCGCCCGAAATTGACATGAATTAACCAATTAACATACACCGGTACCACACATACTTCCCATTGTCTCATAAATTGATACCATACTGGTATTATTTCCATACAATCATTAACCGTTCGTACACATTTAACAAAATTAAAACTTGGGTATTAAGTATGACTTGTATTAATTGCCTTCCGTCAACGCGTTTTATCCGTTTCTGGTGTCGATTAATAATAATTGAGAAATGCACTAAAATATTGTAATTAGCTTTTTACGTGTCTAATTCTTTATTACCGAGTTTTCAATAATACTTTTAAAGTATCCGCTAGGAGCGCTTTAACCATATTTATTCAATCCGGGTTGTTCATTTTACAATCTATAAACCAAAATATACACTCGTGCAATTTTCCTTTTAAAGTTATTGGGGTAATCACATGAATCCTTTACAGTCACTATACAAAACACACTTTTGAACTAACAACGATGATATTTACTTATTACTTAAACACCCATTTACTCAAATTGTGCCGAGAACTCAAAAATATTCAAATATCCATATACTATCGGGTTCAGAGATTTCATTAGCATATGATTTAAGTTCCAATAAAGAAAGAAATAAAATCATTCGAAACAGCACTTTAGAGAATGAGAAGAAACGCATTTGATGCAAATAAAGTGAATCAACCGACAAGATAAACTATCGCCAGGAACTACTAAAATTATATGGGAATACAAGTAAGTCTAGGAAGGAAAACGATAATGTATTTACTAAATTCTCTAATACTACAAGCGCTTGTTTTCAGTTTTAACACTATTGCACCAAATGGTAAAACAAGATTTTGATTTAAATGAACACATTTGTATGAAGGTAGCCATGATTATTTTAATGAAATTGCTCATAGAATCTTTTTAATGAAATTATTTTCACCTACTAGTACATTTTTTATGTACTTGCTGTATACCAGTTCTGCGTACGGAGTATATGATATAAACTTAAAATTCACAAGCAGGTGCAAATTCTTATAGCATACTAGCAGCATACCCGTTCTTCGTACGGAGTATATAATATAAATAAACTTAAAATTCACAATCATGTCCAAATTCCTATAGTATGCTAAATGGCATTTTTAATCAAAATATTCTTTTAAAATATTTAACATAATGCTCATAAAAAGAAGTTAAGGAATGGCTGTTCTCGTTATTCAAATTTATCTTCACGGGTAGATCTGAAGAATAAAATATCCTGGCCTTTTTGTAAGCAAATTGATAAAAAGTATGGAATTGAATCAATATATGTAAAATAATAGCGTATTGTATGGGACCCCTACTACTTATATACGCGAATATTAGAAGATATAACCTGTATTAGTAGATTACATACATAAATTGAAAATATCAATAAATCCGTAATCTTTAAATCAGTAGGCACTAATTAATTCCAATATGTGCCCAAATGAAAGTGCTAAAATTATATGGGAAGATAAACCCGTACTACTTATAATGTCATAGATTAGAAGATATGTCCTAGTGTTAGTAAAAGATTACCCGTATTATAATATGTAGTCTGAAAAATTTTTACCAATATATAACAGATTACTTAATAAATTAAAAATATCAATAATCCCTGCCATCTTCATACCGGAAGGCTTGATTCCAATATATGCCAATATACATGTACTACTTATATTCTCTTAGATTAGAAGATATACCCGTGCATTTGTAGAAGATTACTCGTACAACGTACAATATATGAGTTTTAACAATTTTTGCCGCAATAAAACAATGCCATAAGAAATTGAACATATCAATAATCTCTGAATCAATAATCCCCGAAAACATCAATAATAATAATGTTTAAACATGAAGATCGTAATTGATATTATCCAGTCAAAAATACGATGGCAATGAAATTTATTTTATATACATATCTTCATCATTAAAATCGGAAAAGATTTCATAAAAATCTTCTTCCTCATAAACACATTAAATTTTAATCCGTTGTTAAGCGACATGTTATGATTTGCTTCAAATAAATTGGTGGTCAAAATATCGTCTGAATATCTCTAATGAAAGTTTGGCGACATTTTAAAAAATCTCCAAATTTATCGCCAAGTGGGACTGTAGAACTGACAGTCCCACTTGGCGATAAATTGACGGACCATCATCAAAATATTATCCCCTAAAAAAACACAATTTCGTTTATTTAGGGCAATTTATCAATTTCAAAATATTTTTATGGATTTATAAATATTTTTATCAATTTGGTGACATTTTAAAAAATCGCCAAATTTATCGCCAAGTGGGACTGTAGAACTGACAGTCCCACTTGGCGATAAATTGACGAACCATCATCAAAATATTATCCCCTAAAAAAACACAATTTCGTTTATTTAGGGCAATTTATCAATTTCAAAATATGTTTATGGATTTATAAATATTTTTATCAATTTGGTGACATTTTAAAAATTCGCTAAATGTGTTACTAAGTAGGGCGGTTGGACTGACTGACAAATGCTAACGAAACACCATTTCAGTACTTCCTTTTTTCAAAACAAAATAAATTTCATTGATTTACGTCATTTTTATCAATTTGGGGACATTTCAATCATTTTGGTAACTTTTATGAAATTTGCCAAGTTAGCGATATCCAGCCAAATTCGTAGCTCTAACTTCGCAGATCTGAATAAAATATCGTGATCCAGTTTGTATATACTAAATGAAAACACTAAAATATTGTTAGAAGATGTACCCATTCTACTCTTTCTCTGTTTAAACAATTGGATAAATGAATTTATTGGGTAAACAAAATATGAGTTTATTAGCTAAACACAATATATAAGCTTAAAACCTCTTTGCTAAAATAAATGAAAGTGGTGTATGCAGTTCGCAATTAATATAATTAAAAAAAATCAAACCGTTCATTTATAAGATATATTTTAATACCCATTTATTTAATATTCAAATCGAAAAATAATAATAATCATTAGCAAACATATTGAATTTCATTCCTTGGCCGAGCAACACGATATAAGATAGAATCTTCCTGATAAAATGCGAAATTAAATAACCATTTTAATATCTTTATACTTCTAATCGTTGAGTAAAAGCTTGTGAAATACAAAACATGGAGGTAGATTTTTCCATTTAATTCATGTTTCAAACAATTCATGCTTTCAGATAGTGACTATTTAATGCAAAAATCCTGCATCAAACTCAAAAATAAAGTTTTAATTCCCTTTGACGTTTTAAACAAACGATTTTTATCCTTTGCGTTTGGATAAACCACGGAGTTGGAGAGTAGAACTCCTATAAAAAAAGTTCCGTTTTTCATTAATATCTCGACAACCCCTGGCCTTAGAAACTTGAAACTTGGGCAAAATTTATGGGGGGCTATTTTAAGGCGACCCACAAAATTTCATTAAATTCGGTTTAGCCGTACTCTCGTGATGATGAGATAAACGAAAGTTTCGTTTTTTACTAATATCTCGAGAACCACTAGTCGTAGAAACTCAAAATATGGACTAAATTTTTAGTGGGACTATTTCTAGGCAACCCACAAAATTTCATCAAATTCGGTTCAGCCGTTCTCCCGTGATAATGGGACAAACAGACAGACAGACAGACAGACAGACAGATTTTCAATTTTATTTATATAGATTAAATGACATTTTTAATCAAAATATTCTGTTAAAAAGTTAATATAATGCTCATAAAAATAAGTTTAGGAATCTCTGTTTTCGTTATACAAAATTATCTTCACTGCCAGATCTGAAGAATAAAACATCCTGTCCCCTTTTGTAAGCAAATTTGAAATATATATATATGGTATTGAATCTGTATATGCAAAGTAAAAGAGTTAAAATTGTATGGGACCCGTACTAATTATGTATCCGAATATTAAAATATATAACCTTCTTCTTCTACCCAGATCGTCCGACCTACCAGAAAGGTGTAAAGTATCTGTTTGGACGACCGGGAAGTGCCACCCAATTTAGACCGGAACCCAGTGGGGGAGGCATCCACAGGAACCGTACCCTCCTTCCCCTACCACCAACCTCTCGGAAGGACTTTCGGACCCACATGTTTAACGTGATCGTACTCCGCGTGAACACGGCGGCAGTTTGGGCAGCGGCGGGAATCGAACCGGGGACTACCGAGTGCAACCTCCGCGCGCTAACCACAGGGCTACCGCGCCCACAAAAATATATAACCTGTATTTGTAGATTGCATGTATAAATGGAAAATATCAATAAACCCCAAGGCGGTAATTGATTCCAATATATGCCAAATGAATGTGCTAAAATTATATGGGAATATATACCCTGCCAGTACTACTTATTGTGTCGTAGATAAGAAGATATGTCCGAGTGTTAGTAGAAGATTACCCGTATTACAAAATGAGTCTCAAAAATATTTGCCAAAATAAAACAGATGACGTAATAAATTGAAAATATCAATAATCTCCTTAATCTTCATACCAGAAGACCGTACGTGATTCTAAAATATGCCAATATATGTAGATTGCATGTATAAATGGAAAATATCAATAAACCCCAAGGCGGTAATTGATTCCAATATATGCCAAATGAATGTGCTAAAATTATATGGGAATATATACCCTGCCAGTACTACTTATTGTGTCGTAGATAAGAAGATATGTCCGAGTGTTAGTAGAAGATTACCCGTATTACAAAATGAGTCTCAAAAATATTTGCCAAAATAAAACAGATGACGTAATAAATTGAAAATATCAATAATCTCCTTAATCTTCATACCAGAAGACCGTACGTGATTCTAAAATATGCCAATATATGTCAAAATATATGCCAATATACCTGTACTACTTATATATACTCGTAGATTAGAAGATATATCCGTACATTTGTAAAAGATTACTCGTACACCGTTCAATATATGAGTTTAAACAACTTTTTCCACAATAAAACAATGCCATAATAACTTGAATATATCAGTAATCACTGAATCAATAATCTCCGAAAATGTCAATATTAATAATGTTTAAACCTGAAGACCACAATTGATATTATCCAGTCAAAAATGCAATGGCAATGAAATTTATTTTATATGCATATCTTCATTATTCAAATCGGAAAAGATTTAATAAAAATCGTCTGCCACATAAACACATTGGATTTAAATTCGTTGCTAAGCGACATAATATCATTTGCTTCAATTTGTGGAAAAATTTTTTGTCTGAATTATGCAATATCTATGGAAGGTTTGGCGACATTTTAAAAAATCGCCAAATTTATCGAAAAGTGGGACTATAGAACTGACAATTCCACTTGGAGACAAATGGACGAAACACCATCACAATAGTATCCCTAATAAAACACAATTCATTTCATTTACTCAGAGCAATTTTATCAATTTCAAGATATGTTTATGAATTTACAAACATTTTTATCAATTTGGTGACATCTTCAAAATTCGCTAAATATGTTACAATGTAGGACGGTTGGACTGACAGACAAATGCTAACGAAACATCATATCAGTATTTTCTTCTAACAAAACTAAATAAATTTCATTGAATTGCGTCGTTTCTATCAATTTGTCGACATTTCCGTCAAGGCAAAGTTTAAGAAAATTTGAAAAATTAGCGATATCCCGCCAAATTCGTAGCTCTGAATTTGCAGATCTGAATGAAACATCCTGATCCCGTTTCTATATATTAAATGAAAACACTACAATTGTATCAAAATATATACTCGTTCTACTCTTTTTCTGTTTCAACAATCGGCTAAAAGAATTTATTGGCTAAAAAAAATATATGAGTTTAGTAGCTAAACACAATGTAAGCTTGAAAACTCTTTGCCAAAATAAATGAAAGTGATGTACGCAGTCAGCAATTAATATAATTAAAAGAAAACTAGAACCGTTCATTCATAAGATATAATTTTATATCCATTTATTTATTATTCAAATCGAAAAAATAATAAAAACATTAACAAAGACGTTAAATTTAATTGCGTTGCCGAGCAACATGATATATCCTCATAAAATGTTAAAATTAATTAACGATTTTGTTTTCTTAATACTTTTCATTGTTGCGTAAAAGCTTGTGGAAAATAAACCATGGAGATAGATTTTCCATTTAAATTCAGGTTTCAAACAATTCATGATTTCATATAGTGACTAATTTGAGCAAAAAAATCTCCACCAAACTCAGAAATAAGGTTTTATTTCACTTTGACGTTTT
This sequence comes from Amaurobius ferox, assembly GCA_951213105.1. Lineage (NCBI taxonomy): Eukaryota > Metazoa > Arthropoda > Arachnida > Araneae > Amaurobiidae > Amaurobius > Amaurobius ferox. Next base: position 135,618,696 of record OX578140.1, read on the forward strand.
AAACAAACGATTTTCATCCTTTCCATTTGGATAAACCACGGAGTTAGAGAATAGAACCCCTAGGAAAAAGTTCCCTTTTTCATCAATATCTCGTCAACCCCTGGTCTTAGAAACTCGACACTTGGACTAAATTTATGGGAGGAGGGGGCTATTTCAAGGCTATCCACAAAATTTCATTAAATTCGGTTTAGCCGTTCTCCCGTGATAATGAGACAAACGAAAATTTGGTTTTTTACTAATATCTCAAGAACCACTGGACGTAGAAACTCAAAACACAGACTAAATTTTAATTGGGGGTTGAAAAGTACTCCAAGACACTCCAAATACCCTATGGCAGTTAAGAAGTCTGAAACTGTGAATTCTTTTTGTATTACCCATAAGACAGAACTTGACTTGATAGTGAGAATTTCGAATATTTCTTTGGTGGATGTACTAAGAAGAGGTGGAGTTTAAAAGTCTATACAGGTCTTTCAGAAGTTTTGGGATTTAGAAGACCGAAATTATTTGCACTTAGAGTATCGAATACTAGTCATAAAATTAACACTTTAAAATTAACAGAAAAGTCACGGTTTATAAAAATCTTTACAGGCGTTCTGATACCTGGAAAGCCAGAATTTTTCATATAGTATTGATTATAGGACATAACCTATTGATCCAAATTTAAATTAAGAAAAATACAATGACTCCCAAAATTAGACCAGTGAATTTTTTAGCCCAGTGTATTGTTTAGCTCAGTGTATTTTTTAGCCCAGTGTATTTTTAGCCCAGTGTATTTTTAACCAAGTGTATTTTGTCAGGCGTTCTAGAAGTTCTCATACTTGGAAAGCCAGAATTTTTCATACTTATAGCATTCATTACAGGAAATAATCTTATTGAGCCAAATTTAAATTAAGAAAAATACAATGAATCCCAAAATTAACCCAGTTTATTTTTTAGTTTACAATTTTTTACCCAAATCACAAGACTCAAAGGAGTGAGAAGTTATAGGTGCTATGTATAATCAATATAAAAAATATATTGTAATAACTACATCGAGTAAGTAACAATATCATAATTACTATATCGAAGTAGTAATGAACAAAAAAGTTCTATCATGTATAAATCATTGGTTATGAAACACTTTAAAACTGAAATGCAATTTTATTTAAATATTTCTAAAATACGATACATTCAGCTTTTACATTTTTTAAATTACCAGTGTACCATAATTTATTTAACTAGATGACTTAAACTTCCTAAGAAACGGCAATGCGATAGAATCCTTTGCTTCTTTATGTAAAATTGATAAATATTTAATTCAAAAGACTTTTATTCCAGACTTCAGAGCTAAATAATTTTGTGTGAAAAAAAATTCAGCAATTCTTATACTGCTCATCTTACAATCACTTGTTTATACATTCTGCATCCATTAAAATTAGGCTTCGTTGTAGAAATAATATATGTTTGATGATCATTTAAACTCAAAAATACTGTAATTGGTTTGGTTCAGAATAGATGCACTAGAAATACGCAAAATTAAAGCGACTTTAGGACGTATGCAAGGCAAAATATAAATGTAAAAGAATAAAAATCATGATTTTTACACTGGGAAAAAAGATGAATGCCATATTGTATATTGAAGTGGGTCGCATGATATATTCATATAATATGTGTGTAATTCATTTTTTAATTTTTATTTAAAAAACTTCCGAACATGTTTTACCGAATATTCTTTTACAAATTGTATGGGATAATTGGAATATTTTTTTTAAATTTTCGATGAACAGAACTCATAATGATAATTTAATGACATATTAAAAACATTAGAACGATATATTTTAAATCGAAAATTAGAACTCTGATAAATAAAAGCCACTTCATTAGATAAACAGCTGTTTTTTCGTCTCAAAATTATCTATAATATTATCTCTTAGTGTCTGCTGGAAATTTAGTTGATTTTGAAGTCGGAATATAGACATATTTTCGGTTTTAAATGTCCCTTTAAAACTAATTCTGTAAAAAAATCTCACAGGGACATATTAACCGGGAATCTGAAGAAATTATTTACTTAATTCAGTGGCTGTGTGAAGCTCCGATATCCCGCTGTAGACGATACACATACACATATATACATATTTTATTATGTAAGATCTATTTATGAGCAATATTAATATATTATCTTCTTATACATTCCCTTAGCACACAAAGAACTCATAAGGAAATAATTTTACATCGCATGCTTCACAAGATAAATACTTAACTCTATGTGCTACCAAAGCTTTAATAAATGATTGCATCTCCCTCGGCAATGGTGAGCGGTGGAAAACAAATTGCTGTTCCCCGGACTCATCATTCATATTTCAAAAAACGCGATAGAGCATTGAAAAATGGATTCACCGTTTTCTTGTTACATAAATGTGTATTCTTTATGCTCCGTACTGTGAGTTAGTTATTTTGCTGTTCATAATATGTCACCTTTTTCAGCAGTAAAAGAGTGACCACATATTTTATCATATAATCTAATTTGTAAATAATATTTGATAATTGATTCAAAGAATTGAATCCTTGGTATAAAGTCGTTTTACTAAGCAGAGGGTACAGGCATGAAAAGAATTACTAAAGTTAATCTTTTTCAGTATTAAACATGAAAAATCAATCATAGATAAGCATTGATTAAGAAACACTTTCCAACTAAAATGCAAATTTATTTCAACATCTCTAAAATGTGATAAATTCATGGGTGATTTTTTTTTCTAATTTTCTCAGTACTGCAATAACTTACCGTACATGAAATCTTAAAACTTCATCGAAATATAAATCATCTTCTTCTCTATGTAAAACAAATTAAGATTTCATCCACATTATTTATATTCCAGATTCCAGAGCTAAATAATTTTGCGAGGAAAAAATCAGCAATCCTTATACAAATCTATATACTGTATAATTTGAATATTTTCTAAAGTTGTCAAAGCAATTTGTGAGTTCGCGTAAAAAATGTTTGAAAAATTAGGTCCCATAGGATTCAATATACTTCACTTGTTCAAACCCGGATTCAATTCAAAACCAATTGTGTGGTATTCATTGACATTCCTGAATGTGCCACAGACCGTCTAAACTACATACTAAAATTTAATTTTGATAAAGTTATTTTTAAGGCAGTTATCGTGCTAACAGACAGAAAGACAAATAGAATGTACAAAGTCAGTAACAATATTGATAATTGTTAATTTAGTGTTGCGCGAAATATATGTTAATTGAGAACTTTGTAATAGTTATACATGTTGTCATCGGGAAAATCGGCAAATGTATAATTTCACAATGTACAATTTAAAAACACAGTACCATGGATATTATACATTTTTTTTACTGTAAAAGTAAATTATTCATTGCAATATATAAAACCATATTCAGCCTACATCAGATTTTCCTATAAATCCGCCTGTGAAGATAATTTTGTTTCGCGAGAACACATATTCCTGAAAATATTTATAGAGCATTTATTTAAATATTTTAATAGAATGTTTTGAATAACAATGTCATTTATAATATTATAGGAATTTGGACATGATCGTGAAATTTAAGTTTCTTTTCAATGTATATTCCCTACGACGAACCGATATATTTCTAGTGCAGAGTAAGAAAAATGTGTTTGAAATAAATTTGAATGAATTAATATTTACATTCATGTTTTAAATGTATTAAGAGTCAAATTGTAATTGTTATGCATTTGCATGGAAAGCCCTAGAAAACTATTCCGCTATAACATAAAAGAGTAAAAAAAGTCCAACCAGATATTTTTTCCGGACGATACTTTCTTGCCGTTCTTCGCTTCTCATATTAATGATCATTCAGAGTGCAAAAGTCTCAAATTATTGGCTCGAGTCTTCAAGTGCTCCTACCCACAAATCAAGTGTGTATTCAAATTAATTACCACTGGGTAAAATCCATTAACACAGGGTTCACGTCATCCTTATTTTACTGCAGCTGCTGTAAATTCTTGGTGATTTATCATAATTATGCGCCACTCTAGAAAAATAGAAAAACTACTCTAGAGAAGTCGGATTTCACGCAGAACCAAACATCCTCACATCAATAGTATTTTTCTTGATTTCCTTAGAAATAATTTAATTAGAATAACTATTTCAATTGCAACTCATACTTGACAATTTTTGATCGTCATCTTTTCTCAATGGATGAAATAAATGTAACTGTTATCTTATGGATCCAGATGAAATGAGGAATACCTTTTATTTAATAACTTTAAGTAAAGTTACTAAACTATAAAATGTTCAAATGTGCATACATAAATATCTATGCTTCCCTTATATATATATATATATATATATATATATATATATATATATATATATGTGTGTGTGTGTGTGTGTGTGTGTGTGTTTTATTTATAATGTTCTATTTATAATGCTCTCAAACTTATCGTGGAGTCAATTTTATTTTCACATTATCAAGTAAGACCATTTTAATTTCACATTTGCTTACAGACCATTTTCAATATATATATATATATATATATATATATATATATATATATATATATATATATATATATATATATATATATATATATATATATATATATATATATATATATATATATATATATATATATATATATATATATATATATATATATATATATATATATATATATATATATATATATATATATATATATATATATATATATATATATATATATATATATATATATATATATATATATATATATATATATATATATATATATATATATATATATATATATATATATATATATATATATATATATATATATATATATATATATATATATATATATATATATATATATAATTTACTTCTATTAAATACCTGAAAATGGATTGTGAACATTTGAACAAGCTTGAGCACAATTCTACGACAAGTTTGAAAACATTATAAATAAAAAATAACAGATAAAACATGTTCTAAATAGGTATGAAATACCCCTCTTTTCCTGTTCCATATATAAGGTTAGCAATTGAAAAAAAATTACATATGCTGAAAGATTGGTGAACATAATCTCTTTACTACACCCTAAGATTAAAATTTTATTTTAAGTGTTATAAATCATATATGTAATATAGGTACTTAAGGTACTAATTCCCTTGTTCCCTGCATAAACATAAATGATGTAAATGCATGAATAGAAAAACTTGATTATATATGAAAATGAATATAATTGAAGAAAGTGAAAGTCATCCCCGAAAGCATGTACGTTATCAAGGACCATGGTTCTGTTTAAAGGACACCCACTGGACCTAGCATTTTTCCTTTAAATAGAGGCGCATCTTCTTCGGAGGGAGGTACATGTGTTTGTACATAAACACTACAGTACAATACATTTAAATTAATAAGAAATTTAGGTAACATTAAACTTTAAATACTGTAAATGTTGCATTTGTACATTAGCATTTTAAATACGTAGTACAGTATTTATTTATACTTAAAATTAAAGAAAAATCTTAATTAATTAAAAAATTAAAATTTTAGCAAAAATATATTAAATGGACGAGGAAGTGTTATACTTACATACATAAATTTATTTGAAATAATCCGTTGCATGGGTTTGGTTGGAAGTATATAATTTTTCAAACATTTTTCTCCCTACGGATATTGAATTCACTAATCATCTTGAGCCCTTCACTATCACCAACATTTAACATGAACTTGCAATTGTGTGGTGTATATTAAGGCATCATTGTAGTTTTTGGTGTCAGACGTTTCTTCCGATACCTCTTCGTCTTCCTCACTACTTTCAGGATCTTCCGAGCATTTTTCTGATATGCCTCCAGTATCGATTTCACATGCCTTAGTTTTTATAATTTACAGTCTTGGAATTTTCATTTGAATTTATACTCCATAATTTTTCTTGTTTCCTTTTTCTCCATTAGCACACTACATATTTGGTTTTACTTATTTCGAATGTCTGTCCTAAATCTCTCAAACTAAGCTTTTAATTTTCTACTATATGAATCACCACAACTTTTTCTTTTAATGTTAATATTTTTCTCTTTGAAGTCATTTCTAGGTAATGTAAAAACAATACATAACTAAACAAAATACTATTCTTTTGCTTACAGCAACAAAACTACAGTACTGGAGCTACACTACATTGTCTTTAGAACAACTGGAATTTGAACCCTATGCCCCATATCACCTTTCTTTTCTGTTGACCACTGTCTTAATTGCAGCACTTCCAGGTTCTCCCTTATCCAGTTTACCCCTCCCTTCACAGGGTCCACCTTCTCTACCTGACTTCAAAAAGGAGGGATTGACTTTTCACCCCATTGCTCCCGTATCCCAAAGTTGTCCTTCACTACTTATCAACATACTTGCCCTTGTAGCCTTAAAAGATTACTAACAAAGAATTGGACATTTTCTGCACACAGTGTCACTTAAATATAGGTTTCTTTTGTTTGGAAGTGTCCCTTACGGATTGTTTCACTATATATATATATATATATATACTACATCCCTTAATATGTCTCCGGTCTAACTAAGAAAAATATTTTTTTTTAGAAATGCGACTTCATTCATCAACATACTCTCCTTCAAGAGTGATACATTAATTCCAACGCCCCTCTAACTTTTCGGTGCCTTTTTTGTAGAACGAGTTGTCTTTACTTTCAAAATAGGCCTCAGTTTCGGCAATCTGTTCTTCATTAGAGCCAAATTTCTTTCCCTGGAGCATCTTTTTGATGTTTGCAAAAAGCCAGTAGTCGCTTGTAGCCAGATCTGGAGACAACGGTGGGTGAGGAAGCAATTCGAATCGTAATTCATATAATTTAACCATCGTTTTCATCCACTTGTGACACGGGGCATGTCTTGTTGTTTTTAGTCCGGTGTGAGCAAACGCGGCACCCACTTCGAAAGCAACTTACGCATGCTCAAAATTTAGTGTAAAATTGTAAGCACACTACCATCTGATATCTTTAAGGTGTCAGCTATCTCACGCAACTTCACTTTACGGTCTTTCAAAACTATTTTGGGGACTTTTTGTATGTTTTCCGGAACAACTGCCGATTTTGGGCGACCAGATCGTTGATTAAACAACACACGAAATACTTTTTTATCCATTGTTTTGAAAATTACAAAACTGGGGTCACTAAAACCACTGTAACCTGTAAGCTAATTGACAGAAAGTCATGAAATTCTGACACGTATCGTTTGAAGGTTGGTACTATCCAGAAATCAAATGGGTCTGTCAACAGTGTTGCCATATATGTGTCAGACCGGAGACTTATTGAGTGAAGTGTTATGCTTATATATATATATATATATATATATATATATATATATATATATATATATATATTTATATATACTATATATATGTGTGTGTGTGCGCGTGTGTATATAATTTCTTTGTGGTAAATTAACCAACATTCTAAATAAGTTTTACTGCAAAGCTATACTTAATTACAAATAATTAAGGATCTTACCGAAACTTTCAGTTAATGAGTTTAAACTTCTCCAATTTATCAAGAGGAGAAAGCTAGAATTAAGCAAAGGTATAATTACCAGTTATTGCCATCGCCCCAAAATTGAAATTAGAGATAGATTATCTATTAAAATTACCACCATTATAAAGTAGATATAGTAGTTAATAATACGAAGTAATTTATTTGCGAAAGTGTGATGTAATATTATATAATTACAGATAATGGCAACAAAATACTTTTTATCATTTTATTCCGAAAAAAAGTGCTCGCGGTTGTTTTATGTGAAAATCCGTCTGTGTTGTCTTGAGAAATAAATCTGCGTATCATCTTTTATAAATATAAATTGCACAACTTCATCTTACCAAGCTGAGCAACAAATACGATCTGTAAAACAATCAAATGCAACTTGTCTTCATAACTGATAAAAATTACTTGCAGTTTTGAGATGTTGCTGCTGGATACATAAATTTTTGATGATCACACGTGTTCATAAATTTGACCTGTACATCGCTAAAATTGCATTTCAACTACAAAAAATATCACACCATCATAGTTCAAATGAGTTACTGTCTGTTGATGTATATCAATTTTGGGCACAATAATTAACGTACAATTAGCTAAATCTTTGTCTGCTAACATTACAGAAAGAAATCTTCTAGTAAAAATTTAAGCTACATGACGTTTATGAAATCCATAAAAATGTGCTACCCTTTTGAGGACAGATTTACGAACATAGCTTAGAGACAGCTATTAGAAATATATACGGACATTCAAGGGTATGATAACAGTAGCTAGCGACGAAAACTATTCTTCATGATCTAAAGTAGAAATTCCCAATGAGGCGAGGAATGGACAGAATCTATGGCAAGTATTCTACCCCATAACTATAAATTGTTTTATCCATATTTTACACGAAAATTTTGCGTACAGGAAATTCTAGAATTTTGCAGAGACGGGAACCAGTAATAACAAATTGAATAATGTCAAGCGAATTCCAAATCATTTCACATTTAATTTGAACTCTATGAATGATGCTGTTATGAAACAGAATGACCTTGTTAAGTTGCAGAACCTTGATCAAACAACATTTCCTTGCTCAAAATGTTCATATATTACTTCCCTTATATACATAATGTATAAGGAAAGTATTGTGATGGGGTCGAAAATTCGAATTCGAGTTTTCGACGGGGGATCACGTTTCAAGCATCCCTGATCACAAATCGAACATTTTTAAAGTGATGTCTGTGTGTGTGTATTTGTGTCAGTGAGACTGTGGAGACGATAACTAACGAAAGAATGGACCGTTTCGAACGAAATTTGGTACAAAAATTACAATCCATAAACACTGGGAGCCTATTGTTTTTATGAGCAATCGAATATGCAGAACCGCTGCCCCCTAAATTTTCGAATGAAATTTTGAAAAAATTGTCAAAAAGTAATAACAAATTGAATAATGTCAAGCGAATTCCAAATCATTTCACATTTAATTTGAGCTCTATGAATGATGCTGTTATGAAACAGAATGACCTTGTTAAGTTGCAGAACCTTGATCAAACAACATTTCCTTGCTCAAAATATTCATATATTACTTCCCTTATATACATAATGTATAAGGAAAGTATTGTGATGGGGTCGAAAATTCGAATTCGAGTTTTCGACGAGGGATCACGTTTCAAGCATCCCTGATCAAAAATCGAACATTTTTAAAGTGATGTCTGTGTGTGTGTGTATGTGTGTCAGTGAGACTGTGGAGACGATAACTAACGAACTAATGGACCGTTTCGAACGAAATTTGGTACAAAAATTACAATCCATAAACACTGGGAGCCTATTGTTTTTATGAGCAATCGAATATTCCGAACCGCCCTCCCCCCCCTAAATTTTCGAATGAAATTTTGAAAAAAATGTCAAAACATCAAAACCTCTAATAAAGTTACGCAAATAGACATTTCTTATGTTAATTTTCATTAGAAAACGATTGACATAAATTTTAGAACGCTAACATGAACCGTTCTTGAGATATTGCACATTTTTCAAAAAAATTATCAAAAAATCATATAAAATAAAAAAATATTTCCTATTGAAAAAAATGTTCACTTTTCATATGAAATACCATGCGATTAATTTGATGACATCGTTCTCGTGGATCTAGCTCGTTCCATTCAGTAAAATAGGTACTTTGAGTGATACTTTTGTATTTGAACTCCAATAGTCATTTATCTGCTGTAAGAGTAACTTATTTTTCCGTCCATAACGCTTGATGAGATTTTGGTGACAAATTTGGTGGAATGTCGCCAACTTGGCGACTTTTTTCAATGTTGGTAAATTAGTGAAAAACTCGCCAAATGAAGAAAAATGACGCTAAATCAAAGAAAATGACGATTCACTGACAAAAATTCAATATCTTGGAAATAATATAAGTATCTACTATAAGAATAACCTAATTTCTTTTACTGTAAAGTAGTAAATTCATTGTATTATATAAGGAAAGTCATGTGCTGCCCACATCAGATTTTTTTGTATTCTCAAAAGGGCAAATACTATGTTCGGGTAAAGAAAGCTTCTTTAGTATTCATTTCATTACCGACAACTTATCTTTGCGAATCTGAATTGCCACCTCTTTTGAACATAAAAACTAAAAATAGCAGACCGTTAAACAGAATATGCGATCGGTATTGTCTAAGATATTTAGGATATGTATCTATCTTGGATGCGTACTAAGATAGGTACCTGGAGCAACTAGTTTTGCTGACGGCAAACATCAACATTGAAGTGATATTTAACATTGAAGTGATTGTAGTGATTCCTTTAAAAACCAAAAATAGCAGACGGTTAGACAGAATGTGCGAGTATTGTCTAAGATATTTTGGATATGTATCTATCTAAGATGCGTACTAAGATACGTACCTGGAATAACTAGTTTTGCTGACGGCAAACATCAACATCAACATTCAAGTGATTTTTAACATTGAAGCGATTATAGTGATTCCTTTTAAAAACCAAAAATAGCAGACGGTTAGACAGAATGTGCGATCGGTATTGTCTAAGATATTTAGGATATGTATCTATCTTAGATGCGTACCAAGATTCGTACCTGGAATAACTAGTTTAGCTGACGGCAAACATCAACCTCAACATTGAAGTGATTTTTAACATTGAAGTGATTCCTTTTAAAAACCAAAAATAGCAGACGGTTAGACAGAATGTGCGATCGGTATTGTCTAAGATATTTAGGATATGTATATATCTTAGATGCGTACCAAGATAGGTACCTGGAATAACTAGTTTTGCTGGCCGCAAACATCAACATCAACATTGAAGTGATTTTTAACATTGAAGTGATCGTAGTGATTTCTTTTAAAAACCAAAAATAGCAGACGGTTAGACAGAATGTAGTTCGGTATTGTCTAAGATATTTATGATATGTATCTATCTTAGATGCGTACCAAGATAGGTACTTGGAATAACTAGTTTTGCCGACCGCAAGCATCAACATCAACTTTGAAGTAATTTTTAACATTGAAGTGCTTGCTTTTTTTGTGTCTATTAAGCTACTGGATATACGGATAGATTATATTTCCATAAATACGTTTCAGTGATTGTTTTTTGTTAATTTTAGTGAGTATGCTTCAAATTTTTCAGTTAGTTTAGGCCTGAATCACGAGAGATGCATTTCGAAGGATTTTTCCAAGGGAAGCGTGACGGCAAAAATTTAGGAACCACTGATTTAAAGTATGAAAACTCTTTTTGACTAATATTATAACGCTGACTGACGATCTTTCGTATGAAGTTTTTTATTACGTTCTTTAACTAGATACATTCCTTTACAATATCATTTTCACTATGTGCTGTGGACGGTTTTAAAAATTATCAAAATTATGATATTTTACATATTTGCTCAACACCAGCATACAAGGTGTCCCAAAAATGACTGACACATTTGAAAAATGCATAAAAAAATAGAAAGTGATAGAAATGTAACGTTTGCTGCATTGTATTTGGGAAACCAGGGAACTTTATTCAACCAATTTTCAAAATTTTTTACAAAGGTCACCAACACTTTGCACTGCTGAATGGGAAAACTAATAAACGGTATGACCATGTTGCAAAAACTTCAAAACGGTGCTTTCAAAATAACCACCATTTGCAGCAACAACATGGCGCAGTCTGAGACCAAAGTTTGCAGACACCTGTGCAAACATTGCAGCCGGAATGGTCTCAACATGCAGCAGAGATATATTGTTGCATTTCCGCTATGGTTTGTGGATTTTAGCGATACACCTGGTCTTTCAGGTATCACCACAGAAAAAGTCACATGGCGTCAAATCTGGTGAATAGGGAGGCCAATCCATGCCACGTTCTATATGATTGGCGTATTCAAGTGCAATCACACGATCATCGGAATGTTCTCTAAGGAAATCGTACACTTCAGACGTTCAATGTGACCGGGCACCGTCTTGCACGAAACACGAGGTGTTCCTACCGTCCTCCAAAGTGTAACACAATATTTGTATTACATGTTTCCACCCCAATTACAAATGCCAACCAAAATAATGAACTATCTAAATGCTGCAGAGGGAGCCAATCACAACAAATGCATATATAAACAGTGGTCATCCCCGTCTGCAGCAACAGCGAATGGTAGATGTGGTAGGGAATGAATGGGGGAAAGAAAAAGCGCCCCAATGCCGTATTAAAAAAAACTCCAGTCGACTTAAAACTTTCGAACGAGTCAGCATCATGTTTCTTGGGTTTGTGAAAAGTGTCTATAGAATGTGAGCAACAAAATGGTAGCGAGTGCAGTTAGATGTGTAACGGTTTTCCTACATCATTGAAATAGCATGAATATGCACGTAACACAAAGAGAAAAGGTAACCAACTTTCAATTGTCACTATTAGCACGGAAGGCACACCTTTAACGATTATTAAAATAATTGACTACCAGTTCGTATGAGTGGACTGTAACACAATATTTGTATTACATGTTTCCACCCCAATTACAAATGCCAACCAAAATAATGAACTATCTAAATGCTGCAGAGGGAGCCAATCACAACAAATGCATATATAAACAGTGGTCATCCCCGTCTGCAGCAACAGCGAATGGTAGATGTGGTAGGGAATGAATGGGGGAAAGAAAAAGCGCCCCAATGCCGTATTCAAAAAAACTCCAGTCGACTTAAAACTTTCGAACGAGTCAGCATCATGTTTCTTGGGTTTGTGAAAAGTGTCTATAGAATGTGAGCAACAAAATGGTAGCGAGTGCAGTTAGATGTGTAACGGTTTTCCTACATCATTGAAATAGCACGAATATGCACGTAACACAAAGAGAAAAGGTAACCAACTTTCAATTGTCACTATTAGCACGGAAGGCACACCTTTAACGATTATTAAAATAATTGACTACCAGTTCGTATGAGTAGACCATATGAACGAGTTCGTAAATATTGAACTATAAGAACTATTCTTTATCGATTGTTTAAAGGAAACTGTTTTAAGAAATTTAAGTCAAAGTTATTATGTGTGTAAATATATATATATATTAATGTAATATTGTCAGTATTATGTGTCTTTTAATAATTGATTTAATTATAGCATAGTTACTCCAGATACAATAGATATCTATTAAGTAAAATATTAAAATAAATTGAGCAATTAAGCATGTGTATTTCTTTATGTTTTGTGTGTTCGTATTCCGAGCTTGAGAACCGGGAGCTTCCATGCTCCACCCTTAGTGGCGGCATCATAGGTAAGTCCTATACTGGTAATTTTTGATAAGGACAATTTTACCTTATGACACAAAGCATTTTAAATCGTCACAAATTCATGCAGAATGCCAAGATACCATACTGCAGCAACTGTTTCGTGATTGAAAAATAGCCCAATGAGTCCTTTGTAGGAAATGGCGGCCCAAACCATGACTTTTGAGGGATACAGGAAAGACGGTACGGCAACATGAGAATTTTCTGTTTCCCAAATTTGTCTGCTCTGCTTGTTGACAAAGTCGTCGAGGAAAAATATGCCTCGGCGGAGAACCAAATGTTTCCAACATCGATTTCGCCGACATCCACCTGCTGCAGCATAGCGTACGCGAACGTTCATTCATGGCACCAGCACAGCACCCAGGAGTTGGCGAGTCTGAATCTTGTAAGGGAATAAGTGAAGGCTGTGGCGTATGATACGGTGCGTGAAGGTTCGTCGTAGTCTCAAATGCAACACGGCGAACAGAAATCAAGATTGTTGTTGGATCACCTGCTGAACGATTTCAGTATTTGCCTCTGTCATTGCCGAACTTGGGTGACCGGCATTTCCAGCACGGTCATCATTGACATTCCCAGTCCGTTCAAATTTTTCGAATAGAACCTTTATTGCATTGATTGACGGTCCTTTTTCGACATTAAATTTCGTTTGGAAGCTGCGCCTCGTTTGAACAAAACTGTGGTCCAGACGGTGAAACTTCAAACCAAGAAATATCCGTTGTTCCAATGAATAAATTATTTTCAACGAATAAACCAACAGCAACTTGAAATCTTTGAGAAGCACACGCAGGCTGAGCACGAATGCTGAGCAATGTACAGAATGGCGATCTGATAGTATACGTTTCTCTGCAGCTTTCCGACAACCGCATCGCAATCTTTTGGTGAACTTTGTAACAAATTTTGAAAATTGGTTGAATAAAATTCTCTGGTTTCCTAAGAACAAAAATGCAGCAAATGCTACAATTTCCATCTGCTTCTGTTTTTTTAATGCATTTTTTAAATGTGTCGGTCACTTCTGGGACCCCCTATAGATAGAACCTAGTTGATTTGGAGCTGGTTCTCCGTGATAACGCTGTATGAGTAAAAACAGATGCTTTTCATAATCTCTATATATATTTAAAAATTATGTAGTTGAAGCAGCCGCCGTTGTTTGACGAAATTCACGTTCCTTGAGATTCTCTGTCTCGTACCGCAAAAACTATAGCATACTACAATATGAAGTTTGGTGTATTTTTTGAGAAATGTTAATGGAAAATGCTGAAAGAATCTGTTATTTGTTTAAACTTTAGTTTGGCTTGAAACAGCTTATGAACCAAGTGCACCTCCAAACTCCCGAAGCTAGTTACGGTGATTTGAGAAGTGTAACGGTGTTGGCGAAGTGTAGTGAGAGTAGTGTATGGGGCAGACTCTGGGACAGAATGACATAGTCATTTTGTTACAGAGTCAGCCCCATACACTACAACTTTCCATTCATTTTTTAAAAATCAAGACAACTTCTTAAGATCAAAAATGTATAAAATCATTCAAAAATGCATTAAATCATTCAAAAATGCGTATTTTTAAAAATTAAAAAATCAAGAGAGTTTTAGAACTCTAAAATTTCATTCATTTTGACTTAAAATGAGATATTATAGAGACCAAATCTATCAAAATCTTTGAATATATGAAAGAAAATAATATCAAACATATTAGAGATTGATATTAAAAAACATGATTTTAATATAAATACCTGAAAAAGACGACCTCCAAGTGAATGGAAGCCCTCTAATATATTAAAAATGATCTGTTTTTAAAGGGTATGGTTGAGACCCCCCCCCCTTTTATCTCACAAAATTGAAATGAAAAATATGAAGATGTCAAAAAAATTATCAGTTAAATTTAAACACTTGGTTTAAAGATATATTAACAACAAATAATATATCAAATTATAAAAGAAATGTATTAAAACTACTTATTAATTTTTATACATTATGGTACAAATCCAGTGAGGGGTGGTCACCCCCCTCTGAATTACAGAGATATTAAGAAAGATCTTAAGAAAATATTAGATTATTGTAATATAAAACGACAGCATTTTTATAAATACATCCATAATTTTCAAAATCATAAAAAAAGAGGACCTGTATGGAAGCTCATCTAATATATTAAAAAATGAAATAAAATGATTAAGCTTTCTCTAATTCATATTCGTATTTATCATCAATCATACCCGAATACTTAAATATATATCTACCTTTATTGATTTTATTTATTGATACATCATAAAGTTTCTGTTTATTCGCAAGGTAATACTCTTTTTCTTCACATTCCACATCTATCTTTACGATTACTGAATCTCCATATTTAGTATTAATTTTTCTCGATATCAGATCATATTCCCCAGGATTTAAATCATTTAATTTAAACGTTTTGGGATAACCTCTAAGTCTATTGAACTCTTCCATTTATTAGTAAATATTTTTTATAAATATAAATTCACCCTGCTAATCATAATAGGATAAGTTCTTTGAAATAACATATAAAACTCCTAATCCACTCAATTTAATATCTTCATTTTCTTCTTTTTCAATTAATTCAGTCAACCTTTGAAAACTTTCTGATAATAGTTTATTAGTATGATCATATTTATCATACAATTCTTTACAAAGATAAGTTATATAGTAAATTTCTTCAGAATTTGTAAAATTTAAAGCTCGAATATCACCTAAACACTCATCCATTTATTAGTAAACATTTTTTATAAATATTAATAACCAAATGGTACAGTATCAAAATTATCTAAAATTCTTCTTTTATCATATCCAAACATGCATCTTTTATTCGTTTTATGCACTTTAATATTTCTATCTTTTTGTATTTGAAACTGATTTATTTCTACATCTATATGTTCAGTTTCACCTGTTATTGTTTTCATTCTTTCATCGAAACTGAGCTTAGTTTCACTCTCGTAACTCATCTTAAATCCTTTTCCTTTTCCTTTTACAGATCCCTCATTAAGAATATAACCATAATCTTTACTGGCTCCAGAAATCCATGTTGACATATATTTATCTTCTCCTAATTCATCTGTCCATTCTCCCAACATACAACCTGTTTTAACTTTATTAGTACCATCATCAATATAAACGATACTATCTGTATCATAATACATTACTTTATCTCCTAGTTTATCAAGCATTTTATATAATCTTATTCTAGCGGAACTAGTTGTAAAAACTGCTATATAAATATTCGTATTAAAGTTATTCTTGGTATATTTATTTTTCATCTTATAATCCATTTGTACAGAATCATCATTTAAAAATATCATATTCAAATCTTTAATTTCATCATTCAATATAATTCTATAAAAATCTTCCAAATCTATTACGTATTCAGTTTGTTTCATATTATTTCTTTGTCCAAACTTACCCCATAATGAATGTAAACAGATTTTGGCTATAAATCTCATTAATGGATTTTCTTTTATTTCACCTAAATCAATATCTAATTTATCTTTGACAATCTTTTTATAATTATTAATGTATGTTTCATAATCTTTTTTATTTTAAAAATCTTTTGGTTTTTTTAATTTATCATCTGTTTCTAATTTAATTTTTAAAAACATTTTGACATACTCTTTGAATAGTTTATCTGTTTTCTTTTCAAAATGTCAAACTTCATATATATTTAAAATTTTATATCCTTTTTCTATAGCTAAATTGACTTCATCCGTTGTCCAAGTACCTATAAAGCTTCATTCATCATCTGTATGATTACATAATTTATTTCTTATTTCATAACACTTTTTACATTTTTCTTTTCAGTATCTGTTTTATAATGTTTTTGAACATGTTTTAATTGTTTTTGAACATGATTTACACAAACTAAATATTAGTTTTTCTTCTTTATAAGGTAATACAGGATGATATAATTTTCTAGGAGGAAGTACTTTACACTGTATCATCCCAAACCAATTTTCATCATATTTTCCAGGATTATAGATCTTTTTGGGATTTCCAATAGGATAATAATCAAAATAATTTACAGTCGGATAGAGTGAACATACATAAATATATCGACCTTTCTCTTTATTTTTTCATTTCATATTTTAATTTGGTTGGTTCACATCTACCCCCATAGAAGGCATCTCTAGGATTTAATGGTTCTATGAAATCTCTTTTCCATTCTTTTTTCATATATTTTTTAATTTCTTTATCATTATCAAAATCACATTCCCATATTTCAATTAACTCATATCCTGCATCTTTTATCTTATTATTTATCTTTTTTGTTTTTTCATATAAATCTGTCATACATATTTGATTTTGTTTATTTAAAGTAGATTTTCTGTAACAACAATCACATCCATGCCAATGACAACCCTGAAATTGATATACAGTATTATTGTAAAAACCATCTACTTTGTAAGTTTTATTGTCTAATTTTATTTTTTTCTCTCCTCCATTTAAAGCATGCTGTATATTTATTTTATGTTTTTGAGATAAATAATCTAACCAAGCAATTGATTTTTTACTGTATTGATCTTGCTTGATGGTCTCTTCATTTATAGCTATTGTATTCCGCTTTAAGAATTTATCTCTAGGTATAGCCATACAAACACCAGCTAAAGTAACATATTTAAAAGGATCAATATTAGCTATTTCTAAAAATAATCTTCTTAATTCCAAACAACCTTTTCTTAAAATATCTACATCAGACCTAAAGTATTTTATAATTTCTTTTTGAAAATCAAAGATTTCATTTATTACAGATTTGTACCATTTATTAAACAATGCTATATCTTCTAAAGTCATAGTATCATACCCATAATAGTATTTTTCAGGATATTTTCCTATATAAGTTTGATTTTTAATAGTGTTAAACAAATGAGGAAAATATCCTTTTGTTCTGTTAATCCAAACGTTTTAGGAAATTTTCTTAATGGAATCAATGTAAAATTAATAGAATCTATAAACCTTATATTATATTTGTTTGTATGCATATAAATGAGTTTATTTCCTGGATAGATTGTAAAAACTTTAATTTTATTTTTAAAACAGTATTTAGATATAAATTGAAAGTCAAAACCTTTCCCATAATGAGCTAATACGGTATAACCTGCATGTTTCTTATCAAATAGCCACTTACAATAGTCGTTTTCATTCTTAAATATGTTTTCTTCTCCGTAAAATTCTTGATTTATAATTAAATTGACTTCATGGTTTCCAGTCTCTTGATTTGTTTCAACGTCAAAAAACATATATTTTTGTGTAAATCCTGAATATTTACATGCATCACACCAACTATATCTGTCATTACTTTTGTAATTACATTTGTTTTCACACATACTACCATACATATAATTTTCAGGAAATCTATGTTTTTGACATATATTACACCATTCTTAAGTAGAACAAATATTTTTACAGGTACTACCCTTAGCTTTTTTTGCTTTCATATAACACCTATGATTTTGTGAGACCCATTGTCTACAATTTTTACATTCTCTCTCTCCACATTTATGGTCTTCAGGTGTTCTTTTATCTCTGTTGATATTTCTCTTACATTTTAAACATTTCCATAGTCTTTCACAAACAGACAATTTATTTAATTTATTTTTATGATTTTCAAAACAGTTTTCGCCTTTGAAACTTCGAAAACATTCATTACACATGATATCATTACCTTCGCAATTACTTTCTTTACTAAAACATCTATCACATTTTAATAGACATTTATGCTGATCGCTTCTTTTATAACTCACCTTACAGTAATCACAATAATTGTTTTTTCCTAAAAATCCTGTAACAGATGTAATCACATCAAAGTGATTTCTATTTTTTAAACTGTAAATGCAAGTAGTTTTATAAGTACCACTGTATGTTCTTTCATTAAAATTTTCTCTACAAAATATAGTAATTTGTATATTTAAGAATTCTTCAAATATTTTAACATGCTCTAAATTACAAATATCTAAAGGAATTTCACACATTTCATGTAATTTTTCAGCTAACGTTTTTTGTAATATTCTTCCTTTTTAATATATAGAATGTCATTTTTAGTTAGTTTTTTATAGTTTAATTTTTCACATAAAAGTTCAGTCTTTTGTATAGATAGATCAAATACAATAGATCTAGATAAACATGTATTATCGTTATTTTTAATTTGACAAATACACTTTTTGTTTACAATATCATCATCTTTGAGAATTTTTAGATGTTTTCCTCCGTGTGGTAATTCTATGACATGAAAATCGAATGTACGTTCTTAAATATCTAATTCTTTGTATTCAATTTTATGTGTTAAAACATCTAAATAGGTATCATAAGCCTCTCTAGTTGACATCATTTTAGGATGAAAAGGTTGACTTCATGCAGGATTGTGTACTATAATATCTACTTTTCCTTCTACTATACCAATAGCTTTTCTAAATAAATCCTTTAAAATATTATGATATTGTACAGGTCTAAGTTCATTGATTTCGACAATTTTATAAATATACCTATACGTGTTATATTTTTTAATATATTTTTGACTAATTTTAACAATTTCATCATCAGGTTTAAATAAATCTTCAAGATTAACTTATATTTTTTCTACTATATTTTCTTTCTTTTTTACCAATTCTCCATCTTTATATTTCAAACCAAAATAATCAAATATATTCTTAAGTTTACGCCTATTTTTAGGTTCATTGATAAATTGTTTCAATTGTTCTGTAAGATCAGGAGTAAATAATTCTTTAAGATTCACTTCTGTTTTAATATTTTTTTCTTCTTTTGGCTTAAATACCTTATTATCAAATTTCAAATTAAAATAATCAAAAATTTTCTTAATTTTAATACGTTTTTTAGGTTTTTCAATAAATATTTTTTTCTTTGTTTTAGTATTTTGATATATCTAAATTTAATAATTCTACTGAAACAGGTTTGTATTCACCTGTTTTTCTGATATATTTAATTAATAATCTAATTAAATTATCCTTCTTACAGCCTTTAGAATGTTTAATATTCAATAGTTTTACTCCTTTTCTAAGTTCATTAATAGTCTTTGATTTTAAGGTGAGCTCCATTTATTAGGAAACATTTTTTGAAATATTTTTTCCAGGAAGATGCTTACTGTGATAAATACTTTTTAAATGTCTCTATTTGTGTGTATAGGTATATTGAATACCACATTCACATTTAAATTTTTTATATTTGATTATGGAATCACAACACTTACAATGACTTTGGAAATAAATATTTCCATATCTATGATATATATAAAACTCATTTACTGATTTCACAGTTAAACAGTGTATGCAGTTTTTTGTTAGCTCCATTTAATAGGAAACATTTTTTGAAATTCATTCCAGATTTTTTCCTATTTCTTTTTGACTTTAGAACAAAGTCTTTGGACCTTTATTTTATTTTCAATATTAAAAATATCACAAATATTTTTCATAAAATAATAATAGTTAACTGATTTCACATAATACATAAAATCTAAAAATTTTAAAAACATATTCTCAATTTCTTGAGAAATATTATACCTCCTTTTTAATTGATTAAAATAACAAACTACTATTATATCTTTGTTTTAAACTCTCATAGTCTATAACATAAAAATATTTTTCTTCTGAAGAATCATAGATTAATTTCACCTTATGATTATGTGCAACTGTATAATACAAATCTTCATTATCTGAAATATCAGTGGATGCAACGATTTCAACATCGTTGAAAAAGTCTGAGGTCATTTATTAACCCCGGCAAGTGGGAATTTTTCCCGCAGCATGGAACATAAATATTTTTCGACACCGCGAAGTGGGACAAACACCGCTTCGCGGGGTTGTGATAACTCATCTTCTGACTCATCTTCTGACTCATAAGAGCTCAGTCTATATAAAGGTTTCGCTTTGTGATAAACATCCCCAAAGCAGAATGGAATCCGAAAACGGATGATGAAAAATTAAATGTACGATTCGAATCTTTTTTAAAATCAATGGAAAAAAATACTGTTGGTTCATTAGCTCAAACAGATTTAATAAATGTAAAAGATAAATTACGTAAATCATATGAGAAACGAAGAGATTTAAAAAAGAGGCGTATAAGTAATGATTTAATATCAATAGAAGAAATTATTGATGGTTGTAGAAAATCGAAATTGGAAAAAACTTTAAATCAAGTTAATGTGAAAGAAGATATGAAAGATTTAACAATGGATTAATTTTATCTTCCTTTGGGTGCTTTACACCCACTAATGCTGCCATAGCCTGTCTCAAGCCAGGTGGAAGGTATGTAAAGTTTACTTTTATATTAAATCCAAATCTTTTAAAGTCTAAGGGTGACATTATAAATCCATCCATTCTTCATAATCTGTAAAATCTCTTTCTTCCATCTCTTTTTTAAGTTTTTCTCTGTATTCTTCATCAGACTTTGACTCTCTAAATATTTTTTTCAGCTATAATATTTTTTTGTTCATTATCAGAAATTGTAATAGAAACATCAGGATCAAATCCATTTAGTACATTAATTATTCTAGTTACTTTCCCTACAAAACATTTATCATCACCCTCTTTTAGTTCATCTTTCAACACTTTTATTATTTAGTTTTTATTCTCATTTTTTAAAATTCTATTAAACACAACAACTAATATCTCTCTAAATTTAATATTATGGAATTCTTCCTCCAGTAAGTGTCTTTTAATTTTTATACCTAATTCTTTAATGCATTCATCTAAATCATATGTAATTTCTGTATTTAATAATTTTATGATAGTCTCTCTCAAAGATTTTTGAATATATGTATTATGTACATTTTGAGAGTCATTATATACATTATTATGAAATAATCGTCTTCTTAAAATCGGGGTAAATTTATTTTATCTGCATCATACCATACTTTATATATTATAGGCAAAAATATTAATTCATTTAGTAATATTCAATATTAATTGTCAATATTAATTGTAATATCATTTTCTCTACAATCTAATAATACTATATTTATTAAATTTTCTATTCCTTCAAGTGAAGTTAATTTATTTTTTCTACAATCTAATTTCTTTAAATTTATTAAATTTTCTATTCCTTCAAGTGAAGTTAATTTATTTTCTCCCAATATAATTCTCCTAAATTTATTAAATTTTCTATTCTTTCAAGTGAAGTTAATCTACACGTCATACAATATAATTTTTCTAAATTTATTAAATTTTCTAATCCTTCAAGTGAAGTTGATTTATTTTCTCCACAATATAATTCTCCTAAATTTGTTAAATTTTCTATTCCTTTAAGTGAAGTTAATTTATTGTCTCCACAATATAGTTTTTTTAAATTTATTAAATTTTTTATTCTTTCAAGTGAAGTTATTTTATTTCCTTTACAATATAATTCTTCTAAATTTATTAAATTTTCTATTCCTTCAAGTGAAGTTAATTTATTGTCTCCACAATATAATTTTTCTAAATTTATTAAATTTTTTATACCTTCAAGTGACGTTAATTTACTTCCTCCACAAGACAATATTTCTAAATTTATTAAATTTTCTATTCCTTCAAGTGACGTTAATTTATATCCCTCACAATATAATTATTTGAAATTAGTTAAATTTTCTATTCCTGACGTTAATTTTTCAATTCCATAATATAATAAAAAAGTAGATTTCACTTCAGCAGGATTCTCTATATTTAAGAAAGAGATAAATGTTTTTTTTATACTATTATTATATATAACATTCATTTATTTAGAAGCATTATTATAAAATATTTATTTTTCATCTTTGTTAGTTAATTGTCTCAAAAGATAAACACATTCTCTCAAGACTTTTTTAACTTCACAAATCCCTTCCATAACTGTTTCTCTGTAAGGTTCTATTTCATGATGACCAAATTTTTATTCAATTCACTCATCTGTATAGCTTGTATTTTTTTCCAATAAACATTAAAAATGTGATCAGGTAATAGATCAAATTTGTATTTAATCAAATAACAAAAATCTAATTTATGCATAAATTCTTCTATAAAATTTTCACTAAATGTTTGATATCTAGTTATATACAACCAATTTATATCATCTTTTAATACTCTCATGGTATCTTCTAAAAGATTTTGAAACATTGATACTTTATATAAATCTAAATGATCAGAAAATTTTATGATAAATTCGTTACTTAAAGTTTGATAATGAGAAATGTTTTCCCAATCTACTTTATCTTTACATTTTTCCATAAAATCTTCTGATAATTTTTGATATCTAGAAATTTTAGGCCAATCATCAGGTTGAGCAAATTCTTCAATAAAAGAATCAGACAGTGATGAATATTGAAAAATTAAATCCATATTTACATGATCTTTAAGATTTCTAATTACATCTTCAGATAAATTATTTCTGGAAAATGCATTCTAATCAATATCCATTTATTGGTGAACGTATTTTAGAAAGGGATTTTTTCAATATGCGTATAAGGTTTTAAAGTGTTTGATTTACCATCGGATTTTATCCATAATATGATGATATCATCACGTTTACCATAAGCAAAACAGGTTACTGTATCTGTATTAGCATTTAAAATTTCCTTACCGTTGATTTCTAGTGATATCAGTGGACTTTTATCATATATATATTTACTTTCTATTGTATCATATATAGCTATATATATGGAAATTTTCATATACATATCTGTAGTTAATCGCATCTCTTGATCCAGTAATTTAGAACTCATCATATTGAAATTTACTTTTGTAAATTCTCCATCTGTAAAAATAAGAAAATCATCTTCTACGGTAATCCAGATACCTCTATTATATAAATATATTTTATTGACAGCAACTTTATCATATTCTGGGCCTGCTACATTATCTATTCTTTTATTTTTTGCATCAAATTTATCATTCTGTAATATTAACGAATTTTTTTCAAAATATCTTTTATTCACAACATTTTTATCATCATTAGGATCTGCTACATTTCCTATTCTTTTATATTTTGCATCGTAAGATTTTCCTTCTGAGGAATGCAAAGTTGTCTCATCTAATTCTTTTATTCTCTTACCTGTTTCTTCAGTAAAGGATAAGAAATCCTTATCATATTTAGTTTCTATAAGATCTCTCAATTCAAAATGATTATTCTCTATTTTCAAAACGAAACTTTTAGTGGTTAAATCTAAATCATCTATAGGATTTTCACAATTTTTTAAAATTATATTTTCCATATCATAATTTCCATCATTCATTAATTTAAAACCTATACCAGGAGGTCCAATAGGCCCTTCTTTCATTTGATCATCATAAGGTGGATAATAAGCACTCATTTATTATAGCATTAATTTTATGATTTTAAACTTCTAACCATTGTATAGTTTTATTTTTCAAATTTATAAAACATCTCTTTCTTTCTTTAAAAATAATATTAATCTCTCCCAATTAAATTCAATATCTAAATCATTTAAATCGGTATAGTTTTCATGATTTGATAAGTCAAAATAAAAAAGAGTATACATATCTCCAAAATTCTTCTTATTTATCAAACATCCTGATTCTGTATTAATATCATTTAATCCTGCATGTGAAAGAGCTTCATACACTCTATTATAATCTTTATTGGTAAAATGCGTTTTGTAACGCATAAGAGGAATTTGTTTATTATTAATCATCAACCAGCATTCAGTCATATTTATATTATCAAATATCATGTTATTTTTTTTCATAATTACCATCCCTTTCAACGTACTGAGGAATAACATAGACACCTAGAACTTCATCTGAGGCTGTAGTTGCTGTGACAGATCCACTATCGCTTTTATTGGGACCTACCATCTTAAATCTATATCGATCCCAATTTACCTCTATATCTTTATCAGATAAAAATGATTCCATAAACACGCTTTCTGCAGAATTTTTCAATTCTATATAAGGTAAATGCAAGGTTAAACCTTCAACTACTACCTTATAATTAACATTTTCAACATCAGTATATATCATATTCTTATTTTCATTTCTTTGAATCTCTATTTTCACTTCAAAACCAGAAATTACCTTTTCATATTCTCTAAAGAAATCGATTATATCTTTTAAAGTTGTCCATATTTTAATGACATTGCTGTCTTTCATTAGTTCCCATCTCTTTGCGAATCCTTCGTTATAATCTTTATTCATTTTCAAATTATTAAAAAAATCAGTTATTTTAGTAGTATCTTGTAAAGTACTCTCATATTTTAACTCTTTTCGGTCAGTTGAATCAGCTGTATCTAGATAAAAAAATTCATCTTGAGCTTGTGATGTTGTATAATCAGGAGTATAATGAGTTAATCTTAAAGCATGATTCATGATTGAAAAATTTGACTGTGTATTTGATTCAATTTCGGTATCTCCTATATGTACTTTTAAAGTTTTGATAAAACCATCACCATTTACCAGACAAACATTTTCGTTTGCTATGGATGTTTTATCATGTTTTGTAATTTTTAACTTTTGTTCAAGATATCCTCTAGAATATAAAATTTTTGCTTTAGTATCATTAATATGAAAAACATAGGTGGCATTCTCATCTGAACTATGTTCTTTTGGGTGAATTTCTCTTAATTCATAACTTTTAATTTGATCATTATAATAATAATGAGTATCACTCAAATCATAAATCTTTTGCATTTATTTAGGAAGAATTTTTAAACCGCCTCCTTTCTTTTTCATTGAAAATATTTCATTTAATTTATTTCGTACAAATGTTTGGTCTTCCAGTTTCGGCATAGTAGGTTCAGGTTTCAATAAAACCTTAAAAAATCCTTGTATTTTTTTACTTTTTCTATATAATCTATGTTTATTCATTTATTTATGAAGAAAAAATAGGTATAAAATTAAATTCTACAGCTCCTTTACTTAAATCAATTAATTCACCTTTTCCGTCATCCAATTCACCTTTTTCAGGATAAGTTTTAACAGGATAATATATCCAATTATTAAATGCGTTTGAAATTATACTACCTGGAGGGTTTATATTAGTGAAAGAATATATGACTTCTGAATTATATTGATTTATTAAAGATCCTTTTACAACATCACAGTGAATATAAATATTATCATTTCCATTGGATATATCAGATATATGTTCACCTTCAACGTATGTTTCTTCATCAGAACTTCCATATGTCGGTTTTAAAAAGCCTATAATTTTATGAAAATTACTTTTTGTAAAATCAATTACCCAACCTTTTTTCAGTTTAATAGATATTCTTTGTCTTGCTTCAATAATACCAAATTTCACAGGTGGATCCTCACCGAATATTTTTATCATATACTCATTTAATCCTCTTATAGTATAATTACCATTTGAGATACCAAGTGTTATATCTGTGCCTAATTTATATATTCTAAATATGTTATTTTCATAATTCTCACTAATATTAAACCATGAAACTTCCATAGAAAATGACTGTAAAGCTAATTTTTTTTAATTTAAGAGGTGTAATAAAATTTACAGTAAATTCTTCTGATTTCTCATGACCTGCAGATTTTAATATTATCATTTATACAGAACAAAATTTTTATTATAGTCACTATGTTTTTGAGTAGGAAATGATTTGAGAACATTTTTAGGTGATATACTTTTATTTCTTTTTCTTATATATTTCATACAAAATAAACCACATTTCACAGATGTAAGTTTCTGTAAAAAACTATCATTATGACCAATTTTTGGTTTTTATTCGATGTAACAAGAAATGATTTAATATTTTTAGGAATATAGTATTTCTTCATATTGTCATATTCACCAAACGGATCAAAATATTCTTCATATTTATATTTAGGATCATTATAATAACAAATCCATTGAGTTCCAGGACCTGTTGATACATCTAAATTAATGATTCCATTTTCAAATTTTCCTATTGTTTTAGATAATAAATCAGAGGTAAATTCACCTCTAAATCCTTTTTCATTTTTCTTGTTTTCTTCAATCATTTTGTTACTAATTCCCAAGGTTGATATATTCCCTTTCCACGTTTTTTTCCCCCAGATCCCTTTTTTTGTACAGCTGAACTAGCTAATCCAGATAAAGCACCTGTTGCTAATGCTGGAACTGCAAATTTAGCAGCAGTCATTAAAGAGGGTATAAGTGCTGCTAGAAATGGTAAAAATCCTCCATTTTTATCTAATTGCGTTTTACTGATAGTAATTCTTTTCCATCATTAATATGATTAATCTGAGTTTTAGTTAAATACATCTCATGATTAGGAGTTTTAGATTTATCTATTTGTAATGTTAGTTCTTCTTTATTTCTAAAAGCTGATTTAAG
Organism: Amaurobius ferox; assembly: GCA_951213105.1. Classification (NCBI taxonomy): domain Eukaryota; kingdom Metazoa; phylum Arthropoda; class Arachnida; order Araneae; family Amaurobiidae; genus Amaurobius; species Amaurobius ferox. Next base: position 135,646,173 of record OX578140.1, read on the forward strand.
TTTATTTTTCTGAACTTCACTTAAATAAACTTTATTTTTTATCATTTATTATAGGAGAAATTGTTTTTAATATCGTTGTTCATCATTGTAAGTCATTTCTCCATTTTTTAATAACATATCTAACAATAAAACTACTTGATTATACAATTTCTTTGATTTACTTCCATTACATATTTTTTCTGTTAAATTTGATAATACATCCTTTTTATCTATACCTTCACCCAAGGTTTAGCCTCATTCAAGATATGTAAGACGTGGATATATTTTTTCATCATTTCCATTTTATAATCTGATTCCTTAATTTTTTCTAGATCACTTTCAGTTTTAGAATAGTTATAATTTTTAGTATTATTTCCTTTCATTCTTTTATATGTATCTCGCTTTTCTTTAGCTATTGCTATTATTTCATCAAGATCTTTTTTAGATTTATTTATAAGATCAGAAGGTATAATTCTAAATTTTCTTTTTGATAAACGGTATATCCATAAATTTATCACTGTAAAATGTAATTTTTCCTTTTGCTCTATCCATCAATTGTTTAACATCTGATGTGTAATCAAGAGGTGGAAATGAAATATTTTCTACAGCATTTTGAATACTTTTTACAACCTCTTTATTTGATTTTTCATATTTTTCAATTTCTTGAGTGTCTGGTTTATGAAATTCCTCTAAGTTTTTTTGAATACCTAATTTTTCTTTTAGTAGATCTTCATTATTCTTTCATATTTATTTTTCTAATTTTACTAATTTAATTGAATCTTTTATTTGCTTTATAAACTTGTGTTTTCGTTCTTTTTCTAATATGTTCATTTATGTAATATTAATTTTTACAGAGAGTAAATTATTTTTTACTGTTATATAAATGATAAAAATTAAAGATTACACGGAACCAGATGAGTTACCTGATCCTAATCAACATCCTTTGTTACCTAAACATCCATTTAGATTGCTTATAACAGGGCCTTCAGGTTCAGGTAAATCAAATTTACTGCTAAATATGATTTATGATTTTTTAAATTTTGATGCACTATATATATGTGCAAAAGATTTATACTAACCTAAATATTCTGAATTACAAGAAATATATACATTGTTTGAAGATATAGAAAGAGAAGATATTTTGAAATGTAAGAAGAATAAGAAAACATTATTAGAATTATATGATAAATACAAAAAAGAAGTATTCTTTTCTTCAGATGATTTTATTACAGTAGATGATTTAAATCCTTCATTAAAGAATTTAGTTATTTTCGATGATTGTGTGACTGAGAAATATCAAAAAACCATTCAAGAATTATTTATCAGAGGTAGAAAGAAAAACGCATCTATTATTTATATATCACAGTCATATTATTCAACACCTATCAATATAAGAAATAACTGTAATTACTTTATATTTTTCAATCTACAACCAAAAGAAATTCAACAGATTATAAGAGAGATAGATGGTAAATTAAGTACTGAAGAATTCAAACAAATATATAATAAAAGTGTTCAAAAACAATACGATTTTTTAATGTTAGATTTAGTGAATCCAAAAATAAGATACAGAAAAAAATTTGATCCAATATAAATGAAATGGAAGAATATTTAGAAAAAAGATTATATGTTTACAGAAAGAGTAGAAATTTGTATCAAAAGATAAGTATTTCATTATCAGTAAGTAAGGTCATTCTAAGTGGAACGGGTTTATCCGCTATTGCCTTTCTTCCGCTTGCTTTTTTAAGTTTATCGGTTGGTATAGTAGAAGCTATTGATCGTACATTAAAAATAGCAGAGAGGAAAGAAGAATATAGACATTGTTATAATTTTTATAAAGAACTCATTAATTCGTTTAAAGCTAAGGATATGAAAGAAGAAGAAATTTATATGCGAGAAAAGGACTTCATAAAAAGTTAAAAATTTTATCCAGTTGAAAAATATGTAAAACACATGCAATTGAATGGATATAATTTTATTCATCCTAAATAAATGAAAGGTGGTGATATTGTTGGATGGTTACAAGATAAAATAAATCCTCCAGAAATGCATTTACCAGGATATCAATATTGTGGTCCATTAACAAAATTAGAAAAATATTAAAAACAGGTGATCCTGGAATAAATAAAGTTGATAAAGCATGTAAAAAACATGATATTGAATATAATAAAACAAAAGATACAAAAAAGAGACATGTTGCTGATCAAGAATTAATAGATGATATAAATGCAATACAAGATTCAACATTTCGAGAAAGATTAGATAGAGGAATTATTAAACCTATTATTAAAACTAAAAAACTTTTGGATTAGGAATATCTCCTAATATGTATTGTGTCAAGTGTAAAAAGAAAACCGAAACTAAAAATTATTATGAAACTACTTCTAAAAATAATAAACCAGTTGGTAAAGGTATTTGTGCAATTTGTGGAAGTAAAAAGAATACTTTTTTAGGAATTTAAAAGAGACATATTATATTCCAGAAACAGGTTATTGTGGTATTCAAAAATTGAAAAGAAAAACAGGATTACCTAATGTTGATGAATTTTTACATGAACAAGATGTATATACTAGATATAAAGCTGTCATTCGTAAATTTAAAAGAAGGAGAGTTTATGTTCCATACAGTAATAATCAATTTGACGCTGATTTGTTATTTATAAAAAATTATAGCAAATATAACGATGGAACTAATTATTTGTTAACAGATATAGATGCTTTTAATAAATATGCTTGGACTTTCCCAATAAAAAGAAAAACATCTGAAGAAGTAGTACAAGGTTTCAAACAAGTTTTTAAAGAAAGAAAGCCAAAATTCATTTTGACAGATGAAGGTACTGAATTTACAGGAAAAGTTACTCAAAAATTATTCATCCCGGCCGTCCAAACAGTTACCTTATACCTTTCTGGTAGATCGGACGGTCTGGGTCTCAACAACAACAACAAAAATTATTCAAAGATAATAATATACATTGGTTTACGACTTATAATAAAGAAATAAAATTTGCAATAGCTGAGAGATTTAATAGAAGTATAAGAGAAAAAATTATAAAATATATGCACGCTAACAATACTGAAAGATATATTGATGTATTACCCAAATTACTCAAAAATTATAGCAATTCATATCATAGATCTATTAAAATGATACCCATTGAGGCTAGTCGAGACGATAATGAATCTCTAGTTTATAAAAATTTATATACTAAAAAGATCATGAAAAAACCTAAATTTAAGATAGGGGATAGTGTTAGAATGTCAACAATTATAAAAACATTCAGGAAAGTAGATGATTCTACATTTACGGAGGAAATTTTTATAGTATCTGAAGTATTAAAAACAGATCCTATTACTTATCGATTAAAAGATTTAAACAGTAAAGAAATTGAAGGAACTTTTTATGAAAATGAAATGGTAAAATATAATAAAAAAGAAGATGTATATAAAATTGAAAAAATCATAAAAAGAAAGGAAATAAATATTTTGTAAAATGGTTAGAATATCCAGATGAATTTAATAGTTGAACATCTGATTTATACGGGGACTTATAAAAAATGTTTACTAATAAATGGAAGAGTTCAATAGACTTAGAGGTTATCCCAAAACGTTTAAATTAAATTATTTAAATCCTGGGGAATATGATCTGATATCATTGAGAAAAATTAATACTAAATACGGAGATTCAATAATCGTAAAGTTAGATGTGGAAGTTGAAGAAAATGAGTATTACCTTGCGAATAAACATGGAAAACTTTCTGATGTATCAATAAATAAAATCAATACAGATAGATATATATTTAAGTATTCGGGTATGATTGATGATAAATACGAATATGAATTAGAGAAAGCTAAATCATTTTATTTCATTTTTTAATATATTAGACGAGCTTCCATACAGGTCCTCATTTATTAATTTTGAAAATTATGGATATATTTATAAAAATGCTGTCGTTTTATATTACAATAATCTAATATTTTTTTAAGATCTTTCTTAATATCTCTATAATTCAGTGGGGAGTGACCACCCCTCACTGGATTTGTACCATAATGTATAAAAATTAATAAGTAGTTTTACTAAATTTCTTTTATAATTTGATATATTATTTGTTGTTAATATATCTTTAAACCAAGTGTTTAAATTTAACTGATAATTTTTTTGACATTTTCATATTTTTCATTTCAATTTTGTGAAATAAAAGGAGGGGTCTCAATCCTACCCTTTAAAAACAGAACATTTTTAATATATTAGAGGGTTTCCATTCGGAGGTCGATTTGGAGGTCGTCTTTTTCGCGTATTTATTTTAAAACCATGTTTTTTAATATCAATCTCTAATATGTTTGATATTATTTTCTTTCATATATTCAAAGATTTTAATAGATTTGGTCTCTATATTATCTCATTTTAAGTCAAAATGAATGAAATTTTAGAGTTCTAAAACTCTCTTGATTTTTGATTTTTTTAAAAATACACATTTTTGAATGATTTTATGCATTTTTGAATGATTTTATACATTTTTGGTCTTAAGAGGTTGTCCTGATTTTTAAAAAATGAATGGAAAGTTGTAGTGTATGGGGCTGACTCTGTAACAAAATGACTATGTCATTCTGTCCCAGAGTCTGCCCCATACACTACTAGTGAGCATGGCGATGAACTCTCTAGTGTTAGAAAATGATAAAACTCTAAAATGTGTTTCCTCAAAATGACATAATCTTACAGAATGAAAGAAGATGTTTTATCTTTCTGTCTGCCTGTCTTTTTTATCGGCACTGGTAGGCAGAACCCCTGTATGTAGTTTTGGCGAGATTTTTTTCATTTCAAATATTTTTTCCAGTCATTTTATAATGAAGCACGATTTTGAGCTAATTTTACACAAATAGATTCCTTACTGATCATAAATATTATCATAAATATTCTGGCTTTATAATTTTTTCATATTTATTTTCTTTTCAATGATCTAAAGTATGCGTGTTTTATTATTTATTTTCTTATTTAGCTGCAACCAAATAATGGAAGATTAGTACAAATCTATAATTTGACAAAAATAGGGATGCATATTTTTGTATTGTAAAATTTGTTATTGGTCTGTGCGCTTATTCTCTGTTAATTTTCAACCAAATGTATATAATTGAGATATTCATTTCAATTCTTCTAGTTTGCTATGAGGCGCTGCAGAAATTTGTGCTGATGAGTGGTAATTTGATGCGCGCGACTACACATGCTTTGAAACTGAAAGTTTTGGATTGAAACGAAAGGGTGGGGGATAATGACCTTGTTTCAAAACAGGTGATTTAGAAATCTACTGGTGTTGTCTGTATCGGACGTAGTGGGTGCTTATTTACGACATGGGCTGTTCCGGGTCATTGATTCCAACACATAATAAAATTATGTGTTCTTCTTTAGGTTTATATGTCTGTCTTTCTGTGTTTATCACCTGTTGCAACAAAATCTAATTTTCAGACAGACGGGAAATTCTTTAGCCGACTTCTCGGTACGACAGATCACATCGATATATATATATATATATGTATATATATATATATATATATATATATATATATATATATATATATATATATATATATTACATATATATATATGTATATATATATATATATATATATATATATATATATATATATATATATATATATATATATATATATATATATATAAAATAAAAAAATAAAAATACAATTCAAGTAATATTAACATCACCATAGAAGCAAATTCACGGCCATAATGCCGATAAGAGAAAAGAACAGAACCTTCCCAAATTTGATGATTAATCAGAATTAAATTCCTCTTCAGGTCTGAGTATTTAACTCTAATTAACCCAAACAAATGCCTGTTTCAGATTAAGCAATAGTACATTACTATAAATGCTTAAACTCAGACTACAGGCATCAAAAAATGAAAAAATGAAAAAAGGATACATTAAGAAAATTGTATTACCATGCGGCATGAATCATTCTTCTTCTACCACGTGTATACACGATCAACCTCAACAACTTAATCTAGAAGCATCGGAATGAACAAGTCGAAATTCTACCAGGGAGGTAGTACGAACGTTCACGGAAATACTCCCAAACCCGTCCAGTGGGTCTAAGCTGGAGACTGGACAAGCAATTCAGAATACAACTTCCCAAACATGCAGAACTGAATATGGATATGAATCATAGATGAAAATTCCTACTAAACGAGAATTAATAGGAAAACTGGATAATATATATATATATATATATATATATATATATATATACCTACTCCATTCTCCAAATCCACATACTAAAATAGCTTACTGTGTAATTTCTTTTAAACACCCTATTCTTAATTCTCTTAACTTCAATAATTTATTTGCAAAACATCAGCACTTGTTACCAGTAAATGATATCAAAGTACAAAAATCATTCAAATATAATTTACCAATTGGCAGAACTATTTACAATTACAATTAAGTTTCCAGGACATTAAACTCCGATGACCTTACATCATGTGTATGCAGCGATAATAATCTAACCCCTTATGTCAACTCCTCTCATGGACACATTATTACTGGGGATCTCAGTATAGTTCAGGATGATAGACTTAAAGGAAATTATGAATAAAGGGTCTAAATTTTGCATTCCATTCTGCCATCCCCCTAAGCAACTTCTTCAGTCTATATCTTTTGATTTTGATAAATTCATATATCAACTTGTTTGGTCACGTTCCATTCCTATTGAAGCATTCCATCTATGGAAGTATACTACCTTGCATCTACTTAAAATTGTTATTATAAACACATTAAATTAACGAAGCCTAAGTATCCTTATAAACAACTCTTATCTGCTATTAAAGAACTACAACAACATTTTGTCATGACTTATGTAGATAAAGTTTCTAGAAAATATGCCATCATTTGTAAAAAATATTATGTTTCTCTGTTACTGAATTGCTTAAAAAATAATCAAATTTTTAAACCCATTAATAATCAGTCTATCAAAATCAAAACTAAAATGCTGAAATTATATACACAATTAAATATTAATTGTAAGTTTTTTACATTTCCTTATGTAACTTTGGTTCTTAAATTCCATAAATCACCTCTCAGTTTTTGAACGGTCACTTGTGTGTGTGTGTGTGTGTGTGTGGACATAATACCTTAACCACTACATCTAGTAAGTACTTGCTTAACTGTTTAAATAGAATTACTGGATGTCTTAAATTTAGGAATTCAGAATATTTCATTTTGAACAATAGTTTTGATTTAGTTAATCACCTTAGCAAGCTTCCACAAATTCTTGGTTTCCATACCTTTGATTTTAAAGACCTATTTAATAATATTGTCATTAAAGATTTATATAAAGTTATTATCTCTCTTTATCATGACTATATATCTTCCAATAATGTTGCATTTAATGTCAAAAACTTTCCTATGCTCTTGCACTTTGTGTTATAAAACAATTATATTATCCAAGGTGATAACATTTATTTGTAAACATCTGGTGTATCACAAGATGGCTGTAGTAGTAGTATTCTCGCTAACTTATATCTTTATTATTATGGATGTCATTTTAACTCTAATTCATATATTATATATAGATATGTTGACGACTTAAATTGTATTATCATTGATGATTCCTATCCAATTAATATGGATTTTTACCCATCTAACCTAAAATTAATTCCTAATGAGCCTAGCGTTAGTCAAACTGTACATTTTTTAGACCTAAATTTAGATACCCTCAATAATCATGTAATCACCAATCTATATAATAAAAAAGATTCTTACAACTTCACTATCATAAAAGTGCTATCATTACAATCTTGTAATTCTATTCAATTGTTTAGAAACATCATTTTTAACCAGCTATTTCGAATACATCGACTTTCTGATCCTCGGTTTCACTTTCTTCACATCAATAATCTTAAACGCATTTGTCAAAATTACCAATATCCGGAAGTATTTGTAAATAATATTATTGATAATTTCAAATATACCACGTAATAATTTTACACATGCATTATTTATCTTTGAATGGATAACTCATTTTTGAGAATTCACCCATTCATATCACCTAACTTACCACTTGACCTGAGTCTAATACTGTTTACTATTTTCGAATGCCTATTTTCCACTTGTCCTGAGTCCTATACCGATTACTATTTTTGAAAGTCTCCATACATATTAAGTATCGTTCAAATGTATTCATTCCGGTGAACACTGGCATTGACGAAGTGAGATGAAATGCTCAGTCGCTTGTTCAACTTACACGTGGTAGCAATGCTTGTGAGTTAATATTTCTGTTCGAGGAGGTATTATTTTTCTGATTTGTAATTCAATTGATATATTTTTCTCCACCCACTAGCTAGTTGACAGTTCCAATGGTGTCTATAGTTAAATAAAATCGCCATTGTCAGAAACTGGCTATTCTATCGGTTTTAATTCGGCTGTCCTGATGAGAATGCAATTTCGAACTAACCGCCATTTTTTGTGTAGTTTCAATTGATTGCTCTCTATGTCTTTATCTTTTACCTTGAGCTAATTATTATTGCCTTTTCTCATTTTTGCCGTGTTTTCTTTTTCATTTTTATTTATATTTATATATACTTTTTAATTGTGATTTTTATATCCTAATGTTCTTCTCACCCCCCTTTCTACTGTAGTGATATGTTACCTTCTATTTTTATCCTTAGTCTTGGTCTATAGTTAGTCATTTGTAACAGATATGCTAGAGATGAGTTTTTTGTACATACTGTAGTTTATGCATAGTTTTCGATTAAAACCTTTAATTTTTTATATATATATATATATATATATATATATATATATTTATATATATATATATATATATATATATATATTAAATGGAATAAGTATTTCAGCTGTTTTTTGTTGAAACATGATTTTGAGCGAATTTCACGGAAACAGGTTTCTTAGGAATTGGAAATATTATTAAAGTTTCCATCTTGACATCACCGGAAGCATACAAGAAAGTTTTTCTAACTATTTTAAGTAAAATCCGTAGGATATATCTTTCATATGTATTTGTTTATTTATAAATACATCCAAATATTCGTATTTATTCCTTTATATCACTGAACTCTGAAATGGAAGTTTAGTACAATTCTCTAGTCTAGCAAAAATACGGGTGTATATTGTTGCATTCAAATATTTGTTTCAATTGATCTACTTTCTGATATTCTGCTAAGTTTCATCCCACATCATAAAAATTGAGATTTTGACGCCGCTCTTAAATGCGTTTATTCTTGGTAGCGATTGCCATCTTAAACTGGATGTCCTTATAGAGAACAGACGATATTTGAAAACATATATGGTATTCTGCTGCGTATGACTACACATGTGCTGAATGTAGAGGATTTAAAATGAAAAGAAAAATGGGGAAAACATTCGTTCAGAATAGGCAGTTTGTAAATTGAGTAGTATTATCTGTATCTGTCTTATTTACGTACAGAGCTGTACCCAGATATTCATTCTAGTTATTTCATTTCAAAGGCATTATATTACAAAATTATAGGAAGCCATTCTAATTCGTTTTTTGTGACATCCTGTGCATTTTAATATTAAGACTCTCACACGCGTCGTTCTACCTTTCTTCAATTAAAAGTTTATATTCAATTTTAGTTATATTTATCGGATAACATACATATTTTTATTTATTAACTAGCAGCATACCCGTTCTTCTTACGGAGTATATAATATAAAGAAACTTATAATTCGCAATTATGTGCAAATTCTGTTAAAATATTAAATTTATTGCTCCTAAAGAGAAGTTTATGAATATATGTTCTCACAATGAAAAATTATTTTCACGGGCAGATCTGAAGAATAAAACATCGTGACCCCTTTTGTAAGCAAATTTACAAACAAAAAAGGAATTGAATCAATATATGCAAAATGAAAGCATTAAAATTATGTAGGACCCGTACTACTTATATACGCGAATATTAGAAGATATAACCTGTATTAGTGCATTAGAAGATTACACGTATTACAATATGAATCTCAAAAATATTTGCCAAAATAAAATAAATAAAAGAGGTGACGCAATACATTTAAAATATCAATAATCCTCGTAATCTTTACACCAGAAGGTCGTAATTGATTCCAATATACGCCAATATATATCAAAACATATGCAAATCTACATATACTACTTATATTCTCGTGGATTAGAAGATATACCCGTGTATTTCTAGAAGTTTACTCGTACAACATACAATATATGAGTTTAAACCATTTTTGTCATAATAAAACAATGGCATAATAACTTGAATATATAAATAATCCCTGAATCATTAATCCCCGAAAATATCAATAATAATAATGTTTAAACCTGAAGACCGTAATTAATATTATCCAGTCAAAAATGCTATAAAAAAATCAAATCGTTCTTTTCTAAAATATGTTTTTATATCCATTTGTTTATTATTCTAATCGAAAAAATCATAATTAAAATAAACAGATAGATTTAATTTAATTGTGTTTCTGAGCAACAGGATATAAGATAGAATCTTCCTAATAAACTGCGAAATTAAATAACCATTTTGATTTCATTATACTTTTGTTCATTAAAATCTTGGGAAAAATAAACCGTGGAGATATATTTAGCATTTAAATCATGTTTCAAACAATTCATGTTTTCAGAAATTGACTAATTAGCGCAAAAAATCTCCCACGAAATTCAAAGATAAAGTTTTAATTTACTTTCAAACGTGATTTAACCATACGATTTTCATGCTTTCCGTTTGGTTAAACCATGGAGTTAGACAGTAGAACTCCTCGGAAAAAAGTTTCGTTTTTCATTAATATCTCGACAGCCCCTAGCCTTAGATACTCGAAACCTGGGCTAAATTTATGGGGGGCTATTTCAAGGTTATCCACAAAATTTGATCCAATTGAGTTCGGCCGCTCTCCCGTGATGATGAGACCAATGAAAATTTCGTTTTTCACTAGTATTTCGAGAACCACTGATCGTAGAAACTTCAAAAATGGACTAAATTTTAATTGGGACTATTTCCAGGCTACCCACAAAATTTCATGAAATTCGGTTCAGCCGTTCTCCCGTGATGAAGGGACAAAGAGACAGATTTTCAATTTTATTTATATAGATTTTCTGTTTGCATGCTACCTCGCTTTTACTGCTATGCAGTATCAAGCTGGTTGTTCTTTTTCACTGCTTCAGCTCTTCATTTTATGAATCTGTATATATAAAATTGAAAATCTGGCTGTGGATATGAATGTGTGTCTGTTTGTTTGTCTCCTCATTACGGGGTAACGCCTGCACCGAATTTAACATTGTGGATAGCCTTGTAATTGCCCCATTTAAAATTCAGTCTACGTTTCGAGTTTTTAGAACTGGGGGTTATCTAGATATAATAAGAAACCTAAAATTAAACCTTCCATAGACACAGAGTTATGCAGGCGTTATGTTTTCGGAAAATACATTTGAAGAAAGTTATATTATGTTGCTACGCAACGGAATTAAACATTATAAACTTTTATACCAGACACATTTATTAAATGTTTTCCAATTTAAAAAATTAATAAATGTGTATAAAATATATCTTATCGGAATTACATTTTTGACTGGATTATATTTATTATAAGGTCATATGTTTCATTTTGGGAAAACATTTTCAAACTCAAATATTGTGTTTAGCCAATTGTTGAAACAGAATAAAGATGGTACGGGTATGTACTCTAATACCATTTCATCACTTCCATTTAGGCATATGGTGATCGAATTTTATAGTGATTGATTGAATTTCATAGTGTTTGATCGAATTTTATAGTGATTGATTGAATTTCATAGTGTTTGATCGAATTCCATAGTGCTTCATGCATATTTTGAACCAATTTCATATTTTTTGTAACTATATTTAGAAACGGTACCATGCTGTTTTATTCTCAAATCTGCCTGTGAAGAGAATTTCGCATAGCAAGAACAGAGATATTTTCTTATACTTCTTTTTAAGATAAATAAATTGAATACTTTAATAGAATGTCTTAAATAACAACGTCATTTAGAATACTATATGAATTTGCACATAATTATGAATTTTAAGTTTCTTCATATTAGATATTCCGTACGAAGAATGGGTATGCAGCTAGTCCAATTAATACAGCTCAACGTGCAAATGATCTGTTTAAATCATGGGGAAAATCTTTTTCATGCAAAACACTTGGGTTTAAGAGTAAATGAAGTTCAATTTATCTCCACGATGATAAATTCTTTAGGAACATTTTAGAACCTTTCAGCATATATTTCCATATAAAATGGATGATTTCAAAGATCCAATTAGAATTTTGAATGAACTGCAGCATTTTTGCATTTACCAAAGTTCAGTGAGATATTGGCATTTCCTTACAAGAGGGACCGCTTCTTCATATACATGAGAATTCTGATTATGTTCAAAAATGTCACGTTAGTTTGACTAATTCAGTAAATATATAGATATGTGTAAAATGAGCTGATACATTATTTTTAATTAAAAGCATTGTGCCAAAATAAAATGTTACTTAATACAGGAAAATGCCTCTGTCTGCGCAGCCTGTAGCAAGAAACCTAAGCATATCCTACGACCATGGAATTTGGTACAAAAGCACTTCAGATACCGAATTGGAAAACTTCGTCGTACGATTATGGAATTTGGTTCGCAGGCATTTCAGAACCCGAATAGGTACATTTCGTCGACCATGGAATTCGCTACAGAAGTACTTCAGAACCCAAAAAGGTAAACATTGGCGTTATTTTTACTTTCCCTGCAATACATGGTAATGTACAGGGAAATGATTGGAATCAAATCGAAAATCTCAACTCCAGTTTTTGACGGATCTATACGTTTTGGGATCTCTAGAATACGAAAAATATATTTTGAATATGACGTCTGTGTATGTGTCCCCTCTAAATCAAAAACTAATGGACCTAATTTTACAAAATTTGGTAGGTAAGTTCCTTAAGGATGAAGCTGGGGATGATTAGATTTTGGTGCAATGCGGGATAAAAGGACTTGCATTTTTTTTTTTTTTTTGCGAAATGGCCCGCAAAAATTCCCTGTACCCACTGTAACTGAAAAACTAATTGACCAAATTTAACGAAATTTTGTAGATAAGTCACTTGTAGGTTACCCTGGTGCCGATTAGATTTTAGTATGATCTGGAAGAAACCCTATTTTATTTTGCAAAATGGCTTACAAAAATCGTCAAAATCCAAAATAATGGACTATATATGCTCAAATGTACTCATTAAATGTTTGTTTTATATATAATTTTTGACGATGAAAATAATAAGACCAACTCCATTACTCTAGATCTACCTGTTTTCGAGATATTTTAGATTTTTCACATTTTTGCTACGCCGGTTTTGACAATAAGACCAATTAACAAATGAAGACGAAAACTGAATTAAAAGTAAAAATTCAGTGTAATGTCAATTAATTAAACGTGTTATTTATTGCAATTAAACTCAATTTAATGGAATTATAATGAAATAAAGAGAACATAAATTTAAGTCCACACGTAAAGTCATGTGCTGATTACATCAAATGTTTTTATTTTCGAATTAGCTTTTTAGTTAATTTTTTAACTCGATTTACCACGGTATTGGGCAATATCCACACAAATCGATTCCTTAAAGACCTAAAATATTATCACAGAGTTTCCGTATTGACGCTATTAAAAATATCGGAAAATGTTCTTTGAAATGTTTTTGAACGAAGTTCATAGAGAAAATGACACATTTTGATGATTTATTAAATACATATTTTTTGTACGTTTTAAAGTTCTCCGATTTTTGTATTACTATATACAGAGAGTGAGTTGTCATACATCGTTTTTTGTTTCAGCACCAGATCAAAATATCACAGATTACTACAGAGAAAAATAATTTCATAATCCCATCCATTGATAAATTATAAATATGTAATCCAAGGTTTGTCTTTGATTCTTTGAACGAAAGTCGCAAGCTCACGGGACCTTTGGGAAGTCGAAACGTATGGGGTAAATAAACACTCAATCCCGTTAATGGACTTGATAAGTAGCTAAAGTATAAATTTTCTTTGTTCAAAGTCTTCACAAATATCTTCATCAAACCTATATATGTAATATCGGTTTCAACTACCATATCATTTCTCAAAGACCATTCCTTTCATAGTCATGTTTCATGACTATGAAAGGACCTTCCATGTTTGTTCTTCCATGTTTGTTTATACCTTATCTCCAGATCTGGAGTTGATATGTTCAAACCTATTCCATTTCTGAAATCAGCATCCAATATATACCTATGAATAGATTTAACTTCAAAGGTGTCAGATTAAAAATATTTCTGCTGGGCTATACTATTGCTCCTATAGAAGTCGTAAGCCTTAGTTTTGAAAAGTATATATCTGTTAATCAAATAGAAACTCTAATTAATTATGATTTGAAATTCATTATCAGAAGTTGTAAGTTTTCTTTATTTTACTGCAGAATATTTTTTGAAATCTGTCATAATTATGCATCACTTGAAATCGATTAAAAGTATTCTAGAAAAGTGAGCCTTAACGTAAAATCAAAGTTTTGCATATAAGAAATTTTCCTCGTATTTGCGTTAAAGATAACTTAATTATCATAATTACATCTTAACATGCAATTTATACTTAACACTTGTTCATTGTTTGTAGTCCTAACATAGGGGAACTCTTGGGATTTTACGAGGAATTAAATAAATAAAAAGGTGGTTGTTTGAATTCAGTTGAATTATATTTTTTCATTTCATTTAAGGAATTAAGCGTAAAACAAATATTACGGTACACATTTTTAACACTTTACAACAAAGTTGAAAAGTGTTTATGAATTTGTTCATTCATTCTGTCTGTCTGTCTGTCCGTTAGCACGATAACTGCCGTAAAAATGACTTAATCAAAATGAAATTTCAGTACGTTGTTCAGACGGTCTGTAGGACCTATGGGAATATAAATGAATAATATCACCCAATAAGATTTGGATTGAACTCGGGTTGAAAAAATGAAGTACATTGAGTACTATGGGACCTAATTCTTCAAACATATTTAAGCGGATTTAAAATTCACAAATTGTGTCGAAAATTTTAGGTAATGTTCAAATTATTCAATAAAATATATAAAAAAATTTCAGCAAAATATATTCTGTAGTTTTTTAAATAAAAATTAAAATAATAATTACACCCCTTATATGAAGCGATCACGTGACCATGTTATGAAATAATCACGTGACCCACTTAAATAAAATATGGCTTCCATCTTGTCTCAAAATCGTGATTTTTAAAGTTCTTTTAAATTCATATTGAGTGTTGTATAAACCGTTAACCTAAAACCGCTTTATTTTTGCTTAAATCCTGTGCATCTACATATTGAAACAACGCAATTGCAATATATCTGAGTTTAAATGCTCATTCAAATGTGATTATTTCCACAATGAAGCCTATTTTTCACCTATGCAAAATGTAAACAGCAAAATATGTAGAATGAGTTGTATTAGAATTGCTGTATTTTTTTAACGCAAAAGTATTTAGTTCATGGAGTCAGCATAGCTGATATGAATGAAATATTCATTGATTTTTCAAAGAGAAGGACGATTTTTTTCTATGAAGTTTTAAGCATAGATTTTAATTACTTGTAGCTCCATGGTCTTAAGTTTTTAAAAAAAAAAATTATTTTAGTACTGTGATGAATGAAATGATTGGGGAAATGTTATGAATGAAATGCTGCTTTCATAGAGAGAGCCAGCCGTGTTATTTTTCCATGGCGTCATTTGAATGAATGCCAGTTGTTTTCGATGAAGTTTTTAAATATTATAAATTATTGTACTATTATGATGATTTAAAATATATTACCGAGGAACGTATCGCATTTTAGAGATGTTTA
Source organism: Amaurobius ferox (assembly GCA_951213105.1). Classification (NCBI taxonomy): domain Eukaryota; kingdom Metazoa; phylum Arthropoda; class Arachnida; order Araneae; family Amaurobiidae; genus Amaurobius; species Amaurobius ferox. Next base: position 135,662,037 of record OX578140.1, read on the forward strand.
AACCAGGCAATTTATATTTCAATGCCGTCATTTGAATGAAGTTCATTTTTATCGATGAAGGTTTAGGATTTCAAATATAATAAATTAATGCAGTATTGCGATAAGTTTTAAAATATTACTTAGGAATGTATTGTATTTTAGAGATGTTTAAACAAAATTGCATTGAAGTTGGAAAGTGTTTCATAATCAATGCTTTAAGCATGATTGATCTTTTTTGTTTTAAATATGTACCCGACTGTCATGTAGAATAAATAATTGCTGTTGCTTTGTAGAGTGAATAAACTATAACAAGTTAACTTTCTATGTAGATTTCGTATTGAATTATTTTGACTTTAAATTGTCCATGTTAAAAAACTGCTAGAACTATTTTGATTGGAAGATACGTTTTAAAGTACATTCTATGGCACCTAAATCATAAGTGAATTTTCAAGTCTCACTATTCCTATCCATAACTGTAACACAAATCTCAAAGTTACAGCGCATACAGGTAGGCCATGGGAATTCTCTGTGACGAGATAACATGGTTTGGAAATTTTGTGTTTGTTAACATAAAACAGCTATCTTATCTTTCATATTAAAACAGGTTTAGAAATTTTCACGGAACAATTTTAATCTAAGAGCAATTCATATTGCAATTTTTATAGCATAACTGACACATAATGATACTTTAGGAGTCTCCTACAGTAGCATACGAGAAATTCAACACTCCAGTGTATATGCGAATGGTGAATTTTGTGTCAATCACAATAATGCCTTAAACTGCATGAAATAAATCGATATAAGGCTATTTTCAATTCACAGACAGCTGCACTAATACGATAATAATAATAATTACTCTATAAACGTAATATACACATATATGCTAATATGATAACAAGTTACCTTTCAATCTAAAATTTGAAAAAAATAGAATGCAAAAGTATTTTTAAAATGTTCAACGGAAAGTAATTGAGTTATAACTCAGTATTTAAGACCATAGACTATCCTGTGAAAAATGGATCATTCACATTTCAGAGGAAAGCAATTTAACCTATTATATTAGTACTACCATTTGTAGAAAATAATTTAATTAAACGGAAAGACACATTTGAAATATATGCATTTACCTTTCATTTGAAATAAAATACTTACATGATTACTATTTCCTTTATTTTAAATAATACTATGGTGTATGAGAAATGTATAATTATTCATATTTTAAATCTGTTAATGTAATGGTTACAACGACATGCACGAAAAAACCCGTTAAATTAATTGAATTAGGGGTGGCGGAGAATTTAACATAGAGCCTTGCAGAAGTGAAGCTCACTTAGTTACTTTCCTTATATACATAGTATAGTGTATAAGGAAAGTATTGTGACGGGGTCGAAAATTCGAATACGAGATCCCGAATCATGCATCGAAAAGTTTTGAGGTGATGTGTGTGTGTGTGTTTGTGTGTGTGTGTTAGTGAGACCGTGGCGACGATATCTCACGAACGAATGGAGCAATGCAAATGAAATTTGGTGCAAACATTGCATCCGTTAATACCAGAAGCTTATTGTTTTTAAACAGAATCGAATGTTCAGAATCCCCCTAAATTTTCGAATAACATACTGAAAAAAATCATCAAAAAATAAAAAACTTCAATAAAGTTAATGCAAATACACATTTCTTATATAATTTTTCCTTAGAAAACGATTGACATAAACTTTAGAACGCTAGCATGGACCGTTCTCGAGATATTGCACATTTTTCAAATAAATTTATCAAAAAATCAAATAAATTGAAAAAAAAAATTACTGATTGAAAAATTTAACTTTTTCATATGTAAGATCATGCAATACATTTGGTGACATCATTCCCGTGGAACTAGCTCGTTTCATTCATGAGAAAAGATACTTTGAGTAATACTTTTTTATTTGAACGCTAATAGTCATTTATCTGCTATAAGAATAACTTATTTCTCCGTCCATAACGCTTGGCTAGATTTTGGGGACAAATTTGGCGGAATGTCGGCAACTTGGCGACTTTTTGAAATGTTGACAAATTAACGAAAATCTCTCCAAATGGACATAAGTGACCCTAAATCAATGAATACGACGACTAATTGACGAAAATTCGATATCTTGGAAAGAATATAAGTATCTCCTATAAGAATAACCTATTGTGTTTTTAAAAGTTGTAGTAGTTCTGTAAAAGTAGTAAATTCATTGCATTATATAAGGAAAGTCATGTGCTGCCAACATCAGATTTTTTAGAGTTGTATGAAAAATAAGTTAATTGGGTCTTTTGTAATAGTTTTACATGGTATCTTCCGGAAAATCGTCCGATGTACAGTTCAACGTTAGAAACACAGTACCGTGGATCTTATACATTATTTTTTGACTGTAGAAGTAGTCAATTCATTGAATTATATAAGGAAATTCATGTGCTGCTCACATAAGATTTTTAATTTTCTATTTTGTCCGGTGTTTCTAAAAGGCAACTTGTTTAATAGACATAAAATATAAATTAACTTACATAAGTGACGAGACAGAATTTTGGTAAATTAAAGTTTACTGAATCATTTTTATTATTTATAATATTATATGTTTCTATTTTCCGTATTTCTCTATATTTTGTTATTTTATAGTAATGTGGTACATGGATCAGACCATTTTTCGCATTTTTAAAGTTCCATCACTATACTAAATTGACACATATCAGATCGACTTTACACTTGTTACTAATACTACTCTTCACAAGTTTAGTTTCCCATATCAAAAATCAAAATTCCCTCGTCATCCAACAACAATAACTACAAATTGTTTAGTATCCAATATTTAAACTGGTTAGTAACATAACTAACTGGTAAAATATTTAATTAAAATGTAACATCAGCAAAATCCGTTATTTAAAAGACAGTCAACATATATGTATGTTTTGGTGCCATTCCCAATGGCGATTGTATTTGTCTGCTTTCATTTTTTTATTTTTTCGTCTGCTTCTCGTTGGTGAAAAATTCATACGCTTATCGTACACACTGCTTTTTATAACCGACAATAGGGCTCATAACATTTCAAAATTACGGTTCAAACCGAATGTTCATATGTCTGCATTAGGACGGTAGCAGAAATCATCTACAATAATTAGTATTTATTCAATCCATTGTTTCTACAGAAATTACACACACACACACACACCTTCCCGGTCGTCCATTCTGTTGCTCCAAGTCCTCTGGACGAGCCGGACGGCCTGGGGCTTTCACACACACACACACAAACACCGGTTCTCGTTAGATCACCGAAGTCAAGCAGCATCGGGCGCGGTTAGTACTTGGTGGGTGACCACCTCGGAACACCGCGTGCTGTTGGCCATCTCGGGTGCGGTATCCCCGTGGTTTGCGCGCTAGATTTGCACGCTACCACGGCCGCCGTGTTCATGCGGAGTACGATCACGTTAAACATGTGGGTCCGTAAGTCCTTCCGAGAGGTTGGTGGTAGGGGAAGGAGGGTACGGTCCCTGTGGATGCCTCCCCCACTGGGTTCCGGTCTAAATTGGGTGGCACTTCCCGGCCGTCCATACAGTTACCTTACACCTCTCTGGTAGGTATGACGGTCTGGGTCTCAACAACAACAACACACACACACACACACACACACACTAAATGTTATTCTGTTTTCAAATATTTTTACGTAAAACAATGCCAATGTGACTCTCAAAAGCGAAATTGGTATTATAACTTATTCCAAAATTCAATATATCGAATCCCTTACTTAAATGAAATTCGTATAAACTAGTGATTCTATTACTTGAAGAGATTTCATAAAATGATGCCTTGTATTCGACTTATTCGACTGCAATTGAACAGAGTTTCACAAACTGAAGTATCATATATTCTATAAAAACATGCCAGTAAATATTGTATACATTTCAAATTGATCAGCATTAGATTAATATTATTTATAGATATTTATTAAAATCTTTCATTATGCATTTTTATTTCCAAAATTTCTCTACTTAATGCGAAACATGTTAATAAACATTATACATATTCTATCAAGAGGTGGCCAAATTATGCGCTAGGTTACTAGTTTCATGTGCTTTTTTATCATCTGATTTGATATTCTCTAATAATATATAAAAAATATGCATTTTAATGAAATTCTCAAAAGACCTGAAGGAAATCTTAAGCAGAAAATGCTGCTATTTGCATATCAAGTTCGAGATATTTGGAAAATTCAATTAAAAGGATGAAGTGCTTAGATTATTTTAATATTTATATTAAATCAAATGACCATTCAATTCTCTGATAAAATAAATAATCTGTGTGATGTGGGCAGCGCATGACATTCCTTATATAATGCAATGAATTTGCCACTATTACACTAAAAAAATAAGTTATTCTTATAGCAGATACTTATATTCTTTCCAAGATATTGAATTTTCTTCAATGAGTCGTCATTTCCATTGATGTAGCGTCATTTTTAGCCATTTGGCGAGTTTTTCGTTAATTTAGCAACATTTAAAAAAGTCGCCAAGTTGGCGATCTTCCACCTAATTCATCGCCAAGATCTCGCCAAGGGTTATGGATGGAGAAATAAGCTATTCTTATAGCAGATAAATGATTATTAGTGTTCAAATACAAAAGTATTCCTCAAGGTATCTCTTCTTATGAATGGAACGAGCTAGATCCACGACAATGATGTCACCAAATTTATCGCATTATGTTACATATGAAAAGTGAGCATGTTCCTCAATAGGAAATATTTTTTTTTATTTTATATAATTTTTTGATAATTTTTTTGAAAAATGTGCAATAACTCGAGAACAATTCATGTTAGTGTTCTAAAATTTATGTCAATCGTTTTCTAATGAAAACTTACATAAGAAATGTTTATTTTCGTAACTTTATTAGAGGTTTTGATTTTTTGACGATTTTTTCAAAATTTCACTCGAAAATTTAGGGGGGTTCGGAACATTCGATTGCGTATAAAAACAATAGGATTCCAGTGTTTACGGATTGTAGAATTTGTGCCAAATTTCGTTCGAATAGGTCCATTCGTTTGTCAGTTATCGTAACAATAGGCTCACTGACACACTCACACACACACACACACACACACACACACAGAGAGAGAGACATAACTTCAAAAATGTTCGATTCGTGATCAGGGATGCTTGAAATGTGCTCTCCCGTCGAAAACTCGAACTTTAATTTTCGACCCTGTCACAATACTTTTTTTATGCATTATTTTATATAAGGAGACTAATAATGATGCGATAAATATGCTTACTTAAAATAAACATATGTTAAAATCTTACAAAATGTATCAACGCTCTACTTTGTTTAATAGTTCACATCCCAAATTTTGCTTACACAAAAAAATATCAAAATTGTACTTACCCACAAAAAATAATATCCAAATTCTGATTACAAAAAGAAAATCATCAAAAAGTTTCTTACACAAAAATGATCATCCAAATTTTACTTGCTTGTTTATCAAATTCTGCTTACTTCATTCACAAAGAGTTTGAAAATTATAAAATATATTATTTTCTGAAATTTTCTTTGGTCGTTCTTTCTGCATTCTTCAAAGGATCATATTCTGGCAAAATGTCAGTTAAGCTAATGAATTTCATTCAATCAGATATATGTCATTATGTAAGATTTGAACACTATTTTCATTCATTACGTAATTCGAACAATCCTTCTCCAGTATAATTCAACTTATGTTTCGAAATATCAAGTATAATTCGAACAGTGTTTCAAGAAATATTATGTTCTTCATTAAAAAATAGTATTGTGACTAAATAATAAAGTTCGAGTTATTAGATTGTTTTAATATTCATATTTAATCAAATTACCATTGAATTCTCTGATAAAAAAATGCTGCTGCCATAAATATGCTTAAACAAACATATGTTAAAATATTACAAAATATATCAACGCTCTACTTTGTTTAATAGTTCAAATTCCAAATTTTTCTTACACAAAAAATTATCAAAATCGTACTTACACACAAAAAATAATATTCAAATTTTGATTACAAAAAGAAAATCATCAAAAAGTTTCTTACACAAAAATAATAATCCAAATTTTACTTGCATATGTACCAAATTTTGCTTACTTCATTCACAAAAAGTTTGAGAATGACAAAATATATCATTTTCTGAAATTTTCTTTGTACGTTCTTTCTACATTCTTTAAAGGATCATATTCTGGCAAAATGTATGTTAAGCTAACGAAATTAATTCAGTCAGATATATGTCGTTACGTAAGATTTTAACACTGTTTACATTCATAACGTACATCGAACAATCCCTCTCCAGTATAATTCAACTTATGCTTAGAAATATCAAGTATAATTGTTTAAGTGTTTCAAGAAATATTATGTTCTTCATTAAAAAATAGTATTGTGACTAAGCAGTACATGGGAACAATCAATGACAAAAAACATTAATTTAAAACATGTGTGTTGTAATAATTACAAATTTAGCGTGTTGCACAGCACTGATCACATAAAACAATGTATACTTAACTTTGATTTCGATTCATTTATCTAACTCATGATTTTAATTAGTTTTCTATAATTAATTAGTTTTAGATGCGTTATATAGAAAAGCTAACATAATAACCAACCTTATAAATTTCTACATAATTACATAGCTGCTAACTAAACATTGCTGAAAGACAATCTTAATTTTTGCTGTTTCAAATAAGGAGATTTATTCGGAATAAAATATTTACTTTTAAATATCTTCAAATGTAGTATTCATTACTAAACATCACAAAATTCTTCATATAAATTTACAGCATTTATTAAGTATAATATTTGGGAGTAAACGATGTGATGATGCCAACATAAAATTAATTACCCTGCTATAACTATATATCTTAAATATTTCTTCATCGTTGTCAATAAACTATGTATATCCTTTTAGTTAGTGTAGCTTTAGGAAGTCGGCTGCTAGTATGGTTTGGATAAGACACTTTATCAGGAATATATTGGCTTGTTGTTGGTTTGGAACGCCAGCTGTTGCTTCGAATGGAATAAAACTTTTACAAGAATTATATTAGCACGGTCTCTTTCATATATGATCACTTAGAATTACTAATTTCACTCAGTGCAAATAGCATCACCTTTAAATGATCAATGCCGTCTCTTTTGGGGTCTCAAATAATTTTTATCTTTTTTCGATTGAGGACAGCCACTGTAAAGCTCCACTAGTCTGAAATTAGTTTTCAGTTTTTGTATTTCATGCACAGTTATGCTGGGTTGCGTACATATGACGAGTCACCAGTGGACACCTTAGTTTCATGGCCTCCCGTTATGTGACATCTGAGTTACATAATTTTGTGATATCTGTAGACATTTCGTTTATGGCTGGTATCATAAATGTATATATCTAACTATTGACTATCTCTACCCCAAAATGTCTGGTCCATTGCTTCCACCATTCGTGGTTTTTATAGAACGTCACTGTTAATGAAATTTGTCAATTGCTTTCTTTAACGCATTCATCATGTTTTCTCCTTAATTTTTAAAATATTATTTATTCTTAAAATTGTTCCAAATATTTTTAAAATACCTGTTTTGCCTCATCACATTTGAATTAAAAATATCTGACTAGCTCTAGTTTTATACATAATGAATGTACGAAAAATGTTATTTGTATTCATACATTCATTCATTTGTCACATACATTTTTATTTTTTTGTATTTTATTTATTTACTTTAAAAAAAATTCAAGCCACAAGGCAAAGTCCCAGTAATAGCATGCAGGATAAAACACAATACAAAATTTCATCATTATCAAAAATCATCATCACAAAATACATCCATCACACACTGTGTCCACACAGTTTTATTATGTCTCGATCACGCTGGCATTTGACAATTTTAGTGTAAATTATATTTGATTAATAGAGATATACACCAAATTTAAAAGGAAAGCATTAACTAAAATCTCTATCTGGAGATATAGAGAAAAAACTGTAATAAAAACAATTTCCGAAATATTTCTAGAATGATTTGTATCAGCCTTAGAAACAGTGACAATAAATTGATTATGTAATTTTTAGATTAATTAAGAATATGTAGTTTTTATGTTTTTTACATTCCTAGATCTACAAAATACAACGTATTGAAAAAAATTCGAATTTTAATCTTCCTTCATATGAATGGAAGATATTTTTGTGTCTGTATGTATGTGCGTGTAATCTGTCTCTCTAGCACGAAATCTAATCTGCGGACAGCAGCAAAATTTAATATAAAAATACTTCAGCGAAAATAAAAATATTTTCTTTATTTTTAATGCGAATTATTATTTTTTGTTATTTTATGTTCAGACACGATTTTGGTTGATTTCGAATCAAATCGGTTCCTTAGCAATCGGAAAATCTATCTCAGATTTATCAGCTTGACATCATCGGCAAGTCAAAGAAAATTATTTCTAACGATTTTGATTCTGCCTACGATTCTGTCTGCTGCTTCTTTACACCGTACAACTCTGTTTCTAAATCACTCTGTTACATTTTCTGGAAAAATATTTGTATCCTCACTTTAAATTCACCCCATGTTTTACAATTCCTTTCTCCTATATTCTGCCACAACCATTTAGATTCGCCGTTTACCATATCTTCTACCACGGCTAACTTATGTTCGTCACTTCTTGATGCTTTTGAAAAAAATAATTTCATTATTTACACCAAAGCCTTTTTGATCCCCGACCTTCAAAACTTAACTCCTATCTTATTGCCATCGCTACCGCTGCGATCAATTGGTTCACAATATTTTTCATGATTTTGCTTTTCTGAACTAAACTTCAACGATTTGCGCCTTTCGTGTGCTATTAATAAATATAGTAAACATAATCTATACAAATAAAATTAAAAATGTGTCTGTCTGACTGACTGACTGTCTGTTTGTTTGTCCCATAATAATGAGAGAATGGCTAAACCGAATTTAATGAAATTTTGTAGGTAGCCTTGAAATAGCCCCACTTAAATTTGGTCCTTGTTTGGGGTTTCTAAGACAAAGGGTTGTCGAGATATTAATGAAAAACGAAGCTTTGTACTAGGAGTTCTACTCCTAATACAAAGATATAAAATGGAATGAAAAATATATCCTAATGGATATGAAAAATATATCTTAGAAATGAACGGTTTGATTTTTCTTTTAATTATATTAACTGCGAATTGCGTACATCACTTTCATTTATTTTGTCAAAGGGTTTTCAAGCTTATATATGATGATTAGCTGATAAACTCATATATTGTGTTTTGCCAATATACTCATTTATCCGATTGTTGAAACAGGAAAAGAGTAGAATGGGTATAACTTCTAATGCAATTTTAGAATTTTCATTTATTGTATACAAACAGGATCAGGATTTATTCTTCATATCTGCAAATTCTGAGCTACGAATTTTGCGGGATACCTCTAACATAGCAACTCTTTTAAACTTTGCCAAATTGACCAAAATGTCGCCAAATAGGTAAGACCGACTCAAATAAAAAAAATTATATTTGTTTTTTTTAGAAGAGAGTACTGAAATGATATTTCGGTAGAATTCGTCTGTCAGTCCATCCGTCCTACTTACTAACACATTTAGTGAATTTGTAAAATGTCACCATATTGGTAAAGTTGTTTGTAAATACATAAAAATATCATGAAACTCGCTGATTTCGCCATGATTTAGCTTAATAAATGAAACTAATTGTGTTTTGTTAGGTGATAAATTGTAATGATATTTCGTCAATTTGTCGTCAAGTGGGACTATCAGCTCTACAGTCCCACGTGGTGATGAATTGGGCGATCTTTTAAATTGCCGCTAAAATTTACGAAAATGTCCCCAAAACTCCTATGGAGATATCATTATTTAGGCGATATATTTCCACCAATTTATTTGAAGCAAATGATATCATGTCGCTAAGAAACGGATTTAAATCCAATGTGATTATGCAGCAGACAATTTTTATTAAATCTTTTCCGATTTGGATAATAAAGATTAAAAAATAAATTTCATTGCCATTGCATTTTTGACTGGATAATATCAATTACGGTCTAGGTTTAAACATTATTATTGACATTGATATTTTCTGGGATCATTAAATCAGGGACTATTGATATTTTCAAGTTATTATGATATTGTTTTATCATGGTAAAAATTTTTGAAACTCATAGTTTGTACTTTGTAAGAGCAATGTTCTACAAATGCAGGCGTATATATTCTAATCTACGAGAATATAAGTAGTTCAGGTATATTGGCATATGTTTTGATATATATTGGCATATATTTGGATATATATTGCACATATTGGAATCAATTACGGCTTTCTGGTATAATCTGGTATAATCGGCCTTCTAGTACGGCCATGTGTTTTTTTTTTTTTGGCAAAGATTTTTGAGACTCATATTGTAACACGGGTAATCTTCTAACACACTGGCATATTTAGTAATATGTGACAATATAAGTAGTACGGGTATATTCCCATATCATTTTCGCGCTTTCATTTTGGCATACATTAGAATCAATTACGGCCTTCAGGTTTAAATATTATGAGTTTAATATTTTGAATTTATACATGTAATCTACTAATGGAGGTTATATCTTCCAATATTCGAGTATATATGTATTACGGGTCCCACACGATTTCAACACTTTTATTTTGAATATATTTATTCAATGTTATATTTTTTGTAAATTTGATTACAATAGGGGCCTGGATATTTTATTCCTCAGATCTGCATGTGAAGATGATTTTACATAGTGAGAACAGATATTCTTAAACTTCTTTTTAGGTGTCATAAATTTTATATTTTAACAGAATATTTTGATTGATAATGTCATTTAATATACTATGGTAATTTGCTCATGATTGTAAATTTTAAGTTTCTTAATGTTATATACTCCGTACGAAGAACGAGTATGCTGCTAGTTTGCAATATAGTTGAGGGAAATAATAACAAAAGGTTATTTAGACCTCACACATTATGAACACTTTTAATAAGGGTAATAAAAACATTCGTTGTATTCTGCAATAACGATATTTGCATGTTAAAAATTACCTGCATTTTATACGGAATAAAGAATGAATTTTAATGAACCTCTGGATAAAACAGCAGTTTAGGTTTAATCTCGGTACAAAATGTTAAAAAGAACGCAGGAATTAAGTAACATGAGTAATGCATTAAACGGAGATTTACTAAAAACATATCGTTTACGACAATTCGTCTTTAAGTTAATTAACTTCCAACTGCAATGTTGCTTCTGTATTTATAAATAAACGAATTGATTCTATCGCCAAATGCATTACGCAGTTTAGACCAGGATTTTAAATTAAATAGAATTTGATTTTCGAGGATGTTTAAGAGTATCATTTGAACCAAGATAAATAAATAAAATAGATTAATAATTTTAGTCTGTGAGTTTCTAATAGCACAGTCTTATAAATTATTTTTAATGTATAAATTATGCATTTACTTGAATACGCAAGGTAGGACAGTTTCTTTTAAATTTATATTATAACTGTAATACTTCGAAAATGTTTAACTGTTGGTGTAAATGAATACTACAAATTAGAGCTGACATGATATTTAATTAACTAGAGTTTTCGTTTAACTCAAGTTCTTCACACCAAAATCCATTTTTAACACCTTCTTTAAAAGTTTTACAAGAAAAATTTTGAAAATCTATAGCGTGTTACCCTTCACTTTAAAGGCCTTAAAAAATTCTTCGATTGATACTATATTTGTCAATGTACACCCTGGAGGTTGGGTAACTTTCCCTCCTAGGGAACTAATGATGTCATGAACAAAAAATTGTATCGCGTTTATTTTTCACAACAATAATCGTAACTGTAATGTCGTCTCACTATCATTGAACTATAAACAAATCCTTTTACTCATGAATGTGTCAAAATTTGTCCTATGTTGCCACGTTACAAAAGTTTACGCTTGGATTAAAAAAAATTCTATCTAGTTATCGTTTTAAGAATTATGCAAATGATCAAACTGTCAATGATGTTATAAGGCTCATGCAACGCGTATGAGAACGATGCATCGTTCAGCATTTACAACGACCGGATTTCTCAAGGACCATCGTGATGGTAGGCAGTTTGCTCTTCTTACCGGCCCAAAACCTGGTTTCGTGACGTCACCCTAGTGATCCACGTCGGTTACGGCTGAACTCTAGTTTTTAAACTTCGCCCTTGTTCTTACGTTATTATTATTATTTAATTCTAATTGAAAAGTATTATTTTATGGCAAAATGGCTTTCATTAAATAAATATATTTATTTTCTATAAAGAAGTAAATATATCTATTTAATTAAATAAATGCAGTGAAACTGCTTGTAAAGTACAGTTAAGAATAGGGAATACCCCCAACACTGACTTTTCCTATTCTCCAACTGATTTTCATAGATGCTTAAGTTTTTGAACGATGCATCGTTCAGCATTTAAAACGACCGGATTTCTGAAGGGTCATCGTGATGGCAGGCAGTTTGCTCTTCTTACCGGCCCGGAACCAGGTTTCGTAACGTCATCCTAGTGATCCACGGCGGCTACGGCTGAACTCTAACTTTTTAACTTCGCCCTTGTTCTTACGTTATTATTATTATTTAATTCGAATTGAAAATTATTATTTTATGGCAAAATGGCTTTCATTAAATAAATATATTTATTTTCTATAAAAAAGTAAATATATCTATTTAATTAAATAAATGCAGTGAAACTGCTTGTAAAGTACAGTTAAGAATAGGGAATACCCCTAACACTGACTTTTCCTATTCTCCAACTGATTTTCATAGATGCTTAAGTTTTTGAACGATGCATCGTTCAGCATTTAAAACGACCGGATTTCTGAAGGGTCATCGTGATGGCAGGCAGTTTGCTCTTCTTACCGGCCCGGAACCAGGTTTCGTAACGTCATCCTAGTGATCCACGGCGGCTACGGCTGAACTCTAACTTTTTAACTTCGCCCTTGTTCTTACGTTATTATAATTATTTTATTCTAATTGAAAAGTATTATTTTATGGCAAAATGGCTTGCATTAAATACATATATTTATTTTTCTATAAAGAAGTACATATATCAATTTAATTAAATAAATGCAGTGAAATTTCTTGTAAAGGTCAGTTAACAATAGAGAATGCCCCTAACACTGACGTTTCCTATTCTCAAACTGATTTTTATAGATGCTTAAGTTTTTTCCAATAACATACCCTTCTTGAAAATATACATTTTCCCCTTCAACGTCATAGTCCAATATTGAGAAGTTGTCCAATATTGAACATTGTCCAATATTGACATTAAACAATATTCACATTTTCTGGTAAATTATGATATACTAGATTTAATTAAAAAAAACTTCATATTAATAGATTAGTTAATATTTATATATTTTATTATGAACATTTCTTACTTTAGTTATATACTGGAGTGCATTTTAGATATTAATAAAAGAAGTTTGTACATAAAAAACCGTTTATTCGTACAGTAAATACATGCATATCAATATATTTACACCATACTTATATATATTACGATGATCACATAATTTGTACTTTTTAGTTTCAATACATAAAAGTAGCTTAGTCATGCATAGGAGTAGCTTAGTCATGCATAGGAGTGGCTTAGCTGTCAAAACATAGGAGTAGCTTAGCTATCAAATAGGTTTATTAAAATTTTATGCTATAGAAAACCATGATTCGACATATTTTGTTTCTTAAATTAGCGGTTTTCACGTTACTAGTCCCAACATTAAGATTACATTTAAATATATATTCTTCTCTAGACTGGTTAATAAATACCACCAAAACCATACATTTTACAAGAGTTATATCAAGTTAATCATTACAAGAAAATAGAAAGGTAACACAAAATACATGCCTTTTCATGAGAAAATAAGTTTAAAAAAATGTAAAGAGGACTTTCCGTTTTGGAATGAACAAATATCAATTTTACAGAAATTATTATATGTTAACCAAGACTACATATATTTTTTATCATTCTTCTAATGCATTTATTAAAATAACAATAAAATTATTTTCCAAAACAAAATAGAAAATCAAAACCACATACCTATATATTTTCTGGAAATATATAGGTCTATGTGGCTTTGGTTTCCCTTGTTTTTTACCATTTAACTTATAAATGTAGAAAGTTTACGTTTAACACATTTTGTTGCATTCTCATCATTCTTTAATTTAGTATACATGTTTAGAAAAATGTTCACAACAGCAGAGAAAGCTTCTTTAACTGAAATTGCATGATCAGAGTCCCACAGCCTTACTTTGAATTGATAATTAGATTTAACATTTCTAATTTTTCTAAATTTCTATTAAAGCTCTGTAGGCATTAATAAATCAAAAAGTTCAAAATAATAATAAACATTAAAAAGTAATATAAAAATCACGATTTAAATCACTTTTTCTTCCAAATAACTTGTTTTTTAATTTGACTTCAAATTACTTAAAGATCCTTCTAATAATGTTTTATTTTTATTTTTTGGAGTTTAAGTGAGAGGAAGATATATAAATTTATATGTAAGATATACTATATAAAGCCATATATAGAAAATATGAACACCCCCTAATCATAATTAATGAATATTATTTTTTAATTTGACATAAAATTACTTAAAGATCCTTCTAATTATTATTTTTTTTTTAGTTTAAGTGAGAGGAAGATATATAAATTTATATATAAGATATACTATATAAATTCATATATAGAAAATATGAACACCTCCTAATCATAATTAATGAATATTAAATGTTAAAGAATAGGAAAAATGAACACTTATTGTTTAAATTTCAAGTGATTATTTTTATATTGACGTGGTTATTTTTGTTAACAATGAAAAAGATTAAAATTTTAATGTTAAAAGGTTTCACGTGGGAAGCATGAAATACTTTTTGTGATAAGAAATTGGAAACAATGGTAACAATTATTGTTTAAATTTTATATTTTTAAAACACTAATGAACTAATACGACACTCTAATCCTAATTATCGAGTCAAATTGATGGGCTAACCACTAGTTTAAATGTAAAATAATGTGAGCCGCAAAACCATGAAAACCACGTTTAACATACACGTGCTTATATAAGAACAAACAGGTAAAAATATTAGATTTCCTTAAATTTCAGAAAATAATAATAATTTGCATTACTACTAAACATGCGAAAACAATATTAAGAATATTCACTCGCCTTATTATGACGTAAAATCTTGATTTAAATATATATCCAAAGTGTAATTTTAAGGACACACCACAGTACCCATGCTACGATCTGAAAAAACTTGGATTACTAGTGTGACGTCATGAGCGATTCCAGCGCCACAGAGCTCCGTAAAAAGAGCAAACTGCCTGCCATCACAATGACCCAGGTTTCTCACTCACAGGCACTTGGAATGTTGTTGTTGTTGTTGTTCTTGAGACTCAGACCGTCCGACCTACCAGGCACTTGGACTGTATTTTTTGCTTTAATAATGCAATTATTTTTACAGTAATGCTTTTAAGACGTACTCGATGGCTCGAAGAACAATTGTCGGATTTAGAAAGTGATTGCATCATAGGCCTCAAGGAAGCTGGTTGCTCCAACAGACAATCAGTTGCCATCTTGGTCAGAGCGATATAATAGTAGCTCGGTGTTGGCAGTAGTGGATCAGACAAGGCATTTGTAACAGTCGCAGATACTCAGGATGTCTCAGACAGATAACAGCTCAAGAGGATCCTGCAGTCAGGAGAGGAGCAATGTCCTCGCCAATGGGGGCGGCATCAGCCATTCAAAGGCATTTGTCATCATGCATCCCGTATCAGGGCACTATGCGAAGACAGCAGGCATAATGTGGGATTAGCTGCTGGCATCCATTAATGCGCCTACCTCTGACACCTCAATATAGACAGAGCCGATTAGATTGGTGCCGAGATCGGTCAGCCAGGACAGTGTCCGATTGCGGACATGTTGTCTTTAGCGATGGATTCCGCTTCTCTGTAAGTGATGATGAGCATCGCATACATCTGTGGAGGGGGAAGGAGCAGCTTATTGATCACTCTTTGTTGTCGTGCGGCACCCGGCTATCACACGTGGTGTAACAGTCCAGACAGCTATCTCGTGGAACAACTGATCGTCTCCAATTATACTGCAAGCTAATCTGACTGCTCACGTGTACGACTTTAGATGATTGGCATGCCGATGCTATCAAGCCGTCCAGGTTCAATTTACCAAGCTCGACCACTTACTGCGCTACTTTCTTAACAATGACTTCGATTATTTATAACCCACTCATGGCCATCCAGGACGCCATATCTATTATTAATAGAACACTTTTGGGACAAGATGTTTTGGGACATGACAATTGAAACTTTCTCAGAATACCACTGAATTAGCTGACCAATTGCAACATCTGTGGCCGCAGATGGATATAAGCAATTTAATTTATTCTATGCCACTCCAAAAATGAGTATGTTTAACTGCTTGGTAAAGATTTACCACTTACTAAAATGTCCTCTTCCTGTTGATACTATTTCGTAATAAAACTTTTTTTGCTCTCAACTTTTAATTGTTTGCATATCTCTTCATACGATACATACATGCCGACTATCGTGGTTGGAGCTCACTTTCTTATGTCTGCATATATTTTTTTACAACAGAGTGCATATTGAAAAAAATGTGATCTAGTTATTCGAGATAATTTATAGGAACATGTAAAGTAAATAATAAACCTAAAACTAAGAAAAAATTATTAAATAACCATCATGCACTGTTTAAATAATACATAGGAGACACACATTACGCATAGGATATGGTAAAATGTACAAAGTCAATGGTCACAAAACTTTCATTTGTTGACTTCCCCATCATCAGTGCTAAAAGTACCAACTTAAGTTATAAAACGAAATAGTCATACAAAATCAGAGAGGCAAACGTACCAAACGCTGTAATAAAGAAAAATTCAAAGCCAGCCAATTAGCAAAGAATAAAACAAAAATTATTTGTTAATTTTCGTTTTCAGAACAACCACCTCAAAAACGCAAAAAAAAAAACGCAAAAGGGGAAAAAAAAACCTTTCTATTAATCAGCATTGTTGGGAAAATGACAGCCTTTCATTATTTGAACACGAGGGTAGTTAAAAACTGTCCTCAATCTTTGGCGTAGTTAAAATATGTGTCATCCATAGCAATCCGTAGTCCCAATGGATTCTCTTCCAAAGGATGTATCAGAAGAATAACAGATATATAGAGGAGGTGAATGAATGGATGAGAAAAAAACCTGAGTTTTGAAACTCTTGTTGATATGGGTCTCTATGGTCCATTCTAATTGCACTAAAGCTTAAGAGCAATTTTAACTACTCTTTGTGCTGACACAATAAGTCCTTAAGTGAAAATTTTACTGAGTGAATAGTCAAGCATCGACACGGTGATCAAAGTCATGAGACAGTACATCACAGGTATTACTTTTTGCTCAATTACATTATACTCGTAACACAAGATTTAATACTTACAAAGCGTTTTAAAAAACGAAAGGTATTTTATTTAACACATCCTAAAAGACGTACAGAACATTATTAAAAACTGCCAGAGCGCATTCGGAAATATATATACGCCCTTCATCAGTGGCTACATGAATGGTATAAACATGGAATGTTTATATATAGAGAGACCAGTTTAAAGCAAATTTGCATAAAATATAAAATGGTAAATGTACTTACTAAAAATAATACAAGAAATATAAACGGAAATTACAAAATACAGTTTAAACGCTTACGAATTTTAGAATATTACAAGAAAAGAACCAGTACAAATTTTAGAAAAACGCCAAGCATGATATTCCTGAGAATGACGTCACATATAACTTTTAAGAGGTTTGAATTGCATAAAGTCGAGAATGAGTCGCCAAGCATAACTTAAAATTTAAACAGGATCAAAATTACAAAGAGATTCACGGTAAATTTAAATAAACAGGGATTCATAAAAAAGAATGCTACGCGGATTGTTAAAACGAACCAAAAGGAATTTTTTTTTTCAAAAACGGGAAGAAATGTATCATTAACCACATACTGAGCAAGATCCGTTTGCTTTAAACTGGTCTCTCTATATATAAACATTCCATGTTTTTACTATTCATGTAGCCACTGATGAAGGGCGTATATACATCCGAAAGCGCTCTGGCAGTTTTTAATAATGTTCTGTACGTCTTTTAGGACGTGTTAAATAAAAGACTTTTCGTTTCTTAAAGCGCTTTGTCCTTGATTTTATCGATTGAATGCAGACATGATACCAATCTTGATTATTTAATACTTACATTTATAAAATTCATTAAATTGGATTTCGATTTGGCAATCCGTATAGGACTGCGGGAATTTAGAGATGTGATATATCCCCTTATTCTATAGTGATACAGTGTAAAAATTAATTATGTTTAATGATAAATGAATAATTTGTAAACTACCACAGTATTGCAAAATTTACTTTGGTGCTGAAGTAAATGTTCCCACTCAGCAGTCAAAATTGGTGATTTATTATATAGAACCCATTACTTAATAAATGTTAATGATAAATTTAGCGAGTTTAAATTTATTACAATTTCAGTGGTTCTAAATTGTTAATCCCCTATTTTAATAAAGATAAACATATTGGTATTAAAAGTTTGTTTCTAAATGTTTGTTACTAAATGTCTGTTACTAAACTTTTGTTACTTATTTATTTTGTACACCGTTCGAATTTTCTGAATTAGTCCAGCATATTATTGTACTATACCTTGAGTGATCTCAATGGGTAGTGGCCACTGAATGTGTCAACTACACATGTCATGAACGTTTTACATATCCAAACAGGTTTCAAAGGTAAGCATAGAAATGGAATTGCACACTTTTATGAGAAGCAAAGTGGTGTGAGTTTTTTTAAACAAAACTTTGAATCGTCACACATACAAAGTTCGATTTTGTCGTTGATTTGAGAGCTGAAACGAATCGATGAAGACCAAAACCACGATTTCTGTTCAAGTCAAAGGTATCGATTATTTTGAAAAGTGGTATTGAATTTTTCAATTATTCCTCTGCATCGTCACTCGGAATTTAAATTTTCGAAATATTAGATTTTTTTCTGCGACATAGAAACTAAGAAAAATTGAATGAAACCAAAATCAAAATCCTAACAAGAGTCCAGGCGCTCAATAATTTTAATACATCATCGCCTCGGTCTATCAGTCAGTTCAATGCATATTGTATAGACAGAAATCGAAAGTGAAAATTACAATCCGTGTATACTGGAAGCTTATTGTTTCAAACGCAATCAGATGTTCAGGACACCCTTAAATTTTTGAGTGAAATTAAAGAAAAAAGCATCTAAAATCAAAACCTTTTAAAAGTTACTCAAATGGATATTTCTTATGTAATTCTTCCTTAGAAAATGACTGGCATAAACTATAGAATGCTAGCATGGACCGTTCTTGAGATATTGCATATTTTTCAAATAAATTTATCAAAAACTCACATAAATTAAAGAGAATATTAACTATTGTGAAATATATTTACTTTTCATATGCGATTTCATGCGATAAATTTGGTGACATCGTTCTCGTTCCTTATATGAGAAAATATACTTTGGGTAATACTTTTGTATTTAAAATCCAATAGTCATTTATCTGCTATGAGAAAAACTTATTTTTCCATTCATAATGCTTAGTTATTTTGGCGACGAATTTAGTGGAATATCGCAAACTGAGCGACATTTTTAAATATCGACAAATTAACGAGAATGTTGCGAAATTGATAAAAATTACGCTAAATCTATTAAAATGACGACTAACTGACGAAAATTCAATATCTTGGAAATAATTATACTAGTATACTAGTATAAGAATTACCTAATTTTCCGTCCGTTACGTTTGGCAAAACTTTTGTGAAGAATTTGTCGAAATATCCTGAACTTGCTGACATTTTAAAAGGTGCCAAATTGACAAAAATTTCATCCAATTGGTAGAAATTTGCCAAATTGATGAAACCGACTCTAATTTAATGAAATGACTAATTGATGACAGGTCAATATCTTGGAAAGACCAAGACCATAAGAATATACTATAAGAGTAACCCATTTCTCCGTCCGTCCGTTCGTAACGTTTGTCAAGAAATTTAGCGGGACGTCGCCAAGTTGGCGACTACTTTAAATGTTGCCGAATTGACAAAAATGTCGATAAATTGATAAAAATGACGCCAAACGGGAAGTAATGTTACGAAAATTCTGATTCCCGTAATATGACGGGCATAGGTTCTAGTATATAAGAAATGCTCTTCTCTCCGTTTGTATTCAACACTTGGTGATACATTATGGCAAACTTAACGAATAATCTAGCAAAATATAGACGGAAATATCATCAACAGTGCAAAAATGACACTAATTAATGAAAATGCCGCCTCACTGATTGAATTAATTATTAAAATATTTTATTATATGGACTATATCGCTTATTGAGTATGCCACCAATATTGGTAATTATGTGTTTAGAGTTTTGCGAAATATAAGTTAATTGGGTACTTTGAAATAGTTTTACATGTTGTCATCCGTGAAATTGCCTAAGGTATAATACCACGATGAAAACACAGTACCGTGGATCTTAGATATTATTTTATGACTGTAAAAGGAGTAAATTCATTGTATTATTTATAAGGAAAGCCGTGTGCTGTCCACATCAGATTTTTTCTTTTGAATTCGCATTGGATTTTTGTTATTTTATGTTTAAAACGATTTAGCCCGATTTTCAGCAATATTCACATAAATTTGTTCCTCACGGCTGAAAGTATTAAAACAGGTTTTCCGTGACAGAATAGGTAGAATTGCAAAATTATCTTATAGAAATCTTTAAAAACAATCCATGCACCGGAATACATTTCTTAATTTAAAAAGTACTACGTTTTGTGTGTTTGAAACGTCGCTGATTTCAATATTGTGATATAAAAATTAACTGCCAAAGCGAAGTGTAAAATTTATCAGCTGTTCCAGTACTTATTACATACTGATCCAAAAAATCTTGAACACATCAGTTGATTAATTATGATTTTTTTAGCAGCGAATTGTTAAAATTTTTCCTCCTCAGCGTATTCCTGTATGGATGTTTGTACATTCTGCGGTCCGTTGAATACGACGGCGAATGCGTTTAAAGACAGCGCGTTTTCACAATTCAAAAGGGAATGGAATTCTTTTTGAACCGTTTTGTTTATTTATTTATTTTATATTTTTTGTTCTTTCGCATGAAATCCTATTCACGGGATTGGGATCATATCATGCATGTTGCGGGATATTTTACTGTTATTTATATGAATAAAATTATTTTCATTTGTTTATTGTTTTGGATTATTAAATTCAGTTTACCAATGCTTTTGCTTCGGGGAAACGTCTAGTACATTTTATAGTAATTTCAGAAGAAAAGCGTTTGGAAATGAAAAGCGTTTGGAAATTAATGAAATATACAGAAGAAAATGGAAAAAGGCAATTAAATTGACATACATTTTAATGAAACAGAATCTATATCTGATAATAGTCCAAAATGTTGTTTATAGTATGGTTATATATTAATGTACAATAAAAGTTGTGATGAAAAGTGAAACAACTAAAAATTTGTAAATTTTAGATATAACTACGGTTTAGATTGGCAAAATTTATTCTATACTCAATAAAAATATATTGATTTTCTGTACAATTTGTCCTCCAAAAATTAAAAACTAAAATTAAAATATATAATTGCCTTCCTCTTGTAGCATCCACGGACCTGCTTCTCGTTTTCTATGCACTCGTCGGCATTGAATCAGCAACTATTTAGTAAATACATAAAACTACGAACATAGGTTGCCTACTATAAATTCGAAATGAAATAATAGGTTTAGGAAGATACATTAGTTGTTGATACCAACTGTAGTCCTTCACACCCGCTGTAGTCGTTCAATCAGACAATTTGTAAACAACTGGGAAAAGTTAATAAATAAATAAGTGTTTTCAAAAGCTATTTAAGCTAATTCCGTTCACAAATACTATGGAAAAGATTAAAAATTTGAAATTAGATAAAATAAAACAACCGAAAATAAGAAGTACGGAATCAGACGATTTGGAAATTAAACCAGATATATTAAAACGCTTGAGAAGGAACAAAATCGCTAACAAAGGAAATTGACTGAGAATCGAGAAACTTTCAAAACCCAATTCAAAAATGAAGTTAGGAGTAACAATGATCCAAGATTCCACGCAAATCGCTAATAGAGTCGCAATAATGTTCAGCAGTAGAAGATTTAGATACCCTTCTTTAGAAACAAGAGTCTTGTTTTCTTGATTTCTTTGAGTTGATATTTAAAAGCACTTTATGTTTCTATATAAAAAAATCTGATGTTGGCAGCACATGACTTTCCTTATTTAATGCAATGAATTTACTACTTTTACAGAAAAAAAAACAGATTACTCTTATAGTAGATAATTATATTCATTACAAGATATTGAATTTTCGTCAATTAGGCGTCATTTTCATTGTTTTAGCTGCATTTTTGTCCATTTGGCAAGTTTTTCGTTAGTTTAGCAATATTTAAATAGTCGTCAAGTTGCCGGCATTCCACCAAATTCATCGTCAAAATCTCGTCAAGCGTTATGGACGGTGACATAAGTTACTCTTACAGCAGATGAATGACTATTGGAGTTCAAATACAAAAGTATTACTCAAAGTATATTTTTTCATGAATGGAATGAGCTAGATCTACAAGAATGATATCACCGAATTTATCGCATGATATTACATATGAAAAATGAACATGTTTCTCCATTGGATATTTTTTTTAATTTTACATGATTTTCTTATACTTTTTGAAAAATCTACAATATCTCGAGAACGGTTCATGCTAGCGTTCTAAAATATATGTTAATCGTTTTCAAATGAAAAATTATATAAAAAATGTCTATTTGCGTAACTTTATTTGCGGTTTTAAATTTTTGATAATTTTTTTCAGAATTTCACTCGAAAATTTAGAGGACTTCTGGACAGTCGATTGCGTATAAAAACAACAGACTTTCAGTATTCACGGATTATAATTTTTGTACAAAATTCGGTCAATTTGTTCGTCAGTTATAGTCTCCACAAACTTACTGGCACACTCACGCAAACACACACACACACACACACACGCACAAACATACACACACACACAGACATCACCTTAAAAATGTTCGATTCGTGATCAGGGATGCCTGGAACGTGCTCTCTCGTCAGAAACTCGAATTTGAATTTTCGACCCCGTAACAAAAATACTTTTCTTACACATTATTGTATATAAGGAAAGTAAAAAAGTTAAACCCTCAACCGGTGTCGGAGGCAAATCATAACCTCCTTCCTCAATGCAATGGAGTAGCATTTCTCTTCTACACAGCATTTACTACATTAAAACTACTATGGCAAAGAATTATTTTTCCAACAAACATTTTTTCTTGTCTTGAGGATTGCAACTATATAAAATTTTTGCTCTTTTATTATGGAGGTACTTTTTCTATATTTTTATGTACAAAATATGTGTATAAGAAATATAGGAAAAACATTCGATTAGAATTGCTAATCGGATAATTATCCAATTCGTCAGCTTTTCGCGTGGTTAATAAAAAGAGTGTTTGAAAAATAAATAAGTGATAAAAATATAAATTAACAAATTTCACAGAAATTTTTATACATGTAAATTCCTTATTTATAACCATTTTTATATTTATTGACAACTGCTGGTTTTCCTTTTCAATTAATTTCTTTTCTAAAACATGTAATTTATACATGTCAGTTTCTTTCATATTCCTCTAATTTGCATTCAGACAATTTTGTTTGCGAGGTCGTTAATTTTTTTTCATAGTTACTTTTAATCTATACTTCGGTTTTGCAGTATTGTTTATTTTATGGTTTTAATCTTTTCCACAATGCTATTTTGCGCATTTGCTGAAAGAGCAATTCCTTTGCACACTTCTACGGTTCGTTTGTCTATGCTTTATACCTTCATATTTTTTAATGTTCTTCGTTACTTTCCTTATATACATAATGTATAAGGAAAGTATTGTGACGGGGTCGAAAATTCGAATTCGAGTTTTCGACGGGAGAGCACGTTTCAAGCATCCCTGATCACGAATCAAACATTTTTGAGGTGATGTCTGTGTGTGTGTGTGTGTGAAAGTATGTATGTGTGTGTGTCAGTGAGTCTGTGGAGATGATATCTCAAAACAATTAAAGCGATTCGATTGAAATTTGGTACAAAAACTGGAAGCCTATTGTTTTTAAACGTAATCGAATGTTCAGAAACCCCATAAATTTTCGAATGAAATTTTGAAAAAATCATCAAACAATCAAAACCTTTAATAACGTAACGCAAATAGTCATTTTTATATAATTTTTCCTTAGAAAATAATTGGCATAAATTTTAGAACGTTAGCATGGACCGTTCTCGAGATATTGCACATTTTTAAAATAAATTTATCAAAAAATCCCATAAATTAAAAAAAAATATATATTAACTGTTGAGAAAAATGTTCACTTTTCATATATAATATCATGCGATAAATTTGGTGACATCATTCTCGTGGATCTAGCTCGTTCCATTCATGAGAAAAGATACTTTGAGTAAGACATTTGTATTTGAACGCCAATAGTTATTTATCTGCTATAAGAATAATTTATTTCTCTGTCCATAACGCTTGGCAAGATTATGGCGTCGAATTTGACGGAATGTCGCTAAGTTGGCGACTTTTTTAATGTTGCAAAATTAACGAAAATCTCGCCAAATGGATAAAAATGACACTAAATCAATGAAAATGACGACTAATTGACGAAAATTCAATATCTTGGAAAGAATATAAATATCTACTTTAAGAAAACCTATTTTTTATTGTAAGAGTAGTAAATTCATTGCATTATATAAGGAAAGTCATGTGTTGCCCACATCAGATTTTTTCGAATTAGTAACGTAAACACATATATGTTGACATAAAGCTTTTCTCTTTTTCTGGAGTGACTGCTATCAATTATTCTGACGAAGGGGCTCAGTTTCACTTCCGAAGCAGATTTAAATATTTTTTTTATGTTGTTATAATTAAATTTTGAATTTTTAGATTATACTTTGGACAAATATTCTATATTTCACGATTTAAATAATTCTCAATTAGACACAGCAAATCAATTCAATGTGGAATTCTTAAAATTGATAAATTTAAATTCCTCGCGTATGTTTATTTTCAGGCATGATTCAATAAATCAATACATTTTGTCATATTATCAAATAATTCACTTGCAAATAAATATAAAATACATCATATAAAGTATCCCATTGCTTAATTAAAGCAATTGACTTCCAAAACCATATCGTTAAAATGATTTGAAAAGATTTCAAACAATTTAACGAACCCTTAAATATGTTGTTATTCAATAGAGACATTTCCATTAGTTCAGTGGTTTTTCAATAATTGGAGTTTATCATGCTTATTCTATATGTGTGTGCAATTGAAAATTGCAAATTTATTTGACTTTTAAATTTGCAACAAATTAGATGTTTAAAATCAGACTGTCTTATAGAAATATTCATATTTGAGTTGTATTTAAACATTAATCAATGAATAAAATCCTAGATTGGGTAGAAATTATATTTAATACCATTAATTACTTTCATTATATACAATAATATATAACATAAAGTATTTTGAAGGGGACGGAAATTCGAATTCCAGTTTTCGACGGGAGAGCACGTTCAAAGCATCCCTGATCACGAATTGAACATTTTTGAAGTGATGTCTGTGTGTGTGTGAAAGTATGTGTGTGTGTGAGTGTCTGCCAGTGAGTCTGGAGACGGTAACTGATGAACGAATGGACCGATTGGAACGAAATTTGGTGCAACAATTACAATCGGTAAACACTGGAAGCCTATTGTTTTTATACGCAATCGAATGTTCAGAACCCCCTAAATTTCCGAGTGAAATTTTTAAAAAATCGTCAAAAAATCAAAACCTCTAATAAAGTTACGCAAATAGACATTTATGTAGTTTTTCATTAGAAAACGATTGACATAAGTTTTAGAATGCTAGCATGAACCGTAATCGAAATATTGCAAATTTTTCAAACAAATTATCAAAAAATCATATAAAATAAAAATAAAAATATTTCCTATTGATATACATGTTCACTTTTCATATGTAATATCATGCGATAAATTTGGGGACATCATTCTCGTGAATCTAGCTCATTCCATTCATGAAAAAATATACTTATAGTAATACATTTTTCTTTGAACGCCAATAGTCATTTATCTGCTGTAAGAATAACTTATTTCTCCGTCCTTAACGCTTGGAAAGATATTGGCGACGAATTTGGTAGAATGCCGCCAACTTGGCGACTCTTTTAAATGTTGCTAAATTAAAGAAAAACTCGCCAAATGGATAAAAATGACGCTAAATCAATGAAAATGACGACCCATTGACGAAAACTCAATATCTTGGAAATAATATAAATATCTATTATAAAAATAATCTATGTTTATTTTACTGTGAAAGTAGTAAACACATCGCATTATATAAGGAAAGGCATGTGGTGCCCACATAAGGTTTTTTTAATAGTGAACAGAAGAGAAGTTTTGAATATCAGCAACAGTTTGATGAAATAAAAGCAAATATTCGGGTGTTAAACCTATTTTTGATAATTTTGTTGTGAGATTTTAGAAAGTAGAATTATGCCATAATTAATAAATAATGCCATAATTAACAAATCATGTCTTTTATAAATTTTATTTACCATCGAAATATGTTAAAACAACCGTTTCAGTTATTGAAGGCATTAAGACACGAGTCCATAAAAAATAAATATTTTTATTTAAGATTACTAAACTTTCACTTTACCCTAGTCGCCAAATTTCTATAAATGAAATTCCTCGAAAATCATGATATTGCACATTCCAGGTTTCAAATACCATCAAAATGTTATGTCTGACTTTTACTACTAAAATAAACATTCCTACTCTAGCTCATGTCTTCAGAGATCTTTTTCTTCTCTCCCCCACATATGAACTGTCTCTATGTTAACTAATAAGAAAATTCATATAAAATATTTATATGTTAATTTTCCCTGTACATTTTAACTGTTTGAGCAATATTTAAAGAAAAATACACATATTTTAATCAAATTGAGATTTTTTTCATATTTAAATTTAAAGTGTTTCAAAAATAAATTTAAAGTATTTTTTTTCGCAACGGAAATTTCCTTCGGCAAATTTAAAAGCGAAATTGAATGTTTAGTGTGAGACCAGAAATAGATCTCACACTTTGATGAGACAAGTTTATATGTGTAATTTACTGTGTACAAAACGTCAAACAATACTGCCAGTCTGGATGGCGCCGAGTTTTACAATATTTGAACCCAAAAGTTCACAAAATCATAAATTTAGGGGCGCCGAGACAAGGGGGACCGAGGAGGCCCTTACGAGAATGTGAACCATGTCATTGTATCAAAATTTTCCAATGGAAAAGGGTGATTGTTGCGTCACTCTCAATGCTACAAATGAAAGCAAGGGGGAAAATGACACTCCCGAGAAAAAGAGAACAACAACCTGTTACCTAACAAGAACACTTGTCGAGACTACGCAGATAACTTGGATCATGACTTGAGTAGATGTGTGCACGACACTTGTGCTAATACTCGGGCGGCATTATGACTTAGAATACGATGACATGAATTGGTGAATACAGACTTGTAGAATGTTCCGTAGATGTTCCAAAATAATGGCGAGATCTATTGATGTGTGAGTGCAATCAGAGTACGAGAAGGAGCCACACATCGCGAGTTGTGGCTAGTACGAAATACTGATGCCAGCATTTTGATATATGATCATAGTCCAAGACAGCCTCGAGGGTATATGTTCATTAATAATCAAAGGTCATACACATATTTTAAGTAATTTTATTCATACTGGTCTCACATGTCTCACATGTTCCCATCGCCGAAATAATATAATTAATTTTGTAATGAATTTAATAAGTGTTGATGTTGTTAATAAATCATTTATTGTTTAAGTTTAAATGGAGAACTCAATTTAATATTATTCTAATAATATTCCATTACAGAACTAACGCAAAGAAAAGTAATTGGAGGGTTTTATATAGCGGCACAATATTGCAATGTACAATTTAATAATAAATCCACTATGTACGAATTTGCGGTCATATTAAGATATTTTATGTTAATGATAATTAATCGAAAGTTCAACTTCAAGTTTTATTTTTAAATGTGTCCCACATTTCGCATAATTGAAAATTAACTGCAGTATATCTCAACTCGACTTTCTTATGCCGAATTCCAAATGCTCATAATTATAACATGTTTATGAAGTATAGCTTTCTTTAAAAGGTTTTATAATATCTATCGATTTTTAAAAAAAAATTGTGTTGGACAGATTTTCAACATTTTCCAACATAGTTGAAAATTGTTTATGACTTTCGTCATTCTGTTTATCTGTCTGTCTGTCCGTTCGCACAATAAATGCCATAAAAATGACTTGATCAAAATGAAATTTTAGTTTGTTGTGAAGACGGACATATAGGGATATAAAAGAATATTATCACTCAATTGGTTTCGGATTTACCCGGATCTTTTTAAAGAAAGTTATTTTTTCAAGTATGTTTTGATTCACAAATTGCTTCAAACATGTTAGAAAATATTCAAATTATGGGATAAAATGCGGAGATTTTTTTTTGCAGCAAAATATAGTACGTAAATTTTTAAATAAAATTGAAATAATAATTACGCCCATGATATATGAAGAGATCACTTGATTTATTGCAAAATAAAATATGCATACACTTTTTCCGTGTGCAAAGATCACGATATTTAAGGATCTTTTAGATTTATATTTAGTGTTGCATCCGTTCTAAAATTGCTTTATTTTTCGTATTTTCTGCGTATCTAAATTCCGTAATATTTTTAATTTTAAATGATCACTATGCTTTGATTATTTCTACAGCGAAGCCTAATTTTAAGCTTATGTGGAATGTAAACAAATCAAACCACTGTGAGTTGTATAAGAACTGCTGTGTTTTTCTTTTCGCAAAATCATTTAGCTCTGGAGTCTGAAATATAAGTGATATGTATGAAATATTCATTAATTTTACATAGAAAAGAAGAGGATGTATCTTTCGATGAAGTTTTAAGTTTTCAAGTATAACAGATTACTGTGAAAATTAAGAAAAATATCACCGCTGAATGCATTACCTCTTAGAGATGTTTAAATAAAATTGCATTTCAGTTGAAAAGTCTTTCACAATCAATGCTTATGCATGACTAATATTTTTTGCTTAATACTGAAAAATATTAACGTTAGAAATCCATTTCATTTCTATAGTCTCTGCTTAGTAAAATGATTTTATACCAAGAATTCATTTCTTCTAATTAATTAACAGACATTTTTTACAAATTAGATTACATGATAAAATATATGGCCACTATATTATTACTGAAAAAATGACATATTATGAACAATAAGATAACTCACCGGAGTTTAAAGAATACATATTTATGTAACAGGAAAACTGTGAATCCATTTTTCAATGTTCTATCGCGTTTTTTTGAAATATGAATGATGAGTCGGGGGTACAGCAATTTGTTTTCCACCCCTCACCATCGCCGAGGGAAATGTAATCATTTATTAAAGTTTTGGTAGCACACATAGTTAAGTATTTATCTTGTGCAGCATGCGATGTAAAATTATTTTTTATGAGTTATTTGTGTGCAAAGAGAACATATGAGAAGATAGTATTGCAGCATGGCATGTAAAATTATTTCTTTATGAGTTCTTTGTGTGCTAAGGGAATATATGAGAAGATAATACTTGTATTTTAATATTATTAATAAATACAGGGTGATTCATAAAAGATGGACCAAACTTTACGACGTGGTAATATACACCAAGCCAAGCATTTTTTGCCATAGTTTACTGGATCGGAAATGAAACGTAAGGCGTTACAGGGAGCTTACGCGTTGGGAAGCTACCCTTCCGCAAACTTAAAAGCGTCATTATGGTTATTATTTTCTGGTTGAAAAAGAAAGTCTCGTCTATGGCACTCTTCTTGCATCTGAAGAGGAAGGAACTCGTCGCAGGGATTTCGGCCGTTGTTGCCGAAGAACGAGACATGCCTCGAGAGAATTCGTCAATCCCACCATCGCCACTGTGAGTCGTGCATTCAAGTTGGCGGTTGCTCTTTTGAGCTATTACTGCAATTACTGTTTATTAAATGTCATTTTATAACTTTTAAGTCATTCTCGTGTTTTCGATTCACCTCATCGGTTTGACCATTAGGCGTCAACTGGCTCCTTTACGTTTCATTTTCTACCCGAAAAACTATGAAAAAAATACTTAGTTTGGTGTGTACTAACACCTATAAAGATTGGTCCATCTTTTTGTAATAACCCTGAACATCTTACATAATAAAATATGTATATATGTGAATGTTTGTCGTCTACAACGGTATATTGGAGCTTCAAACAGCGGTGAAATTTATAAATAAATTCTTCAGGTTCTCGATAATACGCCACTGTGAGACTTCTTTACCGAATTAGTTTTCAAAGATAGAGGGTCGGCAGGCCAATTCGGAGATCCAGGGTTCGATTCCCGAGTGGGGCAGCAATGCTCTTTACAATGGTTCCCGGACAAATCAACCCTGTATGTTAATTGCACAGCTATTGAAAGTAACCGTAGTACGACTAGTCTGGAAGTAACCCTAGTACGACTAGTACGGATTCAGTGCCGATTTCAGATTGAGAGGAAAACGTCCCAGCAGGATACTAACCTGGTTAAAAATAGTAATAACAGGAGGCTAACCTGAGGTAAAAATAGCAGGAGGTGGTCAGTCAGATTATCGGTTGCCAGCCAATTGACATTAATTAACATTTGACGGGGGGTGAATAGAGAGTCCATTTCGATGATAAGAACTTACAATTTTGTCTTAGTAGCTCAACAGTAGAGCGTCAGTTAGCCAATTCGAAGAGCCAAGATTTGATTCCCGATTGGAGCAGCGGTTATATTTTATAGATAATGAATACTTGATGTTTAGTCCATTTTCTTTAGCATAAATGCGACGTTCCTACAGATACAATATAACGGCAGATATCGGTGTTTATGAATCATATTAAGCGCTTAGTTTAATGGTGTTATCATTTAACAGTTAATCTCTGATAATTTATTGAGATTTTTAAAACTCGACATATATAGGTGCACCTAAGTGTTATTTTGTTTTTTAATTCTTAAGAAGTCTTCCGGTTATTTAATGTTTTAACCCGATTTTGAACGTTTTTGAGAAATTTTTACAAAAATCGAAAAATCTTGGCGAAAGAAAATAAAGTTTCCATCTTCAAACTATCGGAAAGATTAAAATTTGCTCTTTCAAATAAATTTTAAATGGAATTTATGCGATTAATACAAGAAAATTTTCGTGAATATTGATATAAAGTTTTCTGGTGTTGAGAATGCCCCCGATTTTAAAACAGCAATAAAAAATTGACAGGCCATCTGATTTTTACAATTTGAAAACAGATCATTTAAATATTACACACCCCTCCAAAGCAAAAAAAAATATCATCAATTAATTCGTTCATTATTTATAATCTTTAGAATAACGAACAAATCTGCAATATTTTCCATGTACTCAGACGATTTTTTCCCTTCATTTTAGCGACTGCGCATGAGCTTAAAGCCACAGAAGTCTTCACTTCTAGAGGAAATATTTTCTTTTGAATCTTTTATTTTGTCATCGTAATGGACCGGAGTAATTTAAAGATAGATGGAAGGGGATAATTTAGAAATGGGATCATTGCACTGGTTGTAGATGAATTATATGCAATTTTTACTTTTATTTATATGAATAAAATTCATTGTTTTGTTAGTTTTTTCTATTAATAAATTCAAATTAGCCTTCCTT
Source organism: Amaurobius ferox (assembly GCA_951213105.1). Lineage (NCBI taxonomy): Eukaryota > Metazoa > Arthropoda > Arachnida > Araneae > Amaurobiidae > Amaurobius > Amaurobius ferox. The sequence goes on from OX578140.1 coordinate 135,693,964, forward strand.
TAACTACCGGGTAACAACTGTGAGGCCAGAATATGTCCTCACATGAGGCATTTTTTTGCAGTATTTATGGTGCATAGAACGGCTAACAAAGCTCGAGTCTGGCTGGCGCCGGTGTTTACAACAACTTGAACTTTTAGGTCAAATACAATAAATTTGAGTGTCCCAGGCCAAAGGGGGCTGAGAGGGGCCTTGATAAATGTCAAGTGATGCCATTGGGTTCAGAAGAACCAATAAGCAGCAAGGAGAAGAAGGGCGGAGCAACCCCCCCCCCCCCCCACGCCGAAGGAACCACAACGCACTTCGATACAAAATGTTGCAGAACGAACTCTGATACAAAATGTGGTAGAAAAAACTCGGATCCAGAATGTGGTTGTAGAAGTGACTCTGATACAAAATGTGCTGAAGCAACTTTGATACAAAATGTGGTAGAAGCAAGTTTGATACGAAATGTTGTTGCGAGAGTCTGATACAAAATGTGGTAGCAGTTAGACATATACAAGGAGTGATGTTATAGACGAACGAGAGTGCAGTTGGAGATGCGAGCCACACACCCCAGAGTTGTGGCAAGACTGATGACAAGCCCAAGATTAAACTTGAAGGTATGTCCTCATGTGCTTAGGTCCTAGACACTTTCGAAAACTAACTAGTACTGGTCACATATCCCCCATAACTCGTGTAATTAAATGATAATTGATAATTATGATAAATCGTGCTTTTGATAAATTGATGTTGTTAATAAATGATATTGTTTAAGTTTTAAATAGGCTAGTCTTTTTATAATGATTAATGAATTCTTTTCAGGACTTACACAAAAGGTAAAAATAATTGGAGGGTTATTGCGGCACAACAACGAGCGATGTACGTTTAAATGTTAATTCCACTATATATGAATTTACGGCAATGGTAATGTGATTTAAAATAATGAGTTTAATAATTAAGACTGACTTGTAATTTATTAATTTTCCACGTCCCACAACAACGTATGCATTTTCTAGTAGTATATAACCAATAGTATCGCTGTCTCATTGAACATTTATGAACTGGTTTTCCGCATTAATTCGCTCTCTGCCAACGACCGTACCGTGCTGAAAACACCGGTTCTCGTTAGAACACCGAAGTCAGGCAGCATCGGACGCGGTTAGTACTTGGGTGGGTGACCACCTGGGAACACCGCCTGTTGTTGGCACATTTCGGGCGCGGTAGCCCGGTGGTTTGCGCGCTGGATTTGCACGCTGCCACAACTGCCGCCGTGTTCATGCGGAGTACGATCACGTTAAACATGTGGGTCCGTAAGTCCTTCCGTGAGGTTGGTGGTAGGGGAAGGAGGGTACGGTTCCTGTGGATGCCTCCCCTACTGGGTTCCGATCTAAATTGGGTGGCACTTCTCGCCCGTCCAAACAGTTACCTTACACCTTTCTGGTAGGTCGGACGGTCTGGGTCTCAACAACAACAACAGCATTAATTCGCTCGTCATCATGAATGAATCTCCTGATACCTACAATGGAAGCAAGAAATCTTTCCATAAGTTTTAAAATTTTTAAGGAGATCCACACATTCAGTCTTGCTACAAGGCCGGTATTAAATTTCACAAAGAGCAAGCTCAGACTTCAGGATTCGAAATATTAATTTCCCCTGAGCATGAGTTTGTATGAAACTTGACACTGGATTTGTGCTAAGACCGGCCTCTTTAGGAGTTTGTGGCAAATAGCAATTTTTATTGCTGTGTGAAGAAATACAACAATCCCACCGAAATTTTTGAGATACGGCTGTTAAACTTAGCAACTCTTAGGAGTGTTCAAAGTACTCCCTTATAATATCAATGTACTTTTGTAGGTGAATTTTTCAGAGATTAAATTTTTCAAGCCATCCATTTCTTGGAATCGATAAAAATATGCTTTTATGGCCTCATCAATCTCATCTTCGGAATAAAAACGACTGCCAAGTAATTTTTTTATATTAAAATATAGCCGAAGTCACACATAGCAAGATCAGGAGTATAGGGTGGATATTCTACCATTTTATTTTTTTGTTCAAGAAATTCGACTGTCATTCTTGCTGAATGAGAAGATGCATTGTCATGGTGAAGCTTGAGTCTCCTAACATTCACTTTCTGGAGAATTTCTGGAAGACACATAGTGGTGTACCATTTAGCTCTAACTGTCTTCTGGCCCTCTAGCTTTATGACTTTGACCAGACATGTACTTCTGAAGATCACGGCATGCATTAATTTTTCCATTGCTCATTGATTTTTTACTATTGTTGGTATGGGGTCATTTTCAAAGACCCATACTTCACTTCCTTGACGTGTTGAGACGTCGAAATACGGTATATGTGTTTCATCACCAGTTATGATTTTAGAAATAATAAGGTGTCAATCATCATAGAGTAATTTTAGGGTTTCTTTACTGATTCTGACACTCTCCGCTTTTATGTATTTTGTTAAATCATGGGGTACCTAACGGCAAACTCACTGTTTCATATACAGTTCTTCATGAATAATTTTATGTATAGCTACGGATGCAATGTTAAGTTTCTTCTGTATCATTTGATAGGTAAAGCGATTATCATAGATTAACATTTTTTGAATGGCGGACACATTTTTTGGTACTACAGCTGACAAAGATCTTCCTGTGTGTTTTGCTTTCAGGAGAGAATTTTGACGTCTTCTAAACTCTGTAAACCATCTGAATACGGTGGTACAAGATGGAGCATCATTTCCATATGCTAATTGTAGACGTTGAAGGCATTCTTCTTGATTTATCTTCACTTTAAAATCATAGAAAATCATAGCTCAAAAATGCTTTCGCGTAAACTCCATTTACTTTTCTTTCAAAATTTATTCTACGATAACTCAATTGTCATTGTTGCCACACATTATCGTCTGCGGACACAAAATAATTTTAATTTAAATATCCGACAAAAAAAAATTTCTAGCGCATGTCGTCTGCCTCTGTCTCGAAAATTTCAATGTGACCGTAAACCTTAGTAACTCATTTTAATCCATGTATTTTATTTTAAATTAGAGCCCTTTTTCAGTGTGGCTAGATCTTCCACCAGAACGAGTGAAAGCACGAAAGAGAAGACCACGGGGCTTCTTATAGTGTTCTTCAATCATTGTCCGTAATATCCTTTGATCAACATTTAATGATATGATTATTTGCTCTATTCTGCAAATTTGTGTATTGTCTTTTGACCATAACAGTAGTATTAGTAGTGGAATCATTTATTGAAATGGGATTAGAAATAATTCAGGCATGTTTACATATTTGATAATTTTTAATTTATTTTCATGTTATTGCACATCTAGTTAACAAAATTGAGGATTAATCTTACGATTGAAAATGGATTATGCATTAATTATGCAGTTGAATGAATTATACTCTGGATTGAATTTATATAGCTTTAAACTACAATTTTATTTTTAACACTTTACAACATAGTTGAAAATTGATTATGAATTTGTTCATTCTGTCTGTCTCCCCGTTCGCACGATAACTGCCGTAAAAATCAATTTATCAGAATGAAATTATAGTATGTGGTTGAGATGGTCGGTGGAACATATGAGAATGTAAATGAATAATATTATCCATCTAGTTATGTGTTGAACCTGGGTTTAAAAATGAAATGCATTGAACCCTATAGGATCTAATTTTTCAAAGTTTAAATTCACAATTTGCTTCGAAACTTTTAGGAAACATTCAAATTAACATATAAAATATAAAAAAGACATCAGCAAAATATCTTCGGTAATTTTTAAAATAAAAGTTAAAATAATATTCACACACATTTAATATGAAGAGATCACGTTAAATTTATATTTTGTGTTGCAGCCGTCCTAAAACCGCTATACTTTTACTTAATTTTTGTTAATCTATATTCTACGCCAAAGCAATTACAATATTTTTTAGTCTAAATGATAATCAAACTTTTATTATTACTACAACGAAGCCTAATTTTAATGGAGGAAGAATGTAAACAAGTGATTGTAAAGATAAGTTGGAAAATAATTGCGAATATTTTTTTCAAGCAAAATTATTTAAGAGGATATAGTATCCAAAAAATTCAGAAAAATCTCAATTTATTTTATTGTTTAGAAAAAAGATCATAATTTTTTGATTCCAGTGACGCCAAATTCATCTTGCTATGTTAAATAGAACAGGTTGTATTGCAATGTGAAAAATTGAACTACTGGAGTTGTCGCCAGCTATGTTAAATTTTATTGCCTTTTTTCTCAAAGACGTATTTTCGATATTTTTATAAATTTAACTTGATATAAATCAAATTCTACTCCACGGATATGAGTGAAATTTGGAACAATTATTATATATATACTTTTTTTTAATTTGTCTTCAGCAATTGTTGAAATATGTGTTTTTTTTTATTACGATTATCCAAAATAATATTTGTGGTGTAAAATCACGTTTTTTTTACATTATTTTTTATTAAATTTTTTCTGATTGATATTTACAAAAACTATGAAGACAATTTATTTCTTCCGTATTTTTATGTTTAAAATGTTCAAATTTAAATTTTGGAAAAATTATTTTTCTAATATCAAAAAGAAAACTTAAAAAATAAACTTTTAAAAAATATTTTTTTTTTACTTTTTAAAATTTTAAATATCACATTTTGTTTACTATACTTAAAATCTATCTGAATGCAAAAAATTACAACTATAACTTCAAAATTGCAGATTTCAGCAATTTGGGTACCATACCCCTTAACTCTGGAGTCTAAAATGAAAAAGTATGAATGAAATATTCACTGCTTTTACGTAGAGAACTAGACGATTTATATTTCGATGACGTCATTTGAATAAAGATCATTTTTTTTTCGATGAAGTTTTAAGTTTTCAAGTAAAATAAATTATCGTAATTCTCTGATAATTAGAAAAAGCTGATGTGGGCAGCACATAATTTTCCTTATATAATGTAATGAATTTACTTCATTAACGGTGAAAAAGTGATGAAAAGATCCACGACACAGTATTTGTAACGTTAAATTTTACATTTAACGCGGGAAATTGCTCATCCGATTGACAAAGTATTTCGTACCGAATTAACTTATATTTTACGCTACTCTAAATTAACAATTACCAATTTTGATAGCATCCTCAATAAGCAATATACTCCTTATATTTAAATATTTTATTAGTAAATTCATCAACTAGGCGTCATTTTCATTAACTTGGTATCATTTTTGCAATTTTGACACTGTTTTCGTCAATGTGATGCCAAATATCGCCAAGTTGGCATATTTTAGAAGGGCATTTTTTGTATAATAAAATGTATGCCAATCATATGACTGAATTAAAAATTTGTAAAATATTGCATCCTATCCTATTTTTCGTCATTTTTAAAAATTTGGCGACCAAAAATGTCGCCAAGTTGGCGGTATGTCGCGAAAATCGTCGTTTAAATTTTACCAAGCGTTACAGACGGAGTCTTATGTTTGAGTCATATTATTTCCAAAATTTTGTATTTTAATCAATCAGTTGTCAATTTCATATTGATTTAGCGTCATTCACAGCAATTTGACGACATTTAAAAACTCGCCAAGTTGGCGATATTCCGCAAATATGTCGGTAAAATATCGTCAAGCATTATGGTCGGAGAAATAGGTTATTCTTACAGCAGATAAACGACTAATGACTTCCAAATACAAAACTATTACCCAAAGTATTCTCTGTTATAGTAGATTATTTTCCTTTCCAAGATATTGGAGTTTCATTAGTCTTCATTTTCATTGATTTAGCGTCATTTTTATCAATTTGGTGACAATTTTTTTCAATTTGTCGATATTTTCGTCAATTTGGAAACATTTAAAAAACTCAGCGAGTTTGAAATATTCAGCTAATGGCTTATAATCCTATTTCCCAAAGTGTCTTCTCTCGTGAATGGAATTAGATAGATCTACGAGAATGGTGATAATACATCTATCGCATAATATTATATATGAAATGGAAACATATTTCATAATAGTTAATATTTTATTTTCATTTTGAGTGATTTTTTTAATAAATTTATTTGAAAAATATGCAATGTCTCGAGAACGGTTCATGCTAGGGTTCCAAAATTTATGTCAATAATTTTGTAATGAAAAATTACATAAAAAATCATTATTTACATAACTTTATTGAATGTATTAATTTCTTCATGATTTTTTTAAAACTCCATTTCAAAATTCAGGAGGTTTCTGAACATTCGATTGCTGGTAAAAGCAATAGGCTCCAGTATTAACTGATTGTGATTTTTGTACCAAATTTTGTTCGGATCATTTGGTTCGTTCATAAGATATGGCCTTCGCAGAATCACTGACACACACACACACACACAGAGAGAGAGAGAGACATCACCTCAAAAATGCTTGATTCGTGTTCAGGGAAACGTTCTTTCCTGTAGAAAACACTAATTCGAATTTAAAACCCCTTCACAATACTTTCCTTATACATTATACTATGTACATAAGGAATACCACCACTGAATGTTTCGCATTTTGCATTTCATTTGAAAAATGTTTCATAATCAATGCTTTATGCATGATTGATGTTTCATGTTTAACACTTAATTTTAAAATACTATCTTATTGATCCTTGTAGATATACAATCGGGCACTTTCAAATGCTTGGGCAAATACATTTCAATTATTAGATGGCGTGAAGAAATGTACTTCATTCTTTGAGCTCAAATTTTGCAAGCAAATATCCAATATATTGGATTGGAGTAAACGTAATTGCGCATTTGTACTCTATATAAAAGATAAACACATTTATTAAAAAAATATTTTATTTTCAATCAATTACAAAATATTCATTGTTTCAATAATGATATTCGATTTTTCTACAAGCTTAAATATATTACACCGCTCAAAATATAAACTATCACAATGTATTACGATTTTCTATTTGGAGCAATGTATATTAAAAATTGTGAATGTTAGAGTCTTTAAAATACTGTAATGAGTAGTGTGAACATGAGAGAGCTGGCGCAGACCCACAAACACCCCCATAAAAACTCCACCCACTTTTAGAAAATGTAATGGCTCTATTTCACCCCATAAAAATTTCCACCCACTTTTAAAAACAATGGCTCGCAAAACCCCCATAAAAACCGGACCCACTTTTAGAAAGTAATGGCTCTATTTTATCCACACAAATTCGATTAAACAATGGTTCTCAAAACCCCATTAAAACCACACCCACTTAACCAAAAGTAATGGCCGCAAAGCCTCCATTAAAATTGCATCCACTTTTAGATATCAATGGTATGAAAACTGCCATAATTTCCTTACCCCCCTATAAAAAACAATGGCTCACAAAACCCCATAAAAACTAAACCCACTCTTAGAAAGTAATGGCTCTATTTCAGCCATACAAATTCAATTAAACAATGGCTCTCAAACCCTCCATTAAAACTACACCCCCTTCTAGAAAAGTGATGGCTCTATTTCAACCATACAAATCAAACAAATCAATGGTATCAAAATCATCCATTAATAATGTTCTAGCGCAAGCACCTCCCGAGAAAAGTGATGGCTCTATTTCGACCACACCAATTTTCCGGAGCGAGCAAGCGAAAAGTCGTTGGGAGGGAAGGGTACCCCCTTCGGCGAGCACCCCCTTTTCCGCGGACGGAAGCTGCCACCCCCTTTTAAAACAATTAGCCATTAGTGATCAAATGTAATAGTTAAACCAACGCACCCTCTCTGCCGCATTGAGAATGAATCGAGCGCACCTTTAAAATAATAATCCCCATCAACAAAATTATGATTGATTTATCTTTAATGGGTGAAAATAATCATTAAAAATTTTTGCAAAATGCCCCCCGGTAGGCTCAGAGTATATTCAATCTCAAATTCGACCCACCAAGGGGCCCTTCTTGATGAGCCGAATTCAAGACCAAATACACTCTGAGCCTACCGCCACTGAGGCTTACAAACAACATATAAGGACAACACTGTAAGACTTTGACGCCTAGCGTCGGGCCCGCCCACCACTTATTATCGATGAGTGCTGCTTCATTGGAACAACGACTAAAGCAAGCTGACATGTCATTTTTGGCTCGGTATAGTTCAATAAACCATCAACCCGGATTGATTAACAACCTGGGAGAGGTCGGGATTTGAACCTGGGACCTAGATGTTAATAGGTCTGCGCGCTAACCGTTTGCCATGGGTACCCATCTAAATATACACATACCTTTAATTTAACCATTACACCACAGACGAAAATCTTCAAAAATAGCACTTTAAACAAGTTATTTCCCTCTTATAATGTAAGAATTCTTCAAAATATCTATCACTATTGTTTATCTGATTAAAAAATATAGACGCTTAAAATCAATCGCGAAAAATAAATTCTACTCCTATCCATATAGTGCTTCCTCCCCATATAGTGCTGCCATCTCCCTTTGATTCTCGTAATCTACGCTTTTTTTCTACCGCTACCTCTGAGAGAAGAGGAAAAGATGTTAGGCAAGGTCAGCGCTACAGACGTTTGAAAGCAGGAAGTAGAAAGGAACAAGGTCGACCTTGTTTCTACTTCTTCTAAAGACCTTCTTCTAAAGTGTCGACACTCAAAAATAATACTGCTTCGTATTTTATCTGATTTAAAAAAAAAAAAAGATATAAATAAAATGAATGAAATTGAGTCTGAGATATATTGCTATAGAATTCTTTATCAGTATGTTCAATTAGATGTTTATAGCGATGACATTTCAGAAGTGAAAAAATCTTTAAAAAAGTTGCATGATCAGTTTGAAAAAATAGTCAAACTTATAAAAGAATATAATGATCGAAGACAAAACATTGAAGGAAATGTTGGAACTAATAAGAATGTTAGGTCTGAACAATAAAGTTACCTCAGACGGAGACTTGAAAACTCATGAATGTGAACACAAATATGTAATTCAAAATGATGATGGCTGGTACATTTGCCAAGCATGTCACGAAGAGCTGAGATATAATCCAAATAAACCCCCTATCAGTAATCTTGATATGTATTTAAGCATGCAGAAACAACAGAGGCGAAAACATCGAATGAAAAATCTGGCTAAATGGTTAGGTTCGCATAACCTACCCTTAGAAGAAGAGCTTTTGAACGACTTTTCTTCTTTTATCCATAAATATGAGGAGATGTACCCAGAGCGAAAAAACATAATCAGCAAAGACTATATCTTATACCATATGTTACGGAAAAGAGGTTACGACATCTATATTTCACACCTTCTAGTTAAGTTACCTAAACTCAAGAAGACGCTTATTCAGAATGAAGAAATCTGCAGAACCATCTTCGAAGCATTGAATTGGAGTTTTTACCCTATAAATTAAAAAAAACGGCTGATACGTCTGAACAACATGTCACGAAGAGCTGAGGTATGACCCCGATAAGTGATTATAATTTTTAATAGCTTATTCGGCTATTAAAAATTAATTAACTAAATCTTTTTTATCAATCCAGCTAGTCTCAGGATAACCTAACCATTTAACTAGATATTTGTCCCCTTTCTTTTTGATGATTTTTTCAATCTTATACACATTGTCTTTCTTATCATATTTTACTAATTCATATTCATAAAAAGTGCCTATAACCCCATCATTATTTAAATCCTGAACTCTATAAGTGATTGGGTCGGTTTCTAATACTTCAGAAATGACAAATATTTCATCTGTAAAAGTTGCTTGATAACCCCTTCTGAAGGTAGACTTATATATAGATATTCTTACTTTATCGCCTACCTGGTATTTATGTTTACGTATGACCTTTTCTTTAAACAAATTGCGGTAGACTTCACTACTGTTTTCTTCTAGACTAGCTTCAACAGGAGTCATTTTTATACTTCTGTGGTATGAGTTGTTGTAATTCTTCACTAATTGATCCAATACATCTATGTATCTTTCAGTGTTATTTGCACACAAGTAGAGCTTTATTTTATTACCAAGAGTGAGATTAAATCTTTCAACCATAGCAGCTTTTATTTCAACATTTTCTGTTGTGAACCATTGGATATTATTTTCTTTGAATAATTTTTGAGTTGTTTTTCCGACGAACTCTAAACCCTTATCTGTTTGAACCCTTTCAGGTATTCTTTCTTTGAAGATCTTTTTAAATGCTTGAGTTACTTCTTCTGCTGATTTATCCTTTAGAGGAACAGCCCATGCATATTTACTGAAACAGTCAACAGCTGTTAATAAGTACTTGATACCATCATTAAACTTACTTCTCGCAAATTTATAGACAAACAGTAAATCAGCTTGCCATTGGTCATCGATATGTGACACGTAAATTCTCCTTCTTTTGAACTTACGGATAAGTGGTTTATGCTTTGTGTATACATCCTGTCGGTGTAAAAAATCCGAGACTTCTTTTCGACTTAAACCAGTTTTTCTGCTCAGTACATTTATGCCACAAAATCCTGTTTCGGGATCGTAGTAAACCTTTTCGGGGCAACCCTTCTCAGTTACCCCTTCAGCGGTAAAAAACGGCACTTCTTAGAACCACAACCCACACAAATTCCTTTCAACATAGGTCTAGCGTTTTTAGAGGTGACATGCTGTTCATCTTTAGTGTCGGTGTGTGTTTTACATTTGAGACAATATATTTTTGAGCCCATTCCAAATGTCTTCTTTGCTTTGATAATAGGCTTCACAACAGCTCTATCTAGCCTTTCACGAAAACTTGGATTGGGAATGTCGTCCAATTCTTTAATCATGTTTGAGTCACACACTTTGTTTCTGGTTTCGGTATCTTTGTTTTTAATGTAGCACACGTCATGTTTATAGGCACTATCATCAACCCTATTAATAGGCTTACTCCATTCTTTGTATGTTAAATCGGGGTTCAGTCTAGTTTTTCCTCTGAGCAGTTGAGTTCCTGGTCCTGTAAATTGATGCCCTGGCAGATGCATTTCAAACGGTAAATTATTAATTGCTGCGTTAACAACACCTTTTCCTTTCTTGCAAGTCTTTTTACCACACATTTATTTATATATAAAAAATTATTTACTCACAAATTGATATCCATTCAGCAGGGTTTGTTTCATATATTTTTCTCTGGGTAAGTAGACTAAATTATTGATGAAATCCTCCTCTCGCTTATACACTTCCTCTTCTGATAGGGTATTCGATTTGTATGAATTGAGCAGCTGTTTGTAAAACTTGTAAGACTGTTTGTACTCTTCTTTCCTTTCCGCGATATTCAAAGCTTTATCAAGAACTTCAACAATACCGACGCTTAAGCTCAGAGCAGCTAAGGGAACAAGTACAAAAGCTGATAAACCCAATGAACTTAAAACGAACTTGCTAACGGTTATAGTGACACTAATTTTATGGTAGTGGTGGTAGCTCTTTCTATATACGTAAATTTTCTTTTGCAAGTATTCTTCCATCTTTATTTATAGGGGTGAAATATTTCTTCCGATATCTCAGAGCCGGATTAACTAAATCAAGCATAAAGAAATCATACGGCTGTTGCATGCACTTTTTATATAATCTACTGAATTCTTCTTTTGTCAAACTACCATCTATCTCTCTTATGATCTGTTGAATCTCCCTCGGTTGAATATTAAAAAATATCAAGTAATTACAGTTTCTTCTGATAACAATGGGTGTTCTATAATAAGATTGAGAAAGATAAATGATTGAGGCGTTTTTCTTCCGACCTCTGATGAAAAAATCTTCTATGCTCCTCTGGTCCTTGTCAGTCATGCAGTCATCAAAGACAACAACATTTTTACAAGATGGGTCCAGGTCATCCACTTTTATAAATTCTTTTGTATCAGAGGAGAATAAAGTTCCTTTCTTGCCGAATCTTTCATATAACTCTAGGATAATTTTCTTCTTCTTTTTGGGGTACTTTATCGAGTCTATATCCACACCCTCAAACATTGTGTACTTTTCTTTCAGTTTGCCATACTTGGGTTCGTACATATCTTTTGCACAAACGAACAAATTATCAAATTCGAGATAGTCGTATATAAAATTCAGCAATAAGTTCGTTTTACCAGTACCTGAAGCTCCAGCGATTAGAAGTCTGAAAGGGTGTTTAGGTAATAAATAATGTTGATTTGCATCGACAAGTTCTTCTGCTTCTGTATAATTTTTAATTTGAATCATCTTTATTTAATGTTAAAAATTTGCTTCAGTAAAAATATAATTTGCTTAAGTAAAATTTTTCTTGCATAATAATAAAGATGAATGCTATACAAAAAGAACGAAATAAGAAATTAAGAAAGGAAGTTGAATATGAACTTAAAGTTTATAAGCTTCAGGCTGAAATTAGAAAAAACAACGAACAACAACTAGAGCAAAAATTAGGTATCCAGAAAGCACTATCGGACTTTCACAAGCCTGTAACTGAAAAGCTACAAGAACAAGAAATTAATCGAAAGTTGAATATTCAGGCTATAAAAGATGCTGTTGATCACATTCCTCTAGCTATTGAACCGCCTTTAGAAGTCTATGATTTTGATAAAAAATTGGATGTAGAGTTTTTAGAGAAAAATAACTTTCCAAGACCCTCAAAATTGTACCATGAGACCAAGGAAACTTTGCAAGAAATTATGAGTAAAGTAAATGATACTTACCTAAAAATGTCTCGTCAAAAAGGAAACATTATGAGTCAGATGTCTCGAATGACTAAAAAGGATGAAGAAAGAGAAGATCGCTTATTAGCTAAGGTTGATTATTTGAGAGATCATATGACTACGTTAGGAGATTATCGGGATCGACTCAGAGACTTGCAAAGAAAAGAAATTTATATCGGTAAAGGAGTAGAAGGCAAAATGGAAATTTTAGCCCGATTGACTGATAAGATATGTAAAGGATCCAAAAGTAAAAAGTTACACAATCAAGTCGTTGATTTATTGGATGCATTGTTGAGAGAAGGAACTATGACCAACGAGCAAGTAAAACAATACTACAAAAATTTTACATTAAATAAATGAGTAATTACATAAAAACTAAAATACATTTAAGCGATCATCAGATTGCTAAGCTAAAATCTGCATACCAGAAAGGAGAAGAAGTATCTCTACAAATAGATAAGACAAAAGCCCCCAACAAAGATATACATTTAACTCGAACACAGATAGCTCAAATTGGGAAGGGGAAGCGTATCACTATCAGTAAGACGCAGCTCCAGAAAACGGGTGGTTTTCTACCTTTTCTATTACCTGCGTTAATTGCTGGGGCCAAGGCTTTAGCACTAGGTGCTGCAAGTGGGGCGGCTGGATATGGAGCAAAGAAAGCTTTGGAAAAAATTTCAGGATCTGGATGTGCAAAAAAAAGACCCATTGGAAAGGGCGTCTATCAAAACTGGGAATATCAGACGAAGTAATTGAACAAAATATGAAACATGAACAGGGGTTTAGGGGCGTCTTTACTTCCGATCTGTTGCCTAAAAAGATGAGTCGGTTTGAAAACGGTATTATTAATCTGGACATTGTCACAGGACCTGGTACGCACTGGGTCTGCTACTATAACGATCCTAAAAATAACTTTGTTGAGTATTTTGATCCTTTTGGAGAACACGTCTACAAAATTCATCCTAACATTAAGAAGTATCTACTGACTTCTGGAAAGAAAAATATCGGGTGCAACTCGAGCTTTCTACAGCACCCTGCTTCCGTCAAATGCGGCTACTTTTGTATGAAGTACATTCGTGAAAGAAACAAGGGTAAGCCAGTTGTAGATGTGCTATATTCTTTTACCCAAGAACCCAGCGACTTCAATGAAAAAAATGTTCTCTATAAATAAAATGGTTCTATTGATATTAGATTCTAAAAACGCGGAAAAATCAGAAGATTTTACGATTGAATACACTAGACCTTTCACCTTTAAACAGATTGCCCTTCAGTCCTTTTCGATGTACGTTTCATGGGACAATATCAAAGATGAGGAATTATCATACTTTGATGGTCAGCAGTGGTTAAATTTGACGATACCAGATGGAAATTACACTATCAAGGGGCTGAATCGTTACATGATTAATTTTTTTGGAAGCGATCCGCCGATACAATTCGGAATAGTGGAGGAACGACAACGAATAGCCATTAAGTTAAAAGACGGGTATAAGATCGATTTAACGAAAACCAAAAACCTGCACAAACTTTTAGGTTTCGAGCCTAAAATCCACGAAGAGCTTGAACAAGTAGGAAAGTACATTGCTGACTTATCTGGGGGAAACGATAACATTTATATACATTGCGATGTCGCAGAGGGGGCGTATATCAACGGTTTCAACTCTACAAACGTCATCTATTCATTTACAAACAGTAATCGTCCAGGTAGTCAGATTATAAAATCATTTGACAAACCTCTGTTTTACCCTGTTCGAATGGATAGTGTTTACCGAATCAGAATGCAAGTAACCAATCATAGAGGTGATTTAATACCGCTCAATAAGCAAGAAGTACAATACAATTTTATCGCCCTATAATAAAGAAATGAATAAACACAGACTTCAAAGAAAGAGTAAGAAGATACAAGGAAGAGGGTTCTTTTCCGACGTACCAGTCCTGCAGGAGGCCGAATTAGAAGGTAAGTATGTGCAGGATAAAATAAAGGAGATATTATCAAAGCAGAAAAAACATGGAGCTGGACTAAAGTTTTTCTAAATTCGATTTAATAGCCATATAGCTATTAAATTGAGGAGAAGAAAAAAAAATTATATTATAATAAATGAATAAAATATTTGAATTAAACAGCACCAATTATTATTACGATGATGACATCGAAAGTTTCGAATATAGAGAGGTAAGGCATGAAAATAGTGATAATTCTATGGAAAATGCCTCTTACCATTTCTTTATTCAAGACACCAACGCCAACATTTTATACTCTAACGGTTATTTACAGCAAAAATTGAAAATTGTTAACAACGATGGTACTGCCATAGTGAATGATAATGTAGCTCTCGTGAATGGAGGTGGTTTGATCAATGCTAACAGGTTTACATTAGGAACCACTGAAATTGAATCCAACATAAATTATTCCGCTCTTATGCGACAAGTGTTGGGCTTAATACATTTTACGCCTGACTATTCTTCTGCCGAAGCTACAAATATGCTGTTCTACACTGATACGTCGGACACAGCTGATAGAGAACGCTTGAAATATGATGGCACGTTAGTAGATACCACAAAGATTACTGAGTTTTTCGAAAAATTCGGAATTAATGAGAACCATAACCAGGGATTTACAGAAAGAAGCGAATTCACTAAAAATAGCAAGGTTGTAACTATATGGATCCCACTAAAGTACGTGTTTGATTTCTTCCGTGAATATAAAAAAGTAATAACGGGGTTCCAAGTCAAATTTGAGTTCCAGAGAAATCACAGTCTAAATATGCTGTACACCAACGAGCAACATAAGATCTATAAAGTCGTTGTAGAAGATTTATCACTCTGGCTACCTTACGTACGATTTAAAAATGCGGCGGCTTCAATATTTAACGAATTAAAGTTATCGAATAAGGATGTAGAAATAAACTGGAACCAACACAGCATTGTAAAGTCTAATATTTTCTATAAAAACGCTAGCGGCTCTTATACCATAAAAGCTACTTCTGATGAAGTCTTATCTTTGTACGTAATTCCTCAGTACACTGAAAGATACGAAAATTCGAAGCGCAATAACATGCTGTTTGATAACTTAGATATGACGGAATGTTGGTTAATGATCAACAATGTAAAAGTGCCAACTGTCAGTTACATGATGGATTTTGAGAAAAGTGATTATAATCGATTATACACAGCCTTTTTGGAATCTGGACTCAACACCATCACGTCTGAAACAGGTTGTATGGTCAATTATTCGAATTTTGGTAAGTTGTATCCAATCATCTGCTTTAATCTCTCTCAGCATCAAAACTATACCGATACGAATAACTTAATGATTGAGTTTAACTGGAGGTTAAGGAACGCTGCCCCCAAAGATTATGTTTTTTACTTCATCTTAAAAGAGCACAAGAAATGCCTCTTAAATATTAACAATCAAAATATTACCATGATCAAGACTTTGAAATTATAAGCCATTAGAGGGTTTTGTGGTAAAAAAACCACCTTTTCGAAACCTCTACGAAACCTTTTCAATATATCAGGCTGACAGTGATAGCGATAGCGATAGCGATCGACCGACATCGATGACATGCCCTTCCATCATTTAATAGATGTAGATATGACTTTATTTTTAATGATTGAAATACTCATTAAAAATTGAATCGTAAAAAGTTTACCCCTTCAATAATAAAAGCATTTAAAGAAACGATTTGTAGTTCTAAAGAAAGACAAAATGGATTTTCAATCTAAAACCGTTCGACAGTTGCAAGGCTACTGTCGTGAAAATAATATTCGAGGTTACTCGAAACTTAAAAAGTTGGAGCTGGTCGACCTCATTCAATATCATAACGGCTTTTCCAGTTTCCACAATGACTTGTTTAGCAAGCCAAAGAAGAACAGAGTGCGTAAGATCAGGTGTTGCGGTAAGTTAATTAAGGAATCTAGCATGAATAAGCACCTACAATCTAAAGGGCACCTAAACTATATACCAAAGAAGGCAACCGCTCTCCCAGAGTGTGGAAGGGTGGAGCATCGACTACATCACATGACTTTCCCCCAACTACGGGAATTTTGTCGAACGCATGGCATTAGAGGCTATTCCAGGTTAGGAAGGAGGGCAGACATCATAGCATACATAGAAAGCGTATTGTTCAACCGTCATTTCGGGTTTGATTCAGACCTGTTTTTAGATACGCGAGAGAGAAGGCTCTACACCCTCCACAAAGTTAATACAGCCTTTGAATCTCGCTTGAAGACGTACGACATCCAAAATGAACACAACCTGATGCTTCCCAAAGACTTTTTGAACGATGTGGCATCACTAGTCCGGGGACTCATCACTAAACACATAAAGAGGCTGCATGGTTTGAAGGTTAATTTCGAATTCCTCTGTGACTATCAAAAGGGTAAAGACGATGCTATTATAGAAATGGAGAAAAACTTCAAAACAGAAAACGCAGTCATCTTAGAATCAACTGATTTGGTAGCTTATTACAGATCGGTTATCCAAAAATTATTGACAGAAATGGAGGAGTTTGTTGCAAAGGGTTCGGGATGGACGCTTGTTAGAATTAAAAACCTTGAGGTGAGGATCAATAAATACAACCCACTGAGAGGATCATCCTACATTGATTTACCGAAAAGAATTAAAGCTAAAAAAGCAGTCATTAACGTACAAAATGAGGATAATAAGTGTTTCAGGTGGGCAATACTCTCTGCACTACATCCAGCGGAAAAAGATGCCCAAAGAGTCACCAAATATAAACCGTATGAGAATGAGCTAAAGTTTGAAGGCATTGAGTTTCCAGTGAAGATGGAAGATAGAGTATTTAACAGGTTCGAAAAGTTGAATAACATATCGGTGAACATATATTCATACGAAGGTAATGATATTTACCCATTGAGAATCACTAAAAATAAGGAAGACAAACACATCAATTTGCTGTACATAAAGAATAAGGAAGGACACAGTCATTACTGTTGGATAAAAGACCTCTCCAAATTGATAAGCGGACAAGTGACTAAACACAACGGAAAGATATTCACCTGTGAGAGATGTCTGCTGTATTATTACTCCGAAGAGGACCTCCAAGCTCATGAAACGGATTGTAGGAAGAATACACCAGTAAAGATTGTAATGCCCGAGGAGAACGAATCTCTGCGGTTCAAAAACTATCAAAGGTCTTTACGATTACCCTTTGTGATGTACGGAGACTTCGAGTGCTTGACAAACAAGATAAACACCTGCTGCCCTACAAAAGACAGCTCATTCTTACATAAATATCAAAAGCATGAACCTATGAGCTTCACTGTCTACATCAAATATAAACATGCAGACTATAAGGCACCAATCACATACAGAGGACCCAATGCCACCAAGCTGTTCTTTGATACAGTGAAGACTGAGGCGCTAGCGATAAAGAACATTTATGATAAGAAGCAACCCATCAAAATGACCACCGAAGATGAAGAGCATTTCCAAAGGACCCATGTTTGCCACATCTGTGACGAAGATATCAGGAAGAAACCTTCACCCTATTCACCCAAGGATGAACCAGACTTCCGAAAAGTTAGAGATCATGACCATCTTCTCAATCCGGCGAAATGTGAATCGAACTACAGAGGACCTGCTCACAACCTTTGCAACCTAAAGTATCAAGAGCCTTCGTTCATTCCAGTGTTTATCCACAACTTATCTGGCTACGACGCCCATCTCTTCATAAAGGAGCTCGGTGGAGACCAAGGTGATATCGACGTCATCCCGAACAACGAGGAGAGGTACATTTCCTTCAGTAAGGAGGTCGGGGCAAAAACTGTAGAAGCAGGCGATGGGAAGATAGCAAAGGTACCTGGTATAAAGTTGAGGTTTGTCGACTCATTCAAGTTCATGGCCGCTAGCCTCGACAGTCTTGCGAAGAACGTAAAGGAGTTCAGGGAGACAGCCAAGTACTTCCCCAAGGACAAACTGGACCTCGTCACCCGAAAAGGCGTCTATCCATACGATTACATGGACTCGTGGGACAAATGCGAAGAAACCAAGCTGCCCCCAAAAGAAGACTTTTACAACCAATTGAATGAGTCACACATAAAGGATGAGGACTACGAGCACGCTAAAAGGGTATGGAAGGCCTTCAACATTAAGACATTGGGTGAATATTCCGATTTGTATGTGAAGACTGATGTACTCATCCTAGCCGACATCATGGAACACTTTAGAGATGTCTGTCTAAAGACCTATAAGTTGGATCCTGCATGGTACTTCACTGCACCCGGACTCTCGTGGGACGCCATGCTCAAAACCACAGAGGTTGAGCTAGAGCTGTTGACAGACTATGACATGATACTCATGCTAGAAAAGGGGACCAGAGGAGGCATCTCTCAGTGCTGTAACCGATATGGGAGGGCGAACAACAAGTACATGAGGGACTATGACGAGAACAAGAAGTCTAACTACCTGATGTACCTTGACGCCAACAACCTCTACGGATGGGCCATGAGTCAATACCTACCGCATGGTGGCTTCGAGTGGAGCACTGTGTCAGATGTGACCCAAGTAGAGGATGACTCAGACAAAGGATACATCGTAGATTGCGACCTACAGTACCCGACCCATCTGCACAACCTCCATTCAGACATACCTCTAGCACCTGAGAGCAGGATGCCCGATGGCTCAAAACAGCCAAAACTACTGACGACCCTCTATGACAAAGAGCATTATGTGGTTCATTACAGGGTTTTGAAGCAACTGTTGCAGTTGGGGGTGAAGCTCAAAAAGGTGCACAAAGTGTTGGAGTTTCAGCAGTCTCCCTGGTTGAAGAGGTACATAGACCTGAACACTGATATGAGGACCAAGGCAACCAACGACTTTGAGAAAGACTTCTTCAAACTTATGAACAACTCGGTCTTTGGCAAGACGATGGAAAATATCAGGAAGCGACTCGATATTAGGCTAGTATGCGATCCCCAGAAAGCGGAGAAGCTAGTTGCTAAGCCCAACTTCAAGGGAAGGACCATTTTTGACGAAAGATTAGCCGCCGTGCATATGAACAAGACGAAAGTGATTTTTAATAAGCCAATATACGTCGGCATGAGTATATTAGATCTATCGAAGCATCTGATGTATGACTTCCATTATAATCTTATGAAGCCTAAATATGGGGGTGATATCAAGCTATTGTACATGGACACTGACAGTTACATCTATGACATACAGACCGAGGACTTTTATGAGGATATGAAAGGATTGATTGACTACTTTGATACATCAGATTATCCAGAAAACAATAGGTATGGTATGCCTCGAGTAAATAAAAAGGTCTTGGGGAAGATGAAGGATGAAAATGCAGGGAAGATCTTAGAAGAGTTCGTTGGCTTAAGATCTAAGATGTATGCCTGTAAAACTGAGGTTGACCTGGTGAAAAAGTCGAAAGGAGTAAAGAAATGTGTCGTGAAAAACAGGATATCCTTCGAGGACTACAAGAACTGCCTATTCAAGCAAGAAGTACAGCATAGAACCATGAATCTCATCAGGAGCACAAAGCATGAGATTCATTCCATACAAGTCAATAAGATTGCCCTATCAGGAAAAGATGACAAGCGTCATATATTGGAAGATGGTATCCATACCTTGGCTCACGGTCACTATGCAATAAAGGAGTAGGCGATCATAATCTTTTAACAGTTTTCGAACTATTAAAAGATAATTAATGGTTTTAGTCCTCAGTTCGAAGGACACATTCTTCTGTTCTGTGCTCGCCGAAGGGGGTACCTTCGCTCCCAACGACTTTTCGCTTGCTCGCTCCGATAGATAAAATAGGACCATTACTTTTCTAAAGTGGGTTCGGTTTTTATGGGGTTTCGATACCATCGTTTTAAGAGGGGTTGTAGATTTTTATGGATAAGAAATAGCCATTGTATTCTAAAAGTGGGTGTAGTTTTAATGGGGATTTGAGAGCCATTGTTTAATCGAATTTGTATGGTTGAAATAGAGCCATTACTATTCTAGAAGTGGGTGTAGTTTTAATGGGGATTTGAGAGCCATTGTTTTTTAAAGGGGGTAAGGAAATTTTATGGGTGATATAGAGCCATTACATTCTAAAAGTGGGTGTGGTTTTAATGGGTGGGTTTCGCACCATTGTTTTTTAAAAGTGGGTGGAAATTTTATGGGTGATATAGAGCCATTACATTCTAAAAGTGGGTGTGGTTTTAATGGGTGGGTTTCGCACCATTGTTTTTTAAAAGTGGGTGGAAATTTTATGGGTGATATAGAGCCATTACATTCTAAAAGTGGGTGTGGTTTTAATGGGTGGGTTTCGCACCATTGTTTTTTAAATGTGGGTGGAAATTTTATGGGTGATATAGAGCCATTACATTCTAAAAGTGGGTGTGGTTTTAATGGGTGGGTTTCGCACCATTGTTTTTTAAAAGTGGGTGGAAATTTTATGGGTGATATAGAGCCATTACATTCTAAAAGTGGGTGTGGTTTTAATGGGTGGGTTTCGCACCATTGTTTTTTAAAAGTGGGTGGAAATTTTATGGGTGATATAGAGCCATTACATTCTAAAAGTGGGTGTGGTTTTAATGGGTGGGTTTATGGGTCTGCGCCAGCTCTCTCATGTTCACACTACTGTAATGTGCTTTCATATAAAACGTTATATATAAAATATGTATTTTTGTAACATTTTAAAACATTATGTTTTCCAGCATTTTCTGATTTTCACGAAATTTAAAATGATTGAAAGGGTGAGTACGTTTGTGTACGTTCTTGAGTACGTTTGTGTACGTTCTTGAGTACGTTTCTCCAAGAAACCAATAAGTGTCTCTTGTTATTTATAGAAATAATTCTGTAAAATTACATTTGATTTTTTATTCGTTCAAGTTATAATGTAGCGATCCGGGCGAGCCCAGTCGTTAAGGCGAAG
Organism: Amaurobius ferox; assembly: GCA_951213105.1. Taxonomy (NCBI): domain Eukaryota; kingdom Metazoa; phylum Arthropoda; class Arachnida; order Araneae; family Amaurobiidae; genus Amaurobius; species Amaurobius ferox. The sequence goes on from OX578140.1 coordinate 135,715,439, forward strand.
GAATCACTCACAGTATTCCCGTGTTTAATCTTCGACGTCGTCCAAAACGATCCCCGTGCTGCTGCGTGGTAAATACCACACGTTCTTTCAGAACGCTATAAATACTTAATATGTTCATGGAACATTAAGTTAAAGGCTGTCGTGATCGTAAGTGGTTTAAGCTGAAAATTAAAAGGTAATTAAGAGGTTTGGAAATGAGGACAAAGATTAAATTTTTAAAAATAACAAACAGGTTTATTTACATGTTTAACAATTAAATTTAAAAAAAACATGAAATAGCTTTGACCTTAAAACATGAGCTTAAGTTTGCTCCTACAAATTTTCTCACACTAGGTATTTTACTAATCTTAAATTCAAACACAAAATCATGATCATAATTCTTATTACTTTCAAGCACTAATACACAGATAATTACTAATACACTTAAATTCACATTTATCAAATTCTGTCAAAATTCCTCGTAAGGAAATATTTAGAATAGTGTTAACAGAGGAGAGATAATTCAACATTGAGTGCTGTGCGAAGTCAAAGGCCTTACCTTCGGCTCTTGGGCTCATCGGCCGGACGATCGGTTGATCAGACAGAGAAACGGAGAGCATTTCGCTCCCGTGTAAATTTCTAATACTTCACTCCGCAAAATCTCAGAAGGCACTCCCGACTTTTTCTGCCAGAAAAAAACTCTCTCAAAACTTTCAATTTGATCTCTCCTCCCTCTCAAATTTTATTCGCTGTCAGGTCCTAAGCCCCCTCAATATTATTGGAGAACACTTGGATCCTCACTTTCAGTGGCCAGTCCATGACAGAAGTAGCCCCTGAATTATTACTTGCAGGTGTCTGGAGTCACACGCTCCTGCGTGGACCCCTGGGCTTAACTGCGACCCCAACAACCACTTACCCCCCGATGCGTCTTCCTCCATCTTGTACTGGACCACACACATGCAGTCCAAGCTCCACTGATCCTTCCCTTTGCAGGTGGCCAGGAGGGGACCTTATGCATATTGCGTGAAAAGCCAGGGACCATCTTTATAGGTATGAGGTCTATGTTAAAATTTCCACGATGTCACATTGCATGATGAAAACCAATGGGACATTCACCCCTTTCCCTTACTTTTGACAGCAAACACCGTCTGCGTCCAGTACACCTGAAAAAATACGGATATCTGCATACACACAGAACATAAAATAACTATATGGAACAAACATTGAAATTCCGAAAATTTTTGTGTTACAGTTTATTGATTTGTCAGTTCTATGTGGTGGAAAGCTCCTCGTAAATTATTTCCCTGAAATAACAAATGTTCAATGTATTCACGCACTGGAAATGACCCCTTTGCAAGTGGCCAGGAGGGAACCTTATACATATTGCGTGAAAAACCAGGGACCATCTTTATAGGTATGAGGTCTATGTTAAAATTTCCACGATGTCACATTGCATGATGAAAACCAATGGGACACGTACCTACTCGTAGTATGAACACGAAAAATTTGTAGACCTGAAAGTCTATCCGTGTATTGGTGGAAAAATATTACATCGATGCCAATTTATCCAATTACTGGCGAACTTCAGCCAGTTTTCGAAACCTAAAGCACTCCAAAATGGCAGAATCTAGACATAAAAATCTGATGTGGACAGCACGTGATTTTCTCTGCAGACTTATATTCACGTTCTCTTTATTTTACTTAAATTTAATTCACTTTAAATTCAATTTTAGTTCTCATTTGATAACTGGATTTATTTTCAAAGGGAGCTTAGAGGAAATACGGAAAAACTAAAATATCTCGAGAACGGCTAGTCCTCGTGTAATGGGGTTGGTCTTATTATTTTCTTCGTTAAAAATTACGTATTGAACAAGCATTTAATGGATATATTTGAGCATACGCAATTCTTTATTTTAGATTTTGTCGAATTTTGCGGGCCATTTTGCAAAAAGAGCAGGTTATTTCTTTCCGAATCGTACCAAAATCTAATCAGCACCAGGGTGATGCACAAGTGATTTATTTACCGAATTTTGTGAAATTCGGTCCATTAGTTTTGTATCTAGAGTGGATACAATCTTTTGCGGGCCATTTCGCAAAAAAAAGGCGGGTTCTTTTATCTCAAATCGTACCTAAAACTAATCAACACCAGATTCGCCCACAAGTGACTTACATACCAAATTTTATGAAATTCGGTCCATTAGTTTTTTAGTTAGAGTGGATACAATATATGCACAGACAGACAGACAGACCGGCACAGACACACACACAGACGTCACGCTGAAAATAGTTTTTTCGTATTCTACAGGTCTCGAAACGTGTAGATCTGTCGAAAACTCGAGTTGCGATTTTCGGCATGATTCCAATACTTTCAATATACATTACCATGTATTGCAGGGAAAGTATAAAAAAAACCCTACTTATAATGGACTTCAATAGAATTTTGCCATGCCTGTTATTTTTGATTTTGACTAATTTTGTAGTTCGTTCTGCAAAAAGAGGCAAGTTATATTTTTTTTTCAAATTGAGCAGATAATCAACAGCTGGGTAACTCACAATCGACTTATTTAAAACATTTTGTGATATTTTGTCAATGAATTTTTCATCTGGAGTGAATACATATGATTTTTGAGTGTAATTTTACAAAAAAAAAAACAGATTCTGACTTTCCGAATCGGGCAAAAATATAATCGAGTAACTCATAAGCAGCATATTTGCAATATTTTGTGAATATATCGAATTTTTCAACTAGATTGATTACATAAGTTTTGGTTTTCGAATTGTACCAAAATCTAATCAGCACCAGGGTGACCCACGGGACATATCTACTAAATGAAATTGTGAAATGTCGTCAATTAGTTTTTGAATTAAAGTGGATGGATACATTGTACAGTGTGACAGACAAACACATAGCCGCACACTGTTGTCAAGTTAAAAATATATTTGTGTTCTAGAGTGATCGAAACGTGTAGATCTATTGAAATTTCGAGTTAGGGTTTTCAACACGATTCAAATACTTATACATAAACATGTATTGTATGGAAAATGAAAATAACTTTAAATATACACGATTTTGACATAATGTAGAATATAACAATAAATTGATTTTAACCTGAATGAAAAATCAGATAGAAGAACAAAAGCAACCTATTTTGGAAACTAAATAAGTTAATTTGATCCGAAATAAAGAAAAGAACAGTAGGCCTAAAGAAATATAAACGTATTCAGAAACCAAATGAACTAACATCGAACGGAAATAAAGATAGAAAAAAGCAACCTCAAATAAAAATCAGATGTTTTTTCTAGGTCCAGACCAAGAGGCTCAATCGAATGTTTATCGTTTTTACTCCTATTTCCATTATCAGAGTTATTTTTAAAATCACATTATAAAGATTTAAAATTTATTGCCTCATTTATTTACTGTCTATACCTGTAATATTTCTATTCTAATTAAAGATGAACGCCGGTCCATATGTAACGTATATTTTTATCAAAAGTTAATTACAGTTTCTGATTGAAAATATATTTAAATTTACTTAAAAAATAGTAACATTTTAGATAATTATGAAATTCTGCCCAAGTTACAATTTATTACCTTTGCAATGGAAAATGAATATATTTACATAAAGTAAACAAAAAATGAATTTAATATGCATTTTGCCAATGAATTCTGCTATAAAAAGTATGTATACGCTATGTTTATAAATAGCCAATAATAATATTTTACAATATTTCATAAATAATTAACGTGTTCTACCGCAACAACAAAGCATATTACAGAAAGCCTACCCCAAAGACTCCTGGTAATTTGTAATCCTATCAATGGAAATCCAATTAGTTTTATAACGGTAGACGGCAAGTAACCAACATTGAGTCGAAAGAAAAAAGGTTGATCTTTTTTATCTTTTACGAATCGATAGTTAGAGAGACTTCGGAGTTAATATGGTTTTTTAATTAGATATAAATAAGAAGTTTTTGTGATGCTATGAACGCATAATTTGCAACATTTATAATATTTGATGAAAAAGTATTTTATATTTAATATTTAGCAATATATTTTCTAACCATGCCTTTTCAAATCTAGTAATTCAAGAAATTCTAGTAATTTAGCTATTTGTTGATCCAGTACTCTATATTTGTCCTTGGTATGGCGGGGTGCTCTGCAGTATTTTTGTTTACTTAATATATGTTCATCTTTTACCAATTTCATAGCTTTTGAACTCTTATGAGTTGTTTTGACTCTTTTTATCTTGTTGGGGATCATTTAATCTTGTGATATTTTTTAAGTGTTTAGTTCAAGAATCAAGACTGTATTTCGTTAAGTGGAGCACCTAAGCTAAATTATCTCCCTGATGTATGTTATTTATAGGTTTTATATTGGCTAGTCTTTTTTTTAATTGTGTTTTCTGACTGGCTCTATACGGCATACTCTTAATCTGCGTCTTGGGTATATAATATATTTCTTCTATTTATGACCATTGCTTATTTTTGACTTCTGGTTTGTTGGGCAGTCCACCTAAAGCTCCTATATCCACGAGTTAACGCATCAAGCATATTGAAGCCTACTATAGCCTGAGGCATAATCTACTAGCATTAACTATTTTTGTATTTTCACTGTAGGAAGTATTATAAAAATAAATATGGGTGGATGTTCTGCTCCAAACTGTTCTGATCATTCTAGAAAAGGTTTTAGTTTATTTCGCTTTCCTAGAAAAGAAGAGAGAAGAAAAATTGCTCATAAATATTCACCGGGGCTCCGGTACAGGAACAAACTTGCCAATGGTAAGTTCTACAATATTGTAATTGAAACTTCATTTTTATATAAAATATTTATTTTAAACACTCATTTTATGATTTCTGAAACTGTAGTATGGATTATTCATAATTTGTAGTTGTTACATTCTCATTTTAGTACACTTGGTTTGTAGTCGAAACATCATATTGAATGTATTATCTTCTTTTACAAACTTGGAAGTATAACAGCTTCACCAGCTTGTAGAGTCTTCAATCTGTTTCTTGAGTGGTAATCACATATTTAATTACTGTCAATAAGTGTTACGAAATTACAAATGTTACTCCAACTGTATTCATATTTATAAAATCATAATTCAATTGAGAATTGTTGTTGTTGTTGTTGTTGCTTATCCTCCAATATCTGACGAAGTCAGATGAGATCCATAAGTCCGTTGACTCTCAGAAAGTCGAGCACAAGAAGTGGATCGCGATAGATATCCTCCTTAGAGAGACCCATGCAATCCATTATATGCTCTGCAGAAACCTGGAGGCCGTGGCACTTGGTGTAGGCGCCGATGACCTTCCTGCCCTCATTGAAAGAGAGGCACTTGATGTGACCGCTAGCAAGTCTAGAAAGTACAGTCTGGGAGCCTCTGTCACACGGGAGGTCTAGAGTCAATCCCGGATTTTTACCCATATGGCAATGGTGGGTGGGGGCTCTCTCCAGTCCACCAAAATTTTTGAACTTCCCAGGAATATAATTCCAGAAAAGTCAAGGCGGAAGAGGAAGGGGTGGAGAGACTGCAGCCCTCCTTAGCAAGTTTATCCGCCACTTCATTACCATAAATGTCCACATGAGAGGGAATCCACTGAAAGTGCACATCATGATTTAATGAAATCAGGCAGATATACTGGTCCTGCCACCTACAAGTTTCCAATTATTAAGGTGGTGGAGGGAGCTGCGGCTATCAGATAAAATCCATAAGTCGCCACAATCCTTCTCTCGGAGAATAGCCTCGAGTCCCAGATTCATTGCTATCAATTCACGTCTGAAGACTGAGCAGAAATTAGGATTACGACCACAAAGAGTCAAATTGTTTCGAGGGGTTTCAATAGAAATGCCACAACCTGCAAGATCGTCAATTTTACTGCCATCAGTATGGATCTTAATGGCATTATTAGGTATATGACTTAAGTTTTCGAAGGTCAGTTGCCTGAGGTGTTCAGAGACAAAATATTTCTTGTTGACTTGAGAGTTTATGTTAAAGTGGAAGTAGACCCTAGAGAGTCCCTCCGCAGGATTCAAGCAGCGTTGCAAAGAGTGGGGTTCGCCATCGCAATTAGGTAGGCGTAGGGAGGCAACCTGGCTGAAAGGACTGTTTTTCTTTAATCTTGGATGAATTCTCCAGGTATTAAGATACATAGAGGTTTTACTGCAGAGCCTATTACTAGAGAGTTTATAATAATATTTAACAAGACCAGTTTTTCTTCTAGTCTGGAGCGACTGGAGGTCAGCCTCAAAAAAACGATTTGAGAAGGACAGCTGTGCCTCAACCCAGTGATAATACGAGCAGCTCTTAATTGAACTTGTACTAACTTCTTCATGTTAGTGGAAGAGGCACAACAATATATTGGGAATCCATACTCATGAATAGGCCGAATGAACGCCATATACGTAGTTCTAAGGGTAGCTGCATCAGCCCCCCAAGCCCTACCTGCGATGTGTTTAAGAATGTCAAGGCGTGTTCTACTCTTCAAAACAATATGTTCAATATATCTATTACCAGTACATTCGGGGTCTAAAATAAACCCCAGACATTTGGAGTGCTACTCGTAAGTAAGTTCTTGGTTGTCCAGCCTTAATTTAAGCTGATAATTGTATATGTGCTTATTTGTGGTGAAAAATGTGGCAATTGATTTAGTAGGATTAAAACTCAGTTTTAGCTCTTTAGCAAAGTTCGAGACGGCAACAAGAGAAACATTCAGATTCAATTTCAATTTCATTAATATTATTACCTGAGCTCCAGAGATTAATATTGTCTGCAAACAATCCTACCCTAACCCCTGTAGAAGGTATTTTTTCAATACCAATTGAGAATTTGCAGATGTTATCAAAAATGTGTAAAACTTAATATTTGAAGCATGTGTTAAATCGCCAAATATGGCAGCACATGTATTTGTAGCAACCTTGCTGAGCTTCAATACACTTCAAAGGCCAGTTTGTATTATAAAAGATCCATATCTACCACTAACGAAGGGAATCCAGTTGTATGTCTTATACTGCATTGTTATTACTTTCCTTATACATAATGTATAAGGAAAGTATTGTGGCGGGATCGTAAATTCAAATTCGAGTTTTCGACGGGAGAGCACGTTTCAAGCATCCCTGACCACGAATCAAACATTTTTGAAGTGATGTCTCTCTCTCTCTCTGTGTGTGTGTGTATGTGTGTGTGTGAAAGAGTATGTGTGTGTGTGTGAAAGTATGTGTGTGTGTGAAAGAGTATGTGTGTGTGTGTGAAAGTATGTGTGTGTGTATGTGTGTGTGTGAAAGAGTATGTGTGTGTGTGTGAAAGTATGTGTGTGTGTGAAAGTATGTGTGTGTGTGTGTGTGTGTGTGTCAGTGAGTCTGTGGAGACTATAACTGACGAACGAATGGACCGATTCAAACAAAATTTGGCATTAAAATCACAATATGTAAACACTGGAAGCCTATTGTTTTTATACGCAATCGACTGTTCAGAACCCCCAAAATTTTCGAATGACATTTTTGAAAAAAATTGTCAAAAAATCAAAAGTTACGCAAATAGACATTTCTTATGTAATTTTTCATTAGAAAACAATTGACATAAATTTCACACCGCTAACATGAACCGTTCTCGAGATAATGTACATTTTTCAAAAAAATTATCAAAAAGTCATATAAAATTTAAAAAGAAGTATGTCCTATTGAGAAACATGTTAACTTTTCATATGTAATACCATACGATAAATTGGATGACATTATTCTCGTGGATCTAGCTCGTTCCATTCATGGAAATAGATACTTTAAGTAATACTTTTGTATTTGAACGCCAATAGTCATTTATCTGCTGACAGAATAACCTATTTCTTCGTCCATAACGCTTGGCGAGATTTTGGCGACGAATTTGGCGGAATGTCGCCAACTTGGCAACTTTTTGAAATGTTGCCAAATTAACGAAAATCTCGCCAGATTGATAAAAATGACGCTAAATCATTGAAAATGTCGACTAATTGTCGAAAATTCAATATGTTGGAAAGAATATTAGTATCTACTATAAGAAAAAACTATATGTTTACTGTAAAAGTAGTAAATTCATTACATTATATAAGGAATGTCATGTGTTGCCCACATCAGATTTTTCTATTTGTGATTAAATACATTTCTCAATTTTCCATTATGTACCGCACTTTCTTTTACTCACTTACTACCCAGCAAATATATATATATATATATATATATATATATATCACTAAAGTTCAAAATGCTGCACATGTAACCATCAATCACTGAAAGGCATTTTAACACTTAAGACTTCAATAAAAATACAATCTTACTTTCTTTATGTATTGTAAGAAATGAATGGCTGTTCTTGTATACACTATCAACAAAACAATATACTATATGTTACGATACCTTTTGTGACCAAAAATACAACTATCACGAATTGTGTAGCATCTGCAATATGAAAATATTTTATTAATATTTCCCTAAACCTATTAACGAATGCCCAACGAAAGTAATATAACCCAGAATTTCGTCAGAAACGAAAAAAAAAGTGATCGCATACGGTTTTTTCTTCTATCCACAATGAATAGATCTCCTTCCAGCGTGGCATCAGGATTAATGATACATGTAATGGAGCGACGAAGTTTCGTATGATACCATAACAGTAAAATGGGAAACACATTTATCGCTTTTTGTATCGTTGTTTTTTCATTGCAGAAGTCAATTAGAAATCTTCTTTCACCGCTGGCTTATGTATTATTAAATTGTTTGACCTTTACATTTATGAAACTAAAGTCAGTTAATTTAATAAATAATTTCATACAAATTTAAATGTGCGAAACCGGTCCATGTATGCTGCCATATGCAATGAGAGCGCGATACTAACTTTGGGAAGTACCCCAATTCAGTGTGATTTGAAGATATGGATTGGCGAACATTCATCTTTTGAAATATTTTTATTTCAGCATAATTTTCAATATAATTTTCAAGCGTGAAGAGGTTGTTCTTCGGTCTAATCAACTGGTCATTGTAGGTATAATCATATGCTTACTGTAGGACAAAGAAACTGGTTTCTGTAGAGTAAAGCAACAGCTTACTGTAGGCCGAAGCATCTAGTTATTGTAGATCAAAGAAACTGGTTACTGTGCGTTAAAGCAGCTGGTTATTATAAATAAAAACCTGGTTACGTTGTGTCAAAGCAACTGGTTAGTGATGAGATGCAACTTGTGCAGCTACTGATGGGATGCAACTTGTGCAGCTACGATGGGATGCAACTTGTGCAGCTACTGATGGGATGCAACTTGTGCAGCTACTGATGGGATGCAACTTGTTCAGCTACTGATGGGATGCAAGTTGTGCAGCTACTGGTGGGATGCAAGTTGTGCAGCTATAGTCATAGTGAATTTTTAACAGAAGCTGTACTTGAACTTTTGAACCTCTGACTTATCAATTATCCATTATCTACTATAACCCCAAGGTTTAATTAATACTAATAATAGTTAGACTAATACTACTACTAATAATAGTAATATAATGATAATAATAATAAGAAGAAGAACAATGACAGTTTTGGTGGAATGCAAATAGATTTATTAACTGCAAAAAATAGACACAGATGCGTAAGGATACGTTTATGAATATGATATTTGACATAATTTTCCCCTCATTACCTGATGTATACTACATGTTGTATGTACAAAACAGGGACAGTTAGAACACATTTCACATATCAATTTGTTTGTTTGCATACTGAACATTGATCATCTAATATTAATTATATAGAATATAACTATGTGTGTGTGGTTCTATTGCGAATATTAAAACATATATAAACTTTTTGTGCTGTTTAAAAATCACAAGTTTGGTAAACATAAAGATCTATACATGCCATAAGTAATAGAGGAGATTTAGATAAAGAAGAAATAAACCAATATGAAAAGTTTTCCAGTATCCATTTAAAGATATTGCTTGTTGTTTCAGCTAATAAAACATGGCACTAATCAATAACCCATTTTCTATCATTTAATTGTGTCAGTTTCTATTTGTGTTTCTACTTAGTTAGTATTGATTACAGCCGTGTGTATGTTCGTTTTCGTATAGTTCTCTTTTACTTAATGTCAAACACTTTGGGTGTTGAACATCTGAAGACATCTGGATTTTGTAAAACATTTTCTGACTGAGTATTTATTAGTATGTGGATATTTACTTAGGGAATGCAATAAAGTTGGATACGAATAAAGTTGTAGTTATAAATTATAAAGTTTCTTTACCATGGAGTAAAATATATTTCTCCAAACATATTCGATTTAGGAGTATTCACTGAAATGCAGATATATATATATACAAATTGCCAAGTGTCTGTCTGTCTATCAGTCACGCTTTTTAGGCACATCCCATATAGATAGAGACTTGCAATCTGGTACACGTGTCAATCTTTCGATAAAACCCCTGGAAAAGTCGCATTTTCCGACAATATTCTGTAGAGAGGGTGCTATACACCAAAACGTTAAAAGAGTGAAATGACAGAAAATCATGCTTTGCGATGAGATAGGGACTTCAAATTCGGTGTATGGGTAAATCGTTTGAAAGGAAGAAAGTGTGCATTTTCAGATTTCCAATATTTTCTACTTAAAGGGGTGCCGCACACCAAAATGTTCGATTTGTCGAATGAATGAGAAATTACCCCTTTAAAATTTGGAAGAGACTTGAAAGCTGGTATATGAGCTAATCATTTGATGAAAACACACAAGACGAATATAGTTTTTCAAAATGTTCAATTAAGAGGTGCTACAGAGAAAAACGTTCGAAAGGTGAATTGATAAAATAAACATACTTCGGGATGAGATGGGAATTTCAAATTTGGTGTGCGAGTACAGAGTGTTTGAAAGGAAGAACTTGCACAATTTTAGATTTCCAATATTTGTTCTTCGTACGCCAAAGTGTTCGACTTTCCGAATAAATGACACACGCTTACTTTTAAATGTGATAGAGGCTATATATTTGGTATATGGGCCAATCAGATAAAAACCTAAGGCGAATAGAGTTTTCCAAAAATGTTCTTTTATGGGTGTGCGCCACAAAATAACATCGAAAGCTGAAATTATAAAATAGCATGCTTCTGGAAGAGATATACTTTAATATGGTATACGGAGAGATAGTTCGAAAGAAAGAAGTGTGCATTTAAAGTTTTCCGATATTTTCTTCTTTAGAGGATTCTGCACACCAAAATATTCAATTTGCCGAGTAAATGTGAAACTTGAATCATTAAAAAAATTTACATTATTCGGGAATTGCTTATTGCGAGATCATTTATTTTCAACGAGTATTCGGATAGTTATCTTTTAAATGCAGGATGTTTCACTCGTTCTCAGCCCCTGTGTTTCTCCTTTAACTTTCAAACTAATGGATGTCTTTCAGTAAAATTTGAGACGGACAAATACCTTGGTGTATGAGGAGCAGTTTGTTTTATATTGCAGTACTGTGATATATGCTTGTGGAAACCCCCATCTCCTGCAACAGTTTACATAATTACTTCTGTGGGAATGCCAGCAGTTCGTTTTTTTTCATTTTGGGCTATAGAATAGTGATGCCGCATATCATTCCATACAACGTATTTTCCGTATATCAAGGTATCGCCATGTCAAATTTCATTGAATTGTACCACATTAGTTTGAAAACTGTAAAGAAAACTCAGGGACAGAGAGCGAGTGCACATCCAGTATTTATGCATATCTCAGCTCCTTTTACAGTAAATTTCGTTTAAGAGTACGTCTACGGGGATATACGTGCCAAAGTGTATATATCGCCGCAGGTGTAATGCGCCCTTTGGGGCTTCATCTAAATATTAGCTGACGCTCACCACCTCCCTTCGCGAAAAATTCCATCAAGCTTACTGCCAGATCACGTAACTTGCATCGCCATCCTTTCGTACCACCTGGTATTAAGAACGATTGTTTACTGTTTTTGGTAGAATCGACAAAATTTCATAAATGCGCATTTTGTTACTTGTTCGTAATACAGTGGCATACATAATATCGTGTTCCGCTTTCAGTATAATATATTTACAACAATAAAACGTACAATTGCTGTACAATATGACGATGAAATCGTGAAGTTCATGCCAACAACAATTGCAAAACGCTCTGTTTATTTGTCAGAATAAACGATAATGCTTAAGATTATCAACATTTCACATCTTCCTAAGTGCCAAAATTAACATTGTAGACAAATTTAGAAATAAATATCTATACGTTTAACGTTTTTAATACTTCAATGACTCAGTCTTCGACAATTTGATAACCATTCTGCCAGAAACTAATCAGAGAGAAGCTGGCAATTTCGCGACCATTTAAATCTTCTCCTGTAAAGAAGGAAAATTTTCACTTCAGATGTGCATAAAAAATCGAATAATTCATTAACTAAAGCGAAAATTTAAAAAAAGGCTCTGTCTTCTAAAAATTCAACTATATAAGTGTATGTCAATAAAAATATTGCTATTGTTAGCATGTCCAGGGCGCGAACTCGCAGCTGAAATACTCTTCTTTTGCCTTTGACATTAAATATTTCCTAACTCAAAACTTAATTTAAAAAACAGTTTGTTTCTGTGTGTCTCCCTAATATCTGTTTTAATATGTTCCAAACTTTATTATTTTGTATACTATATATTTTGAGGTACGTGACAGAGATACTGAGGGAACTCTGAATTTGTCAAAGGCAGCTACCTTTTTTTTTAATATAGAGAGAAGAAACTTTTAAGCATCATATTTTATAATCATGGTTTAATGCGCAAATATAATAATGCAGTATTAGAATTCATACGACTAATTCTATTTTTCTGAAAAAATTTTACATCAACGCAACGTTATGTTACTGCATCCAGGTGTTAGACTTTGTTCACCGGTAGCCATTCGTCATCAATTAAGTTGCTTAAAGCCCCCTCGGTGAGTCGTTAGGTGTTGTTGTTGAGACCCAGACAGTCCACCTACCAGAAAGGTATAAGATAACCGTTTGGACGGCCGGGAAGTGCCACCCTGTTTAAACCGGAACCCAGTGGGGGAGGAATCCACAGGGACCGTACCCTCCTTCCCCTACCACCAACATCTCGGAAGGACTTACGAACCCACATGTTTAACGTGATCTTACTCCGCATGAACACGGCGGCAGATGTAGCAGTTTGCAAATCCAGCGCGCAAACCACCGGGCTACCGCGCCCGAAATGTGCCTACAGCACGCGGTGTTCTCAGGTGGTCACCCACCCAAGTACTAACCGCGCCCGATGCTGCTTGGCTTCGGTGATCTAACGAGAACCGGTGATTTCAGCATGGTTGGGCCGATGGCCAAGTCGTTAGGTGTGGGAATTGCAGTAGTCATTCGTAATCCATTAAGTTGCTTATAGCCCTTTGGTAGGTTGGTAGATATGGGAAATACAGTAGCCATTAGTCATACATTAAGTTGCTTATAGCCCTTTGGTAGGTTGGTAGATATGGGAAATACAGTAGCCATTAGTCATACATTAAGTTGCTTAAAGCCCTTTGGTAGGTAGATACATATGGGAATTACAGTAGCCATTCGTCATCAAGTTGCTTAAAGCCTTCGGTAGGTCGGTAGGCGTGAGAATTACAGTAGTCATTCGTCATCCATTATGTAGCTTAAAGCCCTTCGGTAGATCGATAGATATGGAAATTACAGTAGACATTCGTAAAAATATAGGCAACACACTAGAGATTTGTGCTCATACGAAATAATCACAAATTATAGAAACGCATATACAGGGTGTCCAGTGCTATAGGTGCCCAATTGCTCTTTCCTGAACCGTTAGTCACAGAGATATATTTCCAATTGCAAAAATGTTTTAAATTTTAAAATCTATTACCTTAGAAACAGTTTAAATCAATAAATACATTTCTGAAAGGAATACGGAATATAAATTTTTATACAGTCCTCCGGTCTTACCAATTATATTTAGGAAAATCATCCTCATACAATTTCATGCAAAATAAGAGAAAACAATCTTCCTTTTAAGACCAAAATTCACAGAGTTATGAAGCATTAAACTTTATGACTTAAGTTGCTTTTCCACGCATAAAAGTGTCCCGTTTCAGACAACCAACCAATCAGGGACCGTATTGACCATTTCTCCAGGTAACCAACCAATAAGGAACGGTATTGACCATTTCTCGGCGCAAAAAGTGCTCTAAATTTAAACAACTATAAGTCGATCAATTTTGGTAGTAAAAGGATGATCTTTTTTTTTATTTTTTCATAAAATTGTATGAGGATGATTTTCCCAAATATAATTGGTAGGACCGGGGGACTGTATAAATATTTATATTTTTAGTATTTCTTTCAGAAATGCATTTATTGATTCAAACTGTTTCTAAGATAATAGATTTTAAAATTTAAAACATTTTTGCAATTGGAAGCATATCTGTATGACTAATGGTTGAGGAAATAGTAATTGGGCACCGATGGCAGTGGACACCGTGTATATAAGTTGCTTTTAGTTAGAACGATACATTGCTGGGTATTCGGTATCAGTCGTTGGCCATTGAAAGTACTCGATAATCGTTAATAATATTTTAGCAAAACTTTTGGAGAAGTTGGATTTTCATTTCGAATGTCTTTTCATTAGCAATCTGTTGATTTCATACATTTTTCCAGTGGGCTGCTAGCATTATCCGCAGTGCCATTAACGTAGAACTTCTAAAAGAAAGTTTGACTGAAGCAAAAATTTTGACACTGTGTTTTCCTGAGACTTTTCTCGGCGTTTTTCCCTCATACAAATTTTCGAAATGTTTTTGGATTTCGACTACACTTTGTCTAAGTTTTCTTTCATGCGCAGCCTTGCTTCATATAGGAATTTTATATCTCCCCCTGTACGCTAAAATGCCTATTCTTCGGTTAACATACATTGCTAGAACTTTGGTATCACTTGTTGGCCGTACTCGATAATCGTTATTAGCTTTTTCAGCGAAACTTTTAGAGAGGTGGGGTTTTTATTTCCCCTGTCTTCCCATTAGCAGTCTGTTTATTGCATAAATGCATTTTATATCTTGCCCTATACGCTAAAATGTCCATTCTTTGGTTAATTATATATGCTTATATTTTTAAAATATATGTGAACATATAATGTTGGCACTATAATTCTATAATTGCTTCCAGTATCACTTTGAAGAGTTTTATAGTATTGAATATAGATACGGAGCTTGTTTCATAACTGCCACTAGAGGAATATTACGTATTGTACTTTTTCTATCGGGAAGTGTTGAAGTCCCAGACCGCCCGACTCATCCTGAGGACTTGAGCAACTATTTGGACGGCCGGGAAAGCTATCGGCAAGTGTTGTTGTTGTTGAGACCCAGACCGTCCGATATTAGTATTAAGATTCCTTTATATTACAGAAATATTAGAAATATTTAAATAAGCCTCAAAATATTTAATTCACTGACGTAAAATTCACTTGCAGAATCGTATATTATCCGAAATAGCTTTCTAAGAATTAGACTACTGCCATAAACCTTAGCATCCGTGATAAATTTATATTCCAATGTATTATTCGTGTCACAGGGTTATATCTTACTGAATAGAGGACGATCTCTGTGCGTCTGCTTATGCTGTATGTAGAGGGGAATCTCAGCGTTGTCCGACAATGAAATCTGATACACAGATTTCATTGTCGGACCCGAATAGGCGCACCGTCAGGACCCGAATAGGCGCACCATGACATATCTTTTTTTATTTCGAATGAGTTTAGTCGTTTTATCAGCTCACATTTTCTTTGTGAACGCTGAAAGCACTCTAAAACGCGTGTAAAACATGCGGCTCGAATTTCATTCCATAGAATGTACAAGATCATGAAAAAGCGTCTCCTCATGAAACGGAAATTCCAGACGTACGGAGCATCGGTAGTAGAATATAAAATTCTGAGTTTTACAAAGAGGCTTGAATTTTGGAACATAAGATATAAACATTAATATCACAGATTATTCTAGAAAGATAAAAACGTATTACACTAATAAAAAAAGATTGCATTAGAAAGCAATAATTCCATAAACTCATCCGTTTATTTATTATAAATATTTTTATCCCAGGCATGTCTTTGATCTCTTTGAACGAATATCCTAGGCCATAGCAAGTTTCGGACCCCCTCCGATTTAGAAATGGACCGGGTAAGGAAACACTCATTTTGTCGTAGGGGAGTAGATATTTTGGGATGGGCTGAGAAAGGCCGTATGTAGATTTCCACCGAATCGTCTGTTTCATAAGCTGTTGAATATATTGTGTTCTCAAATTTGTTTGCATTTGCAGATAACTCCTGCGATTTGATTTTCGAATCGAAGGCATTTAAAATTATGCTCAAATGTGTTATTTGAACAGTGGGTGCTTATTTAATTATATATACGCACTGAACGCTTATTTAAAACCCGCTCAACTCAGGGTAATTCGTGACAGTTTCATATAATCTTCCAAAATTTTATACTCATGAACCATTTAAAAGAGCCTTAGTCTTTGTGAGATGACCAACAACCTGTCTTTATTGCACAGAAGACCGTCTATTGATTGCGATATAACAACGAATATTATTTATCTGCATTTGACGAGCATTCTACTATTTTGTACATAGAATACAATATCCTTACATGTGTAGAATGAAAACTCTAAATGAAATTCATTTTCCCCGACTTTAATTTCTTACTCAATTCAATTATTCAAATTCACTCGTTAAACATCAAAAAAATGAATGTGCAACTATTCGAATAAAGAGAGACCATTTTTAATTAATAGTTCAAATTAATTAAATCGTTTTCTGCTGCTACTTAAAACTGTCATCCGAAAATTAAGTGAACGCATTATACTTCCCAAGAGAATTAAAAAACTTCTGTATTGCAAATTATTTAAAAGTCTTAAATTTTTCTCCAGCAGTACTAATATATTTTGTACTCGATTTGAAAATATAAGTAAAATTAAAGCGTTTCTTTCGAACGTATCGCTGTATGGATTTAGTTGAGTAGGTAGGCAATAAACTTATTAAGAAAAAAAATATTTGATTGCTTGAACATTTGTTTCTTTTATAATGATATGCGAAATACAGTATTGTAGACAATTTATTTTCAATAACTAGATAAATATTTATGGCAGTAAGTTTAAATTGCACAACAATCTATACTGTTTTGTTATTTAAACTTGAACCCTTATATTACTTATTACAAGCACAGTTTTCGCGTACTTCTGAAAGAATATGCGAACTCCTTTCTTCTACTCATCATGTGTGCAAGTCGTGACAATAAAACTGGAGGGCAGGGACTATTGGTCAAGAAACTATATTTATTTGTTATTTAATGTGCTTTCTAAGTTCATTAAATAACTTTTTAAAAAAAAACTTATTTAATTTTTTCAATAACTTATTTAATTCCTTATACGTATTACAAGCACAGCTCTCGCATTCTCTGAAGGAATATGTGAATTTCTTTCTACTAATCATCATGTGTGCAAGTCGTGACAATGAAACTGGACGGCGGGGACTATTGGACAAGAAATTATATTTATTTGCTATTTAATGTGTTTTATAATTTCATTGAATCATTTATTTTATCAAAACTTTAATCCTTATATTTATTACAAGCACAGTTCTCGCGTACTTCTGAAAGAATATGCGAAATTCTTTTTTCTACTCATCATGCGTGCAAACCGTGATAATAAAACTGCAAGGCAGTATATTTTTAATTTACTAATATATTTTGTACTCAATTTGAAAATATAAGTAAAACAAACTCGTTTCTTCCACATATATTACTATATGGATTTAGCTGATTAGGTAGGCAATAAATTTATTAAGAAAAAAATATTTGATTGCTTGAACGTTTGTTTCTTTTATAATGATAAACGAAAAACAATATTACAGACAATTTTTTTTCAATTACTAGGTAAATATTTCTGGCAGTAAGTTTAAATTGCAACTATACTGTTTTGTTATTTAAACTTTAACCCTTATATTAATTATTACAAGTACAGTTTCCGCGTACTTCTGAAAAAATACGTGAACTTATTTTTCCTACTCATCATGTGTGCAAGTCGTAACAATAAAACTGGAGGGCAGGGACTATTGGTCAAGGAACTATATTTATTTGTTATTTAATGTGCTTTCTAAGTTCATTAAATAACTTTTTATAAAAACTGTTTTCCCTATACGTATGATAAACACAGTTCTCGCATACTTCTGAAGGAATATGCGAATTTCCTTCTCCTATATATTAGTACAGATGCAGCTATAGATATTTAAGATCTTTAAATAGGTAGCATTACTGCAGTTTTCCAATTATATCTTCAACTAATAGCTATACCTACCGACTTATCTTAAGCTATCTATGGACTCATGGGAAAGGGGAGGTTTTTATGTTCTGTAACTGAGTAGCAGGTTGCTATTATAATTTTCAATCTAAAAGAATGTGAATTGGGATTTTGTTATTTTATTTTGTCTCGATCTCATTTTCCATCAAGTTTAATATTTGGAGATACGTGCTATTCACTGCTATTCGAGTTGTGTTAACTAAATAAATGCTTATGTGTTAAAAGTTTATGTACAGAGCTATGATACATTTATGTACTAAAGCTTCTTCTCCAAAGCTTGAACACCAATAGATGTTCACGTAAAAATGAAGTCGTTGAAATAAATGTATTTATCTGGGATTCAAACTTCGGATCTTCGTTGACTATACGAGGTGTGATTAAAGTATTTTCTTCTATATTATCTCAATTTGTTATGTAAGTTACATCCGGATAAAATCATGAGTTATGCCAAATGCATTGCACATTATAGCAAATATTACTCGTTTAAGCTAGAAAATTCCATCTAGTGTGTAGGAAAATTTAATGAAAATAATTTCTTTAGAAATACAACAAAATGTACACTCTACGTAAAACGATCCAACTGAATTTGGTATCAAATATTTTTTTGTAATTGTAAGACATTCTTTCCATTCATCTTCTATTTGATTTCAGGAAGATTAAAATTAATAATATCTGGTTCCAGATTCACAGCTAGAACACTTTAAGGTACTGTAATTGTAAAACCATGTAGACAGTTTTGTATGTGGATTTATGATACCTAGCAGGCCAGACAATAGCACCAGACCGGAGGCCGCCAATGTATTGTAGCCCTAACCCGAGAGGTCACTAATGCCATAAATAAGGGAGATTCAAGTACAGTTTGGATAGATTCAGAGCAGTTACAGGAGGCTAAAAGAAAAACCATGGGATTGTTTAAAATGTTAACCAATTAGGGATTGTTACCACGTCGCCCTGAGGTCAACCAATGGTCGCCGAAGAGGAGTATCAGGCCTCAGGCAAAAAGAGGTGGCAACCGGTAGACGGTTCTACATAACCATAGAGAGAAGACAGATCTATAATAGGCTACCACAGTAGCAGACTAAAACAGCAACAGGCTACCACAGTAAGGACTACAATGATGAGAACAGAGCAGTGAGTAAGAGAATTGAATTAATATATGGGAGATGCATAAAAATGTTGAAACAGCTAAAACGCCCATTGAAATATCCATAAAGTTACTCGCACGCAGTGATGATGTGTCAGCGTTCAGACGATAGCCAGTAGTGGGCCGTCATAAAATGGAGGAAAAGGTTGTCGAAGAGGTAATGTGCAATAGCAAGTTTTGCGAGTGCATATATGAAAGGCAATATGTCGTGTGTTAATGACCAAAGACAGAATAGGAGGTATGTACATATCCAATATTATAAAAAGTCATAATCAGTTTTATAATAATATCAACTTACATAATAGAATGACAAATCAGTTGATCATAAAAGCCATTTTATTAAAAACATCCTTCAGACGTACATACAACCTTTAAAAAAGCCAGAGTGTTTTCGGGTATAATCATACCTTTCCTCAGTGGCGTTAAAATAAAAAAATGCCAATATGCTTAAGTACAATCCACTACCGGCAAGCTGAATTTGCATATCCTAAAATTGGCATTACTACAAAACATATTTGCATCCATACACCAGATTTTAAAAATAACAAAAATTTCAAAATCAAGAAAACATATTGTAATAAACCAATTTAAACATCAATATACAAAATTAAGTTTTATAAATTAAAGGTAACTTTGTAAAGGTTTGATTCGCATGGAAACGAGTATAATCTTAATTTATAAAATTTGTAATGTAATCATAATTTATAAAATTCATCGCAACATATAGTTTTTTGTACAAATGAAGGTTGAAAAAATTAAGATGCAAATACACATATAAAATTACAACAATTGTAATGTTACAATATGGATTCATCGTATTTTGAAATTTTACTGTTTGAAAATGTATTATTTAGGACCTAAAGAAGTTGCAGCTTATTTCTTGGTGCAATACATACTATTCAAGAGATTTCCTTTTAGTGACTACATAATCTTTTTAAGCATCAAAAATATTCGGCCATAATGCGTTTATCTCATCGTCTTTGATGCATTCGTTCTATTTATTTTATATCTTAATGGAGTTATTCTTCTGGATCCTCACCTATTGCACCTACATTTTCTGAAAATTGATCTAATTGAGAATATAGGAAATGGATTTTAATGCAAAAATTACATCCTAACAACTTTTAATACTGTGACATATCAACCACGAATTATTTATAAATAGAATTTCTGCAGTTTTCAAAAAATTGTTGATACAACGCGTGAATCCATTACATGCTCATTTTCCACAACTGACATGCTTTGTTCAAAATGGAGATATTTTGTTAATTTTCTTATGTGAGTACCATCAAATATACCTTTATTTACCTTGGTGCTACACAAGGAAGGGGATTTTGACACAAGGTACTAAATACAATTTCCACTTTTATCCAAAATTTTCACAAGCTTCACAAGCCCTAATTTGATATGGAGTAGATGTTGAAGTACTTTCTGTGGGTACACCAAATTTTGAACTATTAAAGTTGTTGTGACTAGAATCATTTAATTTCTAGGTGGCTATGTTTTTGGACCTAATGTAAGTCTCAATTTCTATTATACCATTTACATATGAATCATGTAAATGTTGTATATATTCCTTGCTGACATTCTGTATTTAAAGAATTTTCTTTAAACACATCAAATTGTTAAGAGAGTTTGTAAAATGAATTGTTCCCGACATATTATTATATTTATGTATATAGCCATTTATTTTGTATTTTGGCTTTGTTTAAACCTCAACTGTAATTGTATTTCAATATTCATAAATTCTTATTTGACAGGTTTATAAGAAAACTTTTAAAGAAACTCAAATTCCCACAAAATTCAGAAAGCATTTTGTTATTACAAAGTTTCAGGATTTGCTATATGTTATAACTTACATATTGCAAACAGTTGTTTTGAAAACTTGATTAATTCCATTAGTTCAGTAATGTCCAAAATACTTGTTAAACTATTTCTCTAATACATTCAAACAACTAATCACCGTGATTTAGGGCTATTTGCATGATAAATTTGTTAAAGTCCGTCTAAGCAAACAATTTAAACTCCATTATATTCGGAAAATTGACTTAGTTAAGTGGTATTATCATTTCGAAACTAATGTTTGAGGATATATTCAACAGGATATTTAACATCGAATCAAAGCCTAGAATATGTGTCGAAAGCAAATTATCTTCAAATGTAACTTTCTCGCTGATTTCACCAGTCGGCAAATGGAAACATTTTTTTTTCTTCTTTTGAAATGTTCAACTAATTTATATAAATGTAATTATTTTTTTCGCAATGCACAGTTCTTTTACGAATGGGCGTTGAAAATATTAGGATGCAAATAAGCATATAAAATATAACAGTTGTAATGTTACAATATGGATCTATCTATTTTTACTTTTCTTATATGCATAATGTATAAGGAAAGTATTGTGACGGGGTCGATAATTAGAATTCGAGTTTTCGACGGGAGAGCACGTTTCAAGCATCCCTGATCACGAATCAAACACTTTTGAAGTGATGTTTTTGTGTTTGTGTGTGTGTGTGTGAGCCTATGGAGACGATAACTGACGAACGAACGAACCAATTCGAACGAAATTTGGTACAAAAATCACAATCCGTAAACACCGGAAGCCTATTGTTTTTAAACGTAATCGAATGTTCAGAACCCCCCTAAATTTTCGAATGAAATTTTAAAAAAATCGTCAAAAAATCAAAACCACTAATAAAGTTATGCAAATATACATTTCTTATGTAATTTTTCATTAAAAAAAGATTAACATAAATTTTAGAACGCTAGCATGAACCGTTCTCGAGATATTTCCCATTTTTCAAAAAAATTATCAAAAAGTCATAAAATAAAAAAAATATATATTTCCTATTGAGAAACATGTTCACTTTTCATATGTAATACCATGCGATAAATTTACTGTCATCATTCTCGTGGCTCTAGCTCGTTCCATACATGAGAAAAGATACTTCGAGTAATACTTTTGTATTTGAACGCCAATAGTCATTTATCTGCTATAAGAATAACTTATTTCTCCGTCAGTAAAGCTTGGCGAGATTTCGGCGACGAATTTGGCGGAATGTCGCCAACTTGGCGACTCTTTGAAATGTTGTCAAATTAACGAAAATCTCGCCAAATGGATTAAAATAACTCTAAATCAATGAAAATGTCGACTAATTGTCGAAAATTCAATATCTTGGAAAGAATATAAGTATCTACTATAAGAAAAATCCATTTTTTTTACTGTAAAAGTAATAAATTCATTGCAATATATAAGGAAAGTCATATGTTGCCCACATCAGATTTTTTTTTATTGTAAACGCAGTAAATTCATTGTATTATATAAGGAAAGTCATGTGCTGCACACATAAGATTTTTTAAATTTTACTGTTTAAAAATGTACTACTATTTGCGATCCAAAGAATTTGCAGGTTATTTCTTGGAGCAATGAATATCAGTTAACATATTTCCTTTTATGACTACCTCATCTTTTTAAGCTAAAAAAATCGTCTATAATGTGTTTATCACATTGTTCCTGATGCCTTGGATTCATTTTTTTTATATACTTTTTCCTTTTATGTCTTTTACAAATCTAGCATGTAAGCCACGATTTTTTATAATTTGAATTTCTACAGTTACCTAAAATTTTTGATAATCCTTGTGAATTCATTACAGACTTCTTTTCCACATCTCTCACATTTTGTTCAAAGTAGAGATATTTTGTTAGTTTTCTTATTTGAGTCCCATCAAATATGCATTTTTCTATCTTTGTAATAGACAAGGAAGGGAATTTTGTCCCAAGATACTGAAAACATTTTTCACTCTTATCCCAAGCTTTCACAAGCTTCAGAAGCCCGAATCTGATATCGAGTGATGACAGCAGTATTTCCTGTGGATACACCAAATTTCGAACTATTATAGTTTTCGTGCTGGAATCATTGCATTCCTAGGTAACTGTTTTTGGACCCGATATGAGCCTCAATTTCTGCTATTCTATTCGTATAGGAAGCATGGAAATTTTGAATATCTTTCTTGCTGACCCCAAAAATATAGCAATAATTTTCATGTCCTAGAATATTGTCCAATCGTGTGTTTTTTCAGACCAACATGCAATGTTTCTGTAAGTTCCTTCCATATATATTGATTCATATGTATTTCCAATATTTAATGAAATAGCCTTTACATTTCTCTCAGACGAGTTAATAAGCAAACCCCAATTTTCTTGAGATTTATGAATCAAATTACAACAAACTGAGGAATCGTCAAAGTATGGTCGAATTTATTTTTAATGGTTTCTGTAATATGTAAAAAAGTTTCACTTGTTAATAGGTTTTTTTTATTTCAATCGAAAATCAATGTTTGAGAATTATACTTTGTAATCCTAAGTCCCTAACTAGATTGATGCCTTTTGATTTATCAGATTCGCTGTCTATTGTAACATAGAATTTTTCAAAAGCAAACATAAGAGTCATGATGGTTTTACTCTTCTTGCAAAATCAATGACATTTCAAAAGGCAAATATGAACACTTACCTAAAGACATTCGTAATTTTTCTACACATGAACAACATACCATATGCGGAGCCAAATATTTGTTTTAGCTTCCTAATTTCATACCAAAGCACGAAATATGCGCTGTTTACTTACATACGAAGTTATATTTCTCCTTTGTTTTTTCAAGACTCATTTTCCACAAATATACAAAATAAATTCGTATCATTTCCACACCTCTTAGACGAACTACTTTTCCTAGCCATTATTACTTAAATATTGAAATATATACGAATAAATTATATTGCGATACGTCAGAAAATAAGAAAAAATGCTTAGAATAACAACTTTCGTTTCACGTGTGATGTCTGTTTTAAAAATTGAGTATGAGTAGGTTTCTTTATTTCTCCTCTTCATAATACCACTGACTTCCTCTATATTTATATTCATAGAAAATATGATTTAGCATATAATTTATTATATTTTTCAATATTTCTTAAACGTTAATAAAGCAAATACTTCTGAAGCGCGATTGGTATTTTTAAAACGAATATGTTTTGAAAGCTTTAATTTAATTTATTAATAAAAACTGTACATTATGGGAAACAAATAAGGTACGTTTTGAACTCAGCATGCTAAACTTCAAATACAACAGTGAATATCTTTCAAACTAGAAAATTCCCGTCAGCTCTTGTTATGGGTCTGTAGTTTCTTTTAATCTTTGCGGTAAATTCAATTTCATATAAATTATACCAACAATTGTCGAATGGTCTATGGATTGAAGACAACACGTGTTCTAAGAATAGTTCTGGAATAAGGGTATAAAGCACAAACTCTGTGGATTTGGTGAGGTTATTGGTAGTTTATGTGTGGCTATGGGAATAGTAGGCTTATTCAAACGTTAGTAGAAAAATGACCTAGGACATAATTAGAAAAAATCCCCCATTCTGAACATGCAGTGGTCCGTTGACATAATTGTTTTACATGTTCCTTTTGTGATATACACGCGCATTTGAATTTTTATTCAATTATTGAAAAGAATCTATGCAATATATAAGCAGGACCTCATTAATTTTAATCAGTGAAAATAGACGAAGTAAATTCTCATCTCCTACTCCAGTGTATGACTTTCACAGTGTAAAAAAGCTAAATAAAAATGCAAACTTGTGCAAGACTACTTTTTAACAGATGCAAACATCAAACCATATGTAAACATGGCATTTTCAGTAAGAAGTCTTTAATAATCCACTATTTAAGACATACATAAAATTGAAAAGGCTAGTAAGCTTTCGGGCGTGAAAATATCCTTCATCAGTGGCAAAGCAAATAAAAGTATGCTAAATACATTTTAAATCTAATAAACTAAAATTAAATTTAAAACTTAATAAATTAAATTATATTTAAAATATATTTATGAAAACATATATACGCCCAAAAGTATTCATGGCATGTATAATCATTGAGTGAACATACAATCTCATTCTCGGGCGTTATGGGATCAACTTCTGACCAAGTGCTCGAATGTCAAATTTTGCGGATATGAATTTTTCAATGAGAGAGTGCAACTTTATTTTAGTTTCAGAACTATTAAATCTAAATCTATTGGGAGTAAGTTAATTATCTAAAAAGAAAACAAAGAAAAAATAATATTGATAATGAAATTTGAACCATCAACACTTGTTTGCTTTGCCTATGGTCAAAAATGGTCTTGGGTGAAATTAGAGTTCATTCCACATCTCATTTATAAAACGTGTGAAATATAGAGTATTGCTTTATTTTAATTTTAGATTTAGTAAATCCATCTCTACTGGATTAGTTTGACTATCTAAAAGAAACAAATATATTATTTTATAAAGGAATATGTATTCACTGAGCTTTGTGAGTTCCCACCATTAGATAAGAAACATTGCTGGAAAACATTGGGCGTTTGCCAACATTACCTACAAGAAAGAAAACGGACTTGCATGTAAGCAATATAAAAAATTCACTTAAATTATTGTTTTAAAATATTACTCAATTTATCAGCATTGAAGTTTGATTAAAATTATCATCATGTTTATGAAATAAAGAACAGGCTTTTTTGTCACGGTAAAGAAACAAAACAACAGCAACAATAAAAACTGAGGCATTCTTGTATGTGTTAGTGCTCCGTATTTTTAGAAGGCTATGATTTACCTCACAAACTGGATAGTACGAGTTACTCGTACTTATTAACAATATTTTATGCTATCAAACTACAGAATTACTAATTTTTTGTTCATGTTTGTGAGGCAAAAATTATACATTTTTGTCACGAAAAAAATGTAAAATAACAAGAAACAATAACAACAACAGATGCAACAATAACAAGAAACATCAATCATGCATAAAGCATTGATTATGAAACACTTTCCAACTGAAATGTAATTTTAATTAAACATATTTAAAATACTATGCACTCAGCTCTGATATATTTTAAATTAGCACTGTGCAACAATAATTTATTATATTTGAAAACTGCAAGCTTCATAGGAAAAAATGAACTTTATTCAATTGACTTAATTGAAATACAAATTGTCCGGCTCTTTATGTAAAAGCAATGGATATAACATACACTTTTATACCATACTCCAGAGTAAAATAATTTTATTTGAAAAAAATTCATTAATTCTTATACAACTTATTTTACATTCACTTGTTTACATTCGAATGCATTAAAATTAGGTTTCGTTGTAGAAATAATCAAAGTTTGATGATCATTTAAAATAAAACCCATTGTAATTGCGTTGGCGCAGAATATAGATGCACAGAAAATACGCAAAACTAAAGCGGTTTTGGGATAGATACAAAGCTAACTATGAATTTAAAAGAACTTTAAAAATTACGATTTTTACACTGGTAAAAAAATATGGCTACCATATTTTAATTTGAAGCGGGTCAAGTGAGAGCTTTATATATTAGTAATTTTTTTTATATATTTTATGAGCAAATTTGAATATTTTTTAAAACTTTCGAAGCAATTTGTGAATTTTAACTCCGCTTAAAAAATGTTTGAAAAATTAAGACCCATAGGGTTCAATGTATTTCATTTTTTCAACCAGAGTTCAATCCGAATCTAATTGGGTGCTATTATTCATTTACATTCCCATATGGCCCGCAGACCGTCTCAACAATAGGCTAAAATTTCATTTCAAGTCAATTTTACGGCAGTTATCGTGCGAACGGACAGACAGAATGAACAAGCAGTTTTCAACTGTGTTGGAAAGTGTTAAAAACATAGGAATTCTTGTCTGTGTTTATGTTAGTGCTCTGTATTTTTAGGAGGTTGTGATTTACGTCAGCGACTGGATAGTACTTTTAAAAAACATCATATCCTGTTAAACTAATGACTTGTGTTTCTTTGCAGATATAAAGAATAATTCAACATTTTTACACTGCTCACAACTGAAATCGCAACACCATAATGTTGTAGGTGTGGCTTTATGTGAATCAGGCAAAGCAAACAGCAAGGCGAGATATGCAAATGATTACAGTTTCGTTACGCATAGTGACGTAACACCTTGCCGAGCAGCCTAAAAGTGTCAGGTCAAGGAGAAGCGACAGCAAAGTTAATTGTAGCGTCATTGGTTTCAGGTTGCACAATTCATCACAATATGCTAAGAGTACATCGATGTACCGCATACGTTCAATTCTCGTCAATGGAACGGCAAAAAATGATTGTTTTAAGTGAGGGTGGATTGAGCCTTCGAAGGGGTAGCTATACCATTGAGTCGGGATGTGAGCACAGTTCAACGGTGTGTGTTACGGTTCGTGAGAGACAAGGAGACGACACGAAGATCAGGTAGTGGAGCTTCCAGGTGCACCACACCACGTGGAGATTTTTTACTGCTGAGAAGCCTTGCCCGGGAGCCGTTTACCACAGCAACCGTGTTACAATGGCATTTATCCCACACTAAAGGTAACGTGGTTTCGACGCATACAATTTGCACAACACAGTGCTCCAATTCGACGCATACCGTTTGCACAACACAGTGCTCCGAGGTAGGCAACATTTTCGACACCTGCCCTTCCAAAGTTTTCACCAGTTACGTCGCCTCTAGTGGTGTCAAATTAGACGCAATTGGTCGACATAATGGCGAAACATTCTGTTCACGGATGAATCATGATTCTGTTTTGGCATGCCAGATGGCCGTACTTGCGTATGCTGGCGCTTTCAACAACGCCATCAAGAAGCTTTTCCTATCAGTCACCGCATAGTCCCCCCCCCCTAAGTTGTATCAGGGTTTATGGTGGTATAACATTTGGTGGACGAACAACTTTGGTCCACGTTTCTGCCTGTATCACGGCACAACGATACATCTCTGACATTGTGAGATCTGTGGCACAGCCATATTTGTCAACCAGGTCTTGGCTGGGTTTTCAGCACAATAATGGCAGGCCATATACTACACAGGTAACTGAGAATAGTCGACAAGGTTTTGATATCCTGCCTTGGCCAGCAAATTCCCTGACTTGTCGATTATTGAGCATATATGGTACACCATGGGTCGCCGATTAAGAGAACTCCCAATTCCAGCAAACCATGTTCAGTTGCAAGCCCACTTGCATGCTGTGTAGAATGTCATCTCTCAGCACACCGTTGACCATCTCATTAACGGGGTGCATCGTAGTATTCAATCCTAATCCTGCAAAGCCACTCGTGGTGGGCTTATTCCATATTGATTTAATTGCAAAAAAGTTTCCATGTTTTCATTTTCCAGGTATGGTTTTTTGATCATTTGCACATGTCCATGTTACAATTATACTCTGTAAATTTCATAAGGATACATCAATATCTTCATGGTGTTGCGATTTTAGTTGAGAGCAGTGTAATTTATAGTGTTCGCAATTTACTTGCGTGTCTCCGTGCAATTAGTTAGAAAATTATTTACAGTCATAGATTTCATTTTTTTATAATAATTCACAAAAATCAGAAATTCCATAAACTCTCTAGCGTAATCAAGTGTCTTTATAACAAACATTTTAAAGATACTTGAATTTCCACAATACTCGAAAAATATCATGAATTTACTAAATGTCTGAACATGTTGTATATTGACTTAATCCTAGCAAACAACAGTTGTTGCGTAAATGCAATTAACCTGATTTGTGCACCTGTGTTCGGAATGCTTTCTAAACTAATTCAAATACTGGTCAAGTTGATTTCAGAGCTCTCTGCAAGATAAATATGTTGACGTTGACCTAAACTAACAATTTAAACTCCGTTATGTTCTGAAAATAGACTTAATGGCATTATCATTCAGTAGTACATGTCTAGAGACATATTTAAAAGGATATATAAAGTTCCTGATAGTGATTTATTTGATATATAAGCATTAATTAAATACACCGCAATAGAAAATGTATATCTTGCAGAATATGCAAAAAGTGTGGTAAAAAATTATAAATTTTCAGACATTCAATATTCACTAGAAAATTTTAACGGCGTTGTACAAGATTAAATATTGCACTTAATATATCAAGTGTATTATTATATTCTAAATACAATTATTTTATTTTTATATTCTGAATGCATATACCTTACTGTGTTTGAAAGGACTTTCTTTTACAAATGCATTACTTTGAAAGCTATCATCTACATCATACCTTAAATATAAATATTTGAAAACTCGTTATGAGTTTGTGTATTTTCAAGCCTGTAGGTCTCTTTAAATCAGGTGTCTTACATGCACTTCAAAATTTAAATGCTTTTGTCACCGGTATCTCAATAATAGTAAAATTGCAAAAATTAGGGTTCCTACCGCTATGAATTTTTTTTTTAATTCGTTATAGCCGATGTGTGCTTGTATATTTCAATTACTTTGACGGCATTTTCACATACTTTTCTGCATCCTAAAGAGCTTAAATTTAAAATACAGCTTATGTTAGTAGAACAGTTTAATTTATTAAAATTTGACGGATATTAAAATATAGAAACGGTTCATTTTTAACACGGGATA
The DNA here is from genome assembly GCA_951213105.1 of Amaurobius ferox. Classification (NCBI taxonomy): domain Eukaryota; kingdom Metazoa; phylum Arthropoda; class Arachnida; order Araneae; family Amaurobiidae; genus Amaurobius; species Amaurobius ferox. The sequence continues at coordinate 135,745,335 of OX578140.1, forward strand.
ATGAATAGTTAAATATTTCCAGGTTTCTAATGTAACAGTTCAAATTTACTCTGACTGGTTTATGCCAATATACCTCATGCCAAAATAAATTGTGCTTTTCCGCAGAATTAAATGAATTTTGATTTAGAGTTCCTATATTTTAAATTATTTTTTTATAATTTGCCTCTATAGACAATGCATATTGCAAGTATGAATTAATGCTCTTCCTCCAAAATGGAGTTTTTATACATACTTGCTTTTTATATGAAACTAGCAGCATACCCGTTCTTCGTACGGAATCTATATAAATAAAAATGAAAATCTGTCTGTCTGTCTGTCTGTCTGTCTGTCTGTCTGTCAGTTCCATAATTGTCATTTAGTATACTATAAGAATTTGGGCATGATTATGAATTTCAAGTTTCTGTATATTATATACTCCGTACGAAGAACGGGTATGCTGCTAGTATATAATATAAAGAAACTTATAATTCGCAATCGTGTGCAAATTCTGTTAAAATATTAAATTTATTGCTCCTAAAGAGAAGTTTAAGAATATCTGTTCTCACTATGCAAAATTATCTTCACGAGCAGATCTGAAGAATAAAACATCCTAGCCCCTTTTGTAAGCGAATTTACAAAAATAAAGGAATTGAATCAATATATGCAACCCCGTACTACTTATATTGTCGCAGATTCGAAAATATGCCAGTGTGTTAGTAGAAGATTACCCGTATTTCAATATGAGTCTCAAAAATATTTGCCAAAATAAAAGAGATGACGTAATAAATTGAAAATATCAATAATCCCCGTAATCTTTATACCAGAAGGTCGAAATTGATTCCAATATATGCCAATATATATCAAAATATTTGCCAATATACCTATACTACTTATATTCTCGTAGATTAGAAGATACATCCGTGCATTTGCAGAAGATTACTCGTACAACGTACTATATATGTGTTTCAACAATTTTCGCCAAAAATAAACAATGGTATAATAATTTGAAAATATCAATAATTCCTGAATCAATAATCCCCGAAAATATCAATAATAATAATATGTAACCTGAAGACCGTAATCGATATTTTCCAGTCAAAAATGCAATGCCAATGAAATTTATTTTATATACATATCTTTATTATTCAAATCGGAAAAGATTTAATTAAAATCGTATGCCACATAACACATTGGATTTACATCCATTGCTAAACGACATGATATCAATTGCTTCAAATAAATTGATGGAAATCATATCGTCTGAATAATGCTATTTCCATGAAAGGTTTGGCGATATTTTCTTCAATTTAGCGATAACTTAAAAAATCGCCAAATTTATCGCCAAGTGGGACTGTAAAACTGATAGTCCCATTTTGCGGCAAATTGACGAAACATCATCATAATATTATGCCCTAACAAAACACAATTCATTTCATTTAGTAAGCGCAATTTCATGACATCAATTCCATGACATTTTTATAGATTCACAAACATTTTTATCAACTTGGTGATATTTTAAAAATTCGATAAATGTGATACTAAGTAGGATGAATAGACTGACCCACAAATGCTACCGAAACATCATTTCAGTACTGTCTTCTAAAAAAACGAATTTAATTTCATTGATTTGCGTCGTTTTTAGCAATTTGGCGATATTTCCGTCAATTTGGCAAAGTTTAAGAAAAGTTGCCAAGTTTGCGATATTCCGCCAAATTCGTAGCTCTGAAATTGCAGATCTGAAGAATAAAACATCCTGATCCCGTTTGTATATACTAAATTGTAAACACTAAAATTGTATTAGAAGATATACCCTTTCATCTCTTTTTCTGTTTCAACAATCGGATAAATGAGTTTATTGGTAAACACAATATGAGTTTATTAGCTAAACACAATTTAAAAGCTTAAAAACTCTTTGTCAAATGAAAGTGATGTGCGCAGTCCGTAATTAATATAATTAAAGGAAAAATCAAACCGTTCATTTACAAAATATATTTATACATATATTTATTTATTATTCAAATAGAAAAAATAATAACAAATATTAAGAAACACATTTAATTTAATTGCGTTGCTGAGCAACATAATATAATAAAGAATCTTCCTCATAAACTGCGAAATTAAATAACCATTTTGATATCTTCCCCATAAAATGCAAAAATAATAACCATTTTGATTTCTTTATACATTCCATTGTTTAGTAAATGCTTGACCATGGAGATTTTCCATTAAAATTCATGTTTCAAACAATTCTCGCTTTCAGATAGGGACTAATAATTGCAAAAATCCTGCACTAAGCTCAGAAATGAAGTTTTAATTCACGTTGACGTTTTAAACAAACGATTTTCATCCTTTCCGTTTGGATAAACCACGGAGTTAGAGAGTAGATCTCCTAGGATTAAGTTCCGTTTTTCATTAATATCTCGACAACCCCTAGCATTAGAAACTCGAAACTTGGGCAAAATTTATGGGGGGCTATTTTAAGGCTACTCACAAAATTTCATTAAATTCGATTCAGCCGTTCTCTCGTGATGATGAGACAAACGAAATATACGTTTTTCACTAATATCTCGAGAACCACTGGTTATGGAAATTCCAAACATGGAATAAATTTTAAGTGGGGCTATTTCTAGGCTACCCACAAAATTTCATCAAATTCGGCTCAGCCGTTCTCCCGTGATGATGAGACAAACAGACAGAGAGACAGACAGACATATTTTCAATTTTATTTATATAGACTAGCAGCATACCCGTTCTTCGTACGGAGTATATAATATAAAGAAACTTGAAATTCATAATCATGCCCAAATTCTTATAGTATACTAAATTACATGTTTAATCAAAATATTCTATTACAATATTTAATACAATGCTCCTAAAAAGAAGTTTAAGAATATCTGTTCTCGCTATATAAAATTATCTTCATGGACATATCTGAAGAATAAAACATCTTGGACCCCTTATGTAAGCAAATATAAAAAAAAATATGGAATTGAATCAATTTATGCAAAATAAAAGCGTTAAAATTGCATGGGACCCGTACTAATTATATACGCGAATATTAGAAAATATAACCTGTATTAGTAGATTACATGTATAAATTGAAAATACCAATAAACCCGTAATCTTTAAGTCTGAAGACAGTCATTTATTCCAATATATGTCAAAATTAAAGTGCTAAAATTATATGGGAAGATATACACGTACTACTTATAATGTCCGATTATTAGTAGAAGATTACCCGTTTTGCAATATGAGTCACAAATGTTTTTTGGTAAAATACAACAGACGACGTAATAAATTGAATATATAATTAATCCCCTTAATCTTCATACCAGAAGACTGTACTTGATTCCAATATATATGCCAATATATGTCAAAATATATGCCAATATACCTGTACTACTTATATTCTCGTAGGTTTAGAAAAGAACGATTTGATTTTTCTTATAGCATTTTTGACTGGATAATATCAATTACGGTCTTCAGGTTTAAAAATTATTATTATTTATATTTTTGGGGATTATTGATTCAAGGATTATTGATATTTTCAAGTTATTATGCAATTATTTTATTATGACAAAAATTGTTTAAACTCATATATTGTATGTTGTACGAATCTTCTACAAATACACGTGTATATCTTTTAATCTACGAGAATATAAGTAGTACAGGTATATTGACATATGTTTTGATATATATTGGCATATATTGGAATCAATTACGACCTTCTGGTATAAAGAGTACGGATATTATTGATGTTTTCAATTTATTACGTCATCTCTTTTATTTTGGCAAATATTTTTGAGAGGCATATTGTAATACGGGTAATCTTCTACTAACACATTGGCATATTTTCTGATCTGAGACAATATAATTAGTACGGGGTTGCATATATTCATTCAATTCCTATTTTTTCTTCTGTAAATTTGCTTACAAAAGGGGGCAGGATGTTTTATTCTTCAGATCTGATCGTGAAGATAATTTTGCATAGTGAGAACATATGTTGGGTTATACTTTTGGATATTTAACAATTTTAGGTATTTTGTTTTTAGTTTAAATGTGTTCAGGGGTCTTATTTACATAGTCATTCTCTTTTAGTTATCCATTTTCCAATTGTTTAGGTTTTTGATATTCTTTGTTCAAATAGGTTCTATTCCATAGGTTTTGTGTTAAAAACGGCGAAAGTTCGTTCTTTTTGGGTTTTAGCAATTTAAATTTATTTAAATTGGCTAATTTGTGATTCCATTTATTGCCCTTTTTATTCCCTTTAATTTGATTCCAAATTTATTGCTCTCGGTTAAAAATTGGTTAATTCATCGCAATTTTACAGTTTTATTCTATTTTCAGCTTTTTTAAATATTTCAGAATCGTCCATATTTAAATTATTGCCGAATTCGTATTTTCCAAATCGTTTCACTTCATTTCTCTTTAATTTTCGTCTGCTCTAAAATTCCATTTCTCTTCTTTAACGTTTCGAGTTTTTAATTGGTTGATCGTAATATTAAAATCGTCTGTCATTAATTATTTTATCGTTCATCGATAATTTTGTTTACAATCTGTGGCAGCGATGTTTCGCAGTATATAAGCAAAATCGCGCACTTTTTCGACCTCTTTGCTTTCTCTTTCTCTTCTGTTTATTGATTAGAACCTAAGATGTGATCTGTTAAAGCTGTTGTTTTTAGCGCTTCGGCGCGAGCCGAGCCGAAGTCCGGTTTCGAAATGGAACGTTTTTTTTTATTCCCATCTAAGCATGTGTTTAGATTTCTCCGAGATGAATTCTTCTGACTGTTAAACCAACATTCTTTTGATGTTTTTTCGTTTAATTGATTCCTCCTTCCGTGCTCTCTGAAAATGTTTCGTCTGGATGATGTGGGAGCCGGACGTTTGTTATGTCTAGACGGACGGAACGATTGGAGGTGTTATTGGTCTCCCATCCTCTAAATAGAGTTTCTCCGATGTCAGCGGAGATGAGTTAACACGTCAACTAAGTGTTTGGTTCTCCCGGGTTATGCTGCTCTTATTATGAAGAACTGGAGCGTCATTTTTTGGTGAAAAGCACCAGACATATGCTATGCATTCAGTCCTGATGTCAAAGATCCGATGTAGCTGTGTGGAGAATTTATTTCTTCGTTACTAAACGTCCTATTTGGAATCTTTTGGAATTCGGATCCGGCCGGAGATTTTCCTCACCTCTGATGAACATAACCCTCCTTTGCCGTGTTTGCCTTTCAAGAAGTGTCCTCTGGGAACTTTGGTGACATTTTTGCTGTTGGGTCCTTTCCTGCAGATCTCAGAAGCTTATCTTGGAGCCTTGGTGATATAATTCTTTTTCTTCAAATTTCAGGCTAATTTACTTTTGCATTATTTAAAATTTAATTGAACTAGCATAGAATAAGACCCCTTTAGACTTATATATTTTAGGTCACCTGAACCTGAGGTTAAGTTTAACTTTTGTTCTAAATTTCCCTTTTGGCTAACTTATGTTCTTTTTATTCCAAATTTTAGTTTTGATAAATAGTTGTATAAGTTTAATATTGTTAACTTTAAAATTTAATATTCTAACGTTTTTTCTACCACTATACGACCGGCCATTCTATTTATTTATTTAAGTTGTTTATTTGATTTGTTAGTTAATGAGATGTAAAATGTTTTGAAAATTATTTTAAAAATGAAGTTTAAAATTTTAATAAACGTTAGATTTTGAAAACCTAAAATCTGTGTTCTCTCTCTCTTTTACTTTAATGCATGTTTTTTATATTTTTAGGAAAGTTCCATTTAATTACATGTAGAGTACATATTTGTACACTTAGTGTAACTGGTCAATAGGTCCACTTTCTGTTTATTTAAGAATTCAGTTTATTGCTAGAATGTTTTCAGGTTTTGATGAACTTTACAAATTTCAGATATTTTAGAAGCACTTTCAGATTTATTTTCAGATGACTTTTAGGAGTTTCAGAACTTTTGCAGCTTTCAGAGATAGTTTTTCAGTAGTCAGAATGATTTGAATGTTCTTTAGTATTTCATAAGTTCACTTTTTCTACCGAACACATATATTCTTAAACTTCTCTTTAGGAGCAATAAATTTAATATTTTAACAGAATTTTCACATGATTGCGAACTTTAAGTTTCTTTAAATTATACACTCCGTACGAATAACGGTGTGCTGTTAGTGGTTAATAAATTTTAACATTTTAGGAGGATATATCATGTTGCTCTTCATCGCAATTAAATTAAATGTGTTTGTTAATGGTTTTATTATTTTTTTTTCGATTTAAATAATAAATAAATGGATATAAAAGTATATCTTATAAATAGACGGTTTGATTTTTCTTTTAATTATATTAATTGCTGACTGCGTACATCAATTTCATTTATTTTGGCAAAGAGTTTTCAAGCTTATATCGTATTTAGCTACTAAACTCATATATTGTGTTTAGCCAATAAATTCATATAGCCGATTGTTGAAACAGAAAAAGAGTAGAGCGGGTAAATCTTCTAATACAATTGTAGTGTTTTCATTTAGTATATAGAAACAGGATAAGAATGTTTCATTCAGATCTGCAAATTCAAAGCTACGAATTTGGAGGGATATCGCTAATTTGACAACTTTTCTTAAACTTTGCCAAATTGACGGAAATGTCGCCAAATTGATATAAACGACACACAAACAGCTGCCATAAACGTTCGGGTTGGTCGTGTGGCTTGGGTCTTCTACATATCAATGAAATTTTTTTTTGTTTTGTTAGAAGAGAGTACTGAAATGATGTTTGGTTAGCATTTATCTGTCAGACCAACCATCCTACTTAGTAATACATTTAGCGAATTTTTAAAATGTCACCAAATTGATAAAAATGTTTTCAAATCTATAAAAATATCTTAAAATTGATAAAATTGCGCTACATAAATTATATTAATTGTTTTTTGTTAGGGGATAGTATTGTGATGATATTTCGTCAATTTGTCGCAAAGTGGAACTGTCAGTTCTATAGCCCCACTTGGCGATAAATTTGGCGATTTTTTAAAATGTCGCTAATTTGATGAAACTGTCGCCAAATGTTCAATAGAAATATAACTATTTAGACGATATTTTTTTTACCAATTTATTTGAAGCAATTGATATCATGTCGCTTAGCAACGGATTTAAATCCAATGTGTTTATGCGGCAGACGATTTTTATTAAATCCTTTCCGATTTGAATAATGAAGATATGTATATAAAATAAATGTCATTGCCATTTCATTTTGGACTGGATAATGTCAATTATACTCTTCAGGTTTAAACATTATTATTATTGATATTTTCCGGAATTATTGATTCAGGGATTATTGATATTTTTAAGTTAATACGCCATTGTTTTATTGCGGCAAAAATTGCTGACACACGCATATTGTACGTTGTACGAGTAATCTTCTAGGAATGCACGGGTATATCTTCTAACCTACGAGAATATAAGTAGTACAGGTATATTGGCATATATTTTGACATATATTGGCATATATATTGGAATCAAGTACAGTCTTCTGGTATGAAGATTAAGGGGATTAATTATATATTCAATTTATTACGTCGTCTGTTGTATTTTACCAAAAAACATTTGTGACTCATATTGCAAAACGGGTAATCTTCTACTAATAATCGGACATTATAAGTAGTGCGTGTATATCTTCCCATATAATTTTAGCACTTTAATTTTGACATATATTGGAATAAATGACTGTCTTCAGATTTAAAGATTACGGGTTTATTGGTATTTTCAATTTATACATGTAATCTACTAATACAGGTTATATTGTCTAATATTCGCGTATATAATTAGTACGGGTCCCATACAATTTTAACGCTTTTATTTTGCATATATTGATTCAATTCCATATTTTTTTTTATATTTGCTTACATAAGGGGTCCAAGATGTTTTATTCTTCAGATATGTCCATGAAGATAATTTTATATAGCGAGAACAGAGATTCTTAAACTTCTTTTTAGGAGCATTATATTAAATATTTTAACAGAATATTTTGATTAAACATGTCATTTAGTATACTATAAGAATTTGGGCATGATTATGAATTTCAAGTTTCTTTATATTATATACTCCGTACGAAGAACGGGTATGCTGCTAGTTTCAAATATATCTCGTTTGTAATACTTTTCAACATAGTTGTAAAGTGTTTATGATTTTGTTCATTCTATATGTCCGTTCGCACAACTGCCGTACAAATTACTTTATCAAAATTAAATTTTAGTATGTTGTTGAGACGAGCCGTAAAACATATGGGAATGTTAAAAGAATACTATCACCCAATTAATTTTGAATTAAACCAGAGTTGATAAAATAAATAACATTACGGAATTCTACTGGACCTAATTTTTCAAACATATTTCAAGCGGATTAAAATTCACAAATTATTTTGAAAATTTAAAAAAATATTCAAATTCTCAAGTAAAATATGTTAAAAAATTCCATCGAAACATGTCAAGTAGTTTTTTTTTTAAATAAAAATTGAAATTGTAATTGCATCCATATTATATGAAGAGATCACATGATTCATTGCAAAATAAAATAAGGCATCCATTTTTTTTTCGCTTACTGAATATCACGATTATTAAGGAATTCTTATATTTATATTTAGTGTTGCACCCGTCCTAAAACAGCTTTATTTTTGCATATTATCTGTGTATCTAAATTCTGTTGTAGAACTGGCATCAGAATGGCTGTTGTGCTCCTTACTGGGCACTACACCCTTAAAAGACATCTAAATATTATAGGTGTCACTAAGGATTCGGTATGCAGAGGCTGCAATTACAGCGAAGAAACTGCTGCACACATTCTTTGTGAATATGGGGTATTCTCCGCCCATAGGTTCGAACACATGGGCCGACATGTGATTGAACCCTGGGAGCTGTATGACATTCCTGTCAAGTGCCTGCTTATTTTTGCCTCGGCTACTGGTCTGTTTTCTTCAGGTCCTTCATTTTTCGGGACAGTACAATAGACCTCTGGTCGATGTGCTGGGCTCTCTTGGAGCTACCCGCCTTCATGTCATTCATTCATCTAAATTCTGTGCCTAAGCGATTACAATAGTTTTTATTTTAGATGATTACTATAATTTCATACTTTCATTACTTTAACAATGAAGCCTAATTTCAACGTATGAAGAAAGTAAGCAAATTAAAAATTTTAGAGATAAGTTTTATAAGGATTGCTGTATTTTTAACTTTGAAGTCTCGAATATAAGTGATATGAATGAAATATTAATTGATTTCACGCAGAGAAGTAGATGATTTTATAGTATTGCCGTTTTTAATGAAGTTTGAAGTTTCCAAGTAAAATACATTATTGTCGTACTGTAATAATTTTAAAAATAAAACCGCTGAATTTATCGCAATTTAGAAATGCTTAAATAAAATTGCATTGCAGTTACAAAATGTTTCATACTCAATTCTTTATGCATGATTAATCTTTCTTGTTAAAATTTTATTTATACGTTCGCTGGATGATTAAAAAGTTACATAACTTTGCGAAATTCCTAGAAATCCAAGTATTTGAATATCAGATCCACAATATTTTTCCATTTTTTGTTACAAAATACCTTATCATTTTCCTAAAAGTTTAAAACTTAACGTGTTTCGTAGAAGATATTTAATGTGTTCAGGAATTCGAATATTTTATGTCGTGCACACCATAAACGCCAGCATTTGAAAGTTTCAATCGTTCCGCTCTGTCGGACGGTATAGAGTACGCGATAATTTCAAGTGTGTATGTCCCTTGAAAGTAGAAAGCGTTTCGATGATTGCTGAATTTGAACAGGTTACTTTGTATCGTCCATTTAAAAAATAATTTTAATATTTAATTTTATCGTTTAATTTGTTTATCTATCTACCATATTTCCTAAATTTAAACATATGCCTTTTTCGCTCGAAATTTCGAATTCGGATGCAGTAGTCTGCGTCATACATGAATTTCTTCATTTTTCAAATGTGAAAATTTTATTCTTTGTTTTATATTACGATCTGATATTTTGTGTGATACAGAAAAGTACTTTGTATGTGCATGAGACTTGCTAATGATGCAGTTAACGAAAAGGGCGAAGAGTTTATGATTTGTCACCCAGGTTCGACAATGAGTTATTGTAGAAAATCTAAGAAGGATTAAATTGAACAACTCATATTATCGTGAGGTGATAAATGTTTAATAAAATATAAAAATGAATCAAGTTAATGGAATCACATATATCCCGAAATATTGAACTGGACAAAGTTTAATAATGATAATAATTATTCAATAAGCTAATTTCATTTAATCATTGTTTTAATGAACTATCCCCTACTAATAAAAATCCCCTTTCAGAATGATGGCAGCAATAAATGTTGATAATAACACGCAATATACTTACACAGCGCAATTGGAACCCATAAAATTCTTATACGCCACAAACCGTCCCAAGTTTATATTAGCATTTATTTTAGATTTTGGAGTTGGATTTGAATTTATTTTAGATTAGTTAGCAGCACTCTCTTAAGTGTTTAGAACAGATACATTTATTTTTCCGTTGGATTTATAAAATGTAATTCCATTAATTATATTCTAAGAAATAAAATTACTTGGATGTGTCAGTTTATTGATCACTCAACAATTCGAATATTTTTTCTATGACATACCCTACAATAATACATACAGGAAATCGCCAAAAGCAATGCTCATTTTATCACATTCTCTGTCATTGAACAAAATCTGAAGTCCCTACCTCAATGAAGTGTCACGTTCATTTGGAAACTCAAACATGATTCCAATGACACTCCCTACAATATCAAATATCTGAAAACAAAAATTATCCATGTTGAACTTATCATGTGGTCTAATAGAACCAAATTTAATGTCCTTAAATAAAAAAAAACCCTGAAGTTTATTTATAGACTCGCATGTTTTTAATGCTCCTTAAACTTATATAATATTTGAAAAGAACAATTTTCCACATTTTTTATATCATATCATCAATCTTTGTGCAAAATTTAAAGTCTCTATGTTAAAAAACCTGTAATTTCACGTTCATTTGACTCGAATATTCGAACATTTTGGCCTGACCCAATTAAAATAAAAAAAAATATTTGCAAATATCAATTATAGATGTTGATTTTATTATATGATCAAACTTTGAACTAAGTTTCAAGACTTTAGAACAATAAACCTGAAGTGATATGCTAATTTGACAATTCGAGCATTTTTACCAATGACATCCTCTAAAATGATAAATATTTGGAAACAATTCACCATGTTGACTTTATCGAAATGATTTTATCAAAATGAAATTTTAGTATGTTGTTCAGAAGATCAGTGGGACATACGGGAATGTAAATGAATAATATCATCCAATTAGTTTTGAATTGAACCTGGGTTGAAAAATTGAAATACATTGAACCCTATGGAACCTTATTTTTACAACATTTTTTAAGCAAAATAAAAATTCGCAAATTTCTTTGAATATTTTAGGAAATATTCAAATCATTCCATAAAATATATAAAAAAAATTGAGCAAAATATGTTCGGTAGTTTTTTACATAAAATTAAAATAATATTTACACCATATTATATGAAGAGATCACGTGACCCACTTCAATATAAAATTTAGTTTCCATATTTTTCCACGGTGTCAAATTCGGGATTTTTAAAGTTCTTTTAAATTTTTATTTAGTGTGCATCAGTCATAAAACCGCTTTATTTATGCATATTACCTGCGTATCTAAATTCTGTACCAACACAATTACAAAAATTGTATAAGAGTTGCTGAATTTCTTAACGCAAAATTATTTGTCTGGAATATAGGTGATATGAATGAAATATTCATTGATTTTACATAGAGAGACATACTATTTTATACCATTGCCTTTTGAGATGAAGTTTTAAGCATGAAGTTAGAAAGTAATTTTCTCTCTATATTAAAAAAAAGTATCCTCCGCCACCGCCTCCGCCGCCTCTGCCTCCGCCTCCGCCTCCACCTCCGCCGCCTCTGCTTCCGCCTCCGCCGCCGCCTCCGCCGCTGTTTGACAAGTTCCTCTTTTCTCAAGATTATTTGCTTCGTAGTGCAAAAATTATTGCATATAAAATGATGAAATTTGGTACACTTATAAAACATGCTTTGAGAAATCAGCTGAAATAAACCGATTTTGATATATATTGTAGTTAAGAAAAATTTATTGTCAAAGTCAAAGATAAAATATTTGAGCTGCGAGTTTTCGTCCTGGATAGACTAGCAGTAGCAAGGCCACGCATTTTTGCAGGCAGGTTTCAACATGGTTGAATTTTTGCAGGATGGAGCCTTCTTTTTCTGATTTCGATGTAGTTTTATACATATTTTACTTTTAATGCACTTCTAAAATGAATTTTTTTTCGTATCCGGACGTCTAGCGATTTCTCTGTCTCGTACCGTAAAAACTATAGCATACAAAAATATGAAATTTTTTACATTTATAGGGAAATAATAGGGTTATACGATGAAATAAACTATTTATCTATTTAAACTTCAGTTTAGCACGAAATAGGTCGCGAAGCGAACTCATCATCAAGGAATTCAGTTTTTGGATACCCTGGGCTAAGAAAAACCAGTGCTTTTCTCTCCTACGGAAAATAGGCAGGGATAGAAAATATATTTTTGAAAATATAATTTTTAGGAAAGATAGCTGTGAAGCGAGCTCTGCGAACGCAGCAAGTAGGAGGCGAATCTTCCCGCAGGGGAGTGGAGCGAGGAGGGGAGTCCTCCAGTTAAGTTGTTGAAACCCAGACCGTCCGACCTACCAGAAAGGTGTAAGGTAACCTTTTGGACGGTCGGGAAGTGCCACCCAATTTAGACCGGAACCCAGCGGGGGTCCTCCAGATAAGTAAAACAAATTATTGTAGTTCCGTGATAATTAAAGAATATCTCCGCTGAATGTATCGCATTCTATAGATGTTTAAATAAAATGGCATTGCAGTAGGAAAGTGTTTTTCAATCAATGCTTTATGCATGATTGATCTTTCTTGTTTCTTATGATCTGCTTTCGAAACAAATTCCTTGTCCTTAGATCAATTAACCTGAAGATTCCCATTTACTCGACAATTCGAATAGTTTTGCTTAAAACACTTCCTAAGTCAATACATATGTTTGAGGAAACAAATTATACAAGGTGATTTCATCATATGATCCACTTTTGTTCCAAATTTCAAGTACATATATCACTAAACTAGGAGTTTCAAGTTTGTTCGAAAAATAGAACATTTTTATTTATGAACTCGTGAAGTAATAAATTTTTGAAAACGGCAATTGTCAAGTTAATTTTATTTTATTATCTCAAAGTCTCAAGGACAAAGTTTAGTAAAGTGCCCAGGCGAGAATAATTCCTTTCTTCAGATTTCGAGCGAAAAGGGGAATATAAGAAAATGTACGTTTCATAAGTTGATAGAGTTTACATCATGCTTGGAGGGGGATGGGCGGAGACCGAATTTGGGTCATTCTCTAAGTCTTAATAAAAGGAAATAACTAAGACTCAAGTAGGCACCTAGCGGAGAAGGAAAGGTATGAGGGATAGACTGGGATACCTAGGGGAGCAGAGCATTGGGCTTGAGCAGCAGGATTGGATAACATGGGTTTAAAAGGTGGTTCACTGAGAAACCGTGAGTTCCTAAATGTCAGGGAGGGGATGGATATAGCTAAAAGTCTATGTTAAAGAAAAAATAAAGTAGATATAAAATTAATTTAGAAGCTCCGAATTGTAAGGATATTTATAAGTATCTCAGGGTGGTGCTTAAATATCGCCCTAGAGCGCTTTCGCGGTTTGCGGTTCCTTGAGTTGTGCCACGGAACACTGTCTAGCGTATAGTTATTTACTCTTGTGAGATCTCTGAAAAATCGGCCGATTGTTGAGGTCTTTGTACAAGACTTCTAGAAGGACGTTAACTCGGAAGCCTAATAAACGAGCGTAATGCTTTCTTTTGCATAACTTGAAGCTTCCTAAGCTGTGGTTCCCCATATTTGGGATCCGTATGCCTTCATTGGACGAATGCAGGACTTGTTCAACAATACAATATTTCTTCTGGACAGGCCGCTGTTTCCAGCCAAGAGAGGGCGCATTTGGGCGAGTAAAAATTTCACATTCCGACAAAATTTAGAGTTTGTAGTTTGTTTGCTAGCGAATGGGTTCGTTATTTGAAGTTAGTGTTGGGGTTCGACGAAGGTGGAGAGATAACGGCGGCACGTTTACTTTGATACCCCAATTGGTTAACCATTGCGTCAGGGCGTTTAAGTAACAGGACGTTTAACTGCTGTGCATAACTGGCGTTTGCTTGTGTTTCACGACCAGGAACGTGTCGTCGACATAGAGCTCAATGTTGCTACCTGGGTTACGAGGTAAATCATTAGTGATGGTTGACCAGTTTTTGTACGACAAGTGAGCCTTGAGGGAGACCCCTAAGAATCGTCCAAGAAGAGAGTACTAGAGACTCTTGTCTCAAATCTACGTTCCGCGAGATAAGCGTGAAGCATTTTAATTAGTTGATCAGGATAGTGGAGAGCGAAATGTTTAAATAGAAGGCCGTTCAACCACACCTTATCGAACGCTTTCTGGATATCCTGAAAGACAATAGAAGCGACGCGGCGATTGAAACGAGCGTCATGGATGAGCTCCACAGCCCTTATCAATTTGTGTTGGGTGGAATATCGTTTCCTGAACCCACATTGCTTAGGTATCTGAATGCTATTTAGGTTGTAGAACTCATCCAGCCGCTGCAGCAGGATATATTCGAATGACTTAGAGAGACCGGAAATATGAGAAATAGGACGGGAGTTTGAAGGTTAAGAACGGTCTAGGTTTGGCTTAGAGAAGGGGGAGACTAATCTCATGATTTGCACTTTTGCACCAAATTTCAAGTCCCTACTTCAATTAACATGGAGTTACACTGCCAAAATTTCGAACATTTCTTCATATGACAAAACCTAAAGTATTAAATATTTGGCGATAGCAAATATCCATGCTGATATCATCATATGATCTACCATTGTATTTTATTTCATCCCTGATTTATTTAACAATAAAATGTAATATTATTTCAATTAGTTGTCTAAATTTGAAGAAAGGGAATGTTTTATTTTTAAGAAAACGGATAGCCAAAACTAGAAAGGTATAAGTGACATTTTACTCATTCTGATAAAACAACAGTATTTTATTTCAAAAATTAATTCCGTAAGATTTGTGAAAATATAATAAATATGGAATATTTTTGCAAGTGATATGTCTGAATGTAAATACTTTAAAACAGCATTAAATATATGCTTAACAAAATGTTCACTAAATTGACTCCTTTTTCTTATGGTACTCACCTATTTGATTATAAATATATATTTTTGAAACAAATTCTAATATTATACATAGGAATTATTTTTAAGAAAATTTCATTATAAGTATTTTTTAATATTGTTATATATTTAATAATATGTTTCCAATGTCCTTAATAAACTGAATAATTTATTTCCCTTTTTCTTCTTATAATTAACTTGAAGCATACCCGTTCTTCGTACGGAGTATATAATATAAAGAAAATTATTCGCAATCAAGTGCAAATTCTGTTAAAATATTTAATTTATTGCTCCTAAAGAGAAGTTTAAGAATATCTGTTCTCACTATGCAAAAATATCTTCACAGGCAGATCTGAAGAATAAAACATCCTCTCCCCTTTTGTAAGTAAATTCACAAAAAAGGAATTGAATTAATATATGCAACTCCGTACTACTTATATTGTCGCAGATTAGAAAATATGCCAGTGTGTTAGTAGAAGATTACCCGTATTACAATATGAGTCTCAAAAATCTTTGACAAAATAACAGATATGACGTAATAAATTGAAAATGTCAATAATCTCCGTTCTCTTTAGACCACAAGGTCGTAATTCATTCAAATATATGCCAATATATATATCAAAACATATGCCAATATACCTGTACTACTTATATTCTCGTAGATTAGAAGATATACCCGTGTATTTGTAGAAGATTACTCGTAAATCGTACAATATATGAATTTATACAATTTTGGTCATAATATAAACAGTTGCACAATAAATTGAAAATATCAATAATCACCGAATCAATAATATGAGAAAATATCAATAATAATAACGTTTAAACCTGAAGACCGTAATTGATATTATCCAGTCAAAAATGCTATAAGAAAAATCAAATCTTTCTTTTCCAAATATAATTTTATATCCATTTATTTGTTATTCAAATCGAAAAAATAATAATTAATATTAACAGACTTTAATTTAATTGCGTTTCTGTGCAACATGATATAAGATAGAATCTTCCTCATAAACTGCGAAATTAAATAACCATTTTGATTTCTTTATGCTTTTCATTGTTCAGTAAAAGCTTGTGGAAGATAAACCATGGAGATAGATTTCCCATTTAAATCATGTTTCAAACAATTTATGTTTTCAGAAAGTGACTAATTAGTGCAAAAAATTACCTATCAAACTCAGAGATAAAATTTTAATTCACTTTCAAACGATTTTCAAGCTTTTCGTTTGGATAAACCCCGGAGTTAGAGATTAGAACTTCTAGGAAAAAGTTTCGTTTTTCATTAATATCTCGACAACCCCTGGCCTTAAGCACTCAAAACTTGGGCTAAATTTATGGAGGGCTGTTTCAAGGCTCTCCACCAAATTTGATCAAATTATATTTAGCCGTTCTCCCGTGATGATGGGACAAACTGACAGATTTTCAATTTTATTTATATAGATTTAGTAATAATAGTAGTAGTAGAGAGTAGAAGTCATTCAAAATAGTTGCAGATTCAGGGCTCATGTTGGGATAATTTATATACTATACTCTGTAAGCAGGACATTACTTTAAAGTCAATAGCAATTTTTATTTTTCTTATGTATTCACAAGACATAAAACTGCTGCTTGTGAGAATAAAACTTTCTTTTTTTAAAGAAAGCAAGAACATTAAAGTTATATATTTAAAAATTTATTTCTTACACCTCTAATGAACAATAAATTATATATGATTCAGAAAGGGTTTAGCAATTTTCATTTTTTTAAATTTATTATTTGTCTTGTGCTTTATTTAAAATTTATAAAGTCAAAAATATTTTTTATATTGTTATTGGTAAAATATAATTCATTTGTTGTATTTCAAAAGCACAGGTACTCGATGAAAATATTATTATATTTTATATGTATTATTAAAATATTATTATATTTTATATATTTTATATGTTTTTAAATTTACATATATATATATATATATATATATATATATATATATATATAATATGAAAATACCGTGATATATAATATTATAAATTTATCAGAAGTCACACTTAAAAGGCGCAAATCTGCACTAAAAAGAGGATTAAAAATATTTTCAAAAGGAAAAGAGGTATGGATGGATGCAATATACCAAAAGATGGCCGGGTGGGGGGGGGGGGGGTTGTGACTCCCTCACCCCGGTTAAGCATGCTTTGCGTGGCGACAACACTCCCAGAGAGCCGGTACATTGCAAAATAGAATGCGAATGTATCAAGTTTTAAGATGAAAACCAGACATCATACACAAACAAATATAAGATAAAATTGTCGAGGTCTAGCCATATCAAAAATCACTAACAGTAATGTTTGAAATATTGAACTGTCTTAGAGGTAAATGGTTTTTGAGATAGACTTTGTAATAATTGTTCTATTAGGTGTCAATATTTAAAGTCTTCTTTAAGTAGAAGCTATGTAATTTTGCTCATTTATACTAGTGAACATGTTTCAAACGTTACTGTTAGTGATTTTTGATATGGCTGGATCTCGACAATTCTATCTTATATTTGTTTGTGTATGATGTCTAGTTTTCATCTTAAAACTTAATACATTCGTATTCTATTTTGCAATGTACCGGCTCTCCGGGAGTGTTGTCGCCTCGCAAAGCATGCTTAACCGGGGTGAAGGGGTCACAACCCCTTCCGGCCATCTTTTGGTATATTGCATCCATCCATACCTCTTTTCATTTTGAAAAAAAAAATATATATATATATATATATATATATATATATATATATATATATATTTATATATATATATATATATTTATATATATATATATATATATTTATATATATATATATATATATATATATATATATTTATATATATATATATATATATTTATATATATATATATATATATATATATATTTATATATATATATATATATATATATATATATGAATTGAAATTTTTTTATTTTACTTGTATTATATATACCTGAGATTGATCATTAATAGAAAATGTTCTGTATAGCAAACGTGAAAGGAAAATGGACTGAAATGCAAATGTGACACCAGATATACTATACGACAAGCCGTTGAATATTTACTTATTAATTTTTTTTAAACATTATAAATAAAATAGGTACTTAATTGTTATAAAATATCCCTTTTGGCATGTTCCATATATAAGTTAAATAAAGGAATAAGAATTACATGTGATGAAGATGGATGAAAAAAATTTATGTAACTGCATATTAAAATGAAAGTATTTTTATATAAATCATATATGTAATGCAGGTACTTAAGGTACTAATCCCCTTGTTTCCTGCATAAACAAGGTTTCCTGCATAAGCGGTGTAAATGCAAGAAATGTATTTAAGATGAAAAGTTGCAAAACAGAAATATTGTTTTGCCTGATGAGCTAGGACTTTTCTAGCTCCCCAATTTTTTTTTAAATTGAATGAATTGAATAAAGTGAAAAGCATTTCCGAAGCGATGTACGTTATCAAGGGCCATACATGTTTCTTTAATGCAGATTCTACGTTTCTATGGGTATTACTGTAAATTGTATTACAGAAATAATGCTCCTACTTAGTAGAACATATAAATTGGATCAGATATATAAGAAATCAAATATAGAAATCAAATATAATCAAATACACCAGTGTGTGGCTAAGTATTTATATTTTCTATTGCTACATATTTTTTATTTTCTATTTTTTAAATATTTTCTATTGCGTCATGGCTCTGATTTATAATTCACCTCCTGCAGAAATATTTTCTATTGCGTCATGGCTCTGATTTATAATTCACCTCCTGCAGAAATATTTTCTTACAAGTATTATCTTGTATTGACATTTCCTTTTAAGTTGAAACCCGACTCTCTTCTTATATTGACTATAAACGTATTGTCTTTATGAACTTTGACATATAAATCGCATTTTCATATGTGCATTCTAAAACTTTTCGTAGAGAAATGTATACAGAAGTGATAACAAATGAGATAAAAGCATCTTATACAGTCATAAAACATAAACAGCGAAACGAAAATGTAGTTACATATCTCCACGATTTCCATAATATTTTTGATACATTTGTACACACACATGGAACATATATCGCTTTTAGAAATATAAGTACGTTCTAATACTTTAAATGAAAATATTAACAACATTTCTTTCAATGTGCCTCTACTGCTAAAATTACTCATTTAAAAGTACAGACTGGATCCTTATTTCACAATATCAAGTTGGTAATCAGAAACACTTTTAAAAATAACCTATCGAAAGGTCTTTCAGTGATGAGTTCTCAGAAACTGTGGTGGTACACGATTTCAGACATACGAAACTGGCCTAGGAGGAGAGATGTAGCAGAATTCCGTCTTGCTTCTGGCCAAGATTATCTTGAAAAATGTCTACATCGAATTCGTATATTTGATGCACATTTTTTGCAAAGTATGTGACCTTCAGGAGGTAATGGACTTTCTCCACTGCACGTCTCTCTCCTTAACATCTGAGTGGGAGCCATACTGGGAAACAAAAGACCGTATGAGTGGTCTGCAGACTTTCTTCTGTGGCTGTAATTTATTTTTTTCTTATTTTTATTCATGTTATATTATTGTTATCCCCACTTGTCTTTTGTCCCCGCCACTGGAAATAAAAAATATGTTACAAACAACTAATTACTTTAATACAGGAAAATATTTTGAAAAACTTATTTTATATGGAATTCGTTAGTAAGAATTTGGGACGAATCTATACATACAACAACCGGTCGCGTAAGCAGAAAATAGTACTTCGACAGGAGGACAGAAATTGGTGTTCAGAATAAATATGTGTAAACAATAAAATGCATCATAATGAGGAGGTGAAATGCAGCTTCTGTTGATCCGGGGATCTGAGCACCATATAGGTAGAAGTCCGTCTTGGCTCGAGTTGGTGTTCTTTTTAGTCTGGCACCTACTCTTCGGCCTGTCCGGCTTGGGAGACCCTACCGGTAGCAAGCTACCGCCGGTATAGCCCCCCGGGTCAAAGGTACACGCAAGCCTCACCGCCCCGACAAGGCAGGAACACCGTCGATGAGGTAAAAAAATGCAAATGTCACATCCTGGACTGTCTGGGACTTTCTAGAGAGGACATATACTCTTCCCCCCTTCTGGTCCTCGACTTCCTTAGGGTCAACGGTCTAATGGATCTTGTCTGACTTCGTCAGACAGCCGGAGGATAAGCCACAACACAACAACAACATAAAATGCCAATGGGACTCAAATGAAACACTGCCAAATTTGAAACTATAGAAAATAAAGGGATATGAAAAAAGAACCATTATGCATTAAAATCGGTTCAGTAGCTAAGGCTGTAGAAACTTAACAGTCAACATTGAACGAATAGCTGACAACACTGATGGAAGAAATAAACAATGTGTTAAATTCTTCTTTAGAAGTCTCAGCTATAGATAAACTAAAGCCGATAGTTCCAGTTTCAGTTCTCCACTTCCATAATGCTTAACAAGACAAAACTAAAATATTCTCTGAAGTAAAACAACCGTTTCCTCAGAGTACATTATATTTAATCTATATGTATATTACTTCATTTACACATGCATAGTTGCATAAAGATATGCCATTTGCTTATGTATGCTTCAATGATTATGTAACATATATACATTCAAATCACTATAACGTATTTTCTTTTATAACTCACACTTTACATTAAAAATGACCTAAACGTATATGTCCAAACAATGATAGTCATAAAAGATTTTGAAACATTTTTCGTCGCATCATTACACTGATTTATAATTCACCTCCTACAGAAAATGTTCTTTTTACAAGTGTTATCTTATACCTAGTGACACCTCCTCTTAAGGTATTATTTTAAAAACTATTCCTACCTTCATTCTTCGTTCTATATAAACATTGATGTCTTTATGAATGGTGACACACAAGGCGTAAATGTGAATTCTAAAGCTTTTCATGGATAAATGTATGCGTAGGAGATATCAAATGAGATAAAAGCATCTCTTGAAACAGAGACATAGAAACGAAAATGTAGATAGGCATCTCCACGAGTTTCATATTCTCTTTGATATACTTGTGGAAACACTCAAGGGACGTTTATTGTTCCTGGAAATGTCCGTACATTGTTATACTTTAAACGAAGACATTAGCAATATGTATTTCAATGTATTTTAATTCAAAAGTTAGGCACAACTGTATTTTCTTACGAACAAAAAATAAAATTTATTTTATATGGAATTCAAATACTTACATACTTGTAGCAACGACACAGGAAAAGTAATGTAGAGATGGCAGCCGGTTTTTGAAGCATACAAAAAAAAGTAATTCTTCAAGATAAATGAGATATAAAGGGTTAGAGGAAATAATGTAAATATAAAAATACCTATGGAACTCATGAATTGAAATGTGGCTAAGTAGAAAACTTAAGTGAAACGCACATAGGAAAAGAACGATAGGCCAGCAGAAGATTGAAATGTTACACCTCAAACATAGTGATAACAGTGAACATACACTGCTATTTGTTTCTCAGGCGTTTTGCGCATTATAATTAGCCAGTTTCACAGATGTGATGAATGCACAATTAATAAACGTTCGGAATACATAAACCGTTTTGAAATTTAAGGATATAAATGGAATGACGCACATTTTTAGAGGAAAAATTGTGTAAATGTTTTAAAAATCCCTTTGTATCGTCACCTTTAATTAGAGTTTTTTATTTTTTTTAAATTTTATATTCATTTTGAAGCCAAAACGGTTCGAATGAAATCAGAAACGACAATCTGGCTTGAACATTTTTAAAGTGATTTTGAATTTTTGAATTATACCTTTATATCGTCATTCCTGATTCGGATTTTCGAAATATGAATTTCTTCGTTGACGTAGAAGCTGCGATGGATAGTATGACACCAAATCCAAGATTTTAGCAACACTGCAATTATTCCATAATTTTGATACGTCACCACCCACACTCATTCTGTTAGTCAATTCAGTGCATTATATATATTGTGGGAGTACATGACACAAATTTAATGAAATACTCACTGGCAGAAACAAAATTATTTGACTACCAATGAAGAGGCATATAGATATCTAAAGCTAAATGATTTGATTTTATCTAGAAAAAAAAAGCCAAATCAGTTATAAAATGAAGATACGTAGCAGGTTGGGAAAAACAGCGTAGTATATGGACAGGAAATGTATAGATTATGTAATTAAGAAAGGAACAGGTTTGGGGAACAACATGAGTATGATTCATCTGGAGAAGAATGTATAGATGATGCAATTAAGACAGGAAGAGGTTTGAGGAATCATATGGGTATGATTTATTCGGAGAAGAAGGTTTAGATGATGTAATTAAGAAAGGGACAGGTTTAACGAACAGGTTAACTGAACAGGTAATTTGATGAAAATTATCCGATTTTTGATTAAAACAAGCGTGGTATTATGTTGTTTAAATATATCTCTTCCGTTTCAGGATGTTAGTAAACTTCTTTGTTGGACCGAAAGTACTTTTGAGAACACATTTCAGTAAGGCCGCAGAACAATATAACCTACTAATACGGTTATAATCTATACTAGTACGTTTTAGATGGATATGAGGTTTTACTTAATTTCTCTAGACTGAAACACGATGCAGTTAGCATTAATTTGCTGCAACTAATTCATTTGAATACTTCCAGTTGAGCATAATTATTTTTAACAATTATTCTTGCATTTGTAAAGCTTTATTTTATAGTGAATATCTAAGTGATAGATCTAAACGATTTATGTTAATTACGATCATAAAAAATCTGATGTGAGCAGCACATGACTTTCTTTATACCTGTGTAATGAATCGAATTTACTACTTTTACAGTCAAAAAACAATGTATATGATCCACGGTACTGTGTTTTTATCGTTGACTTGCACATTTAGCGATTTTCCGAATGACAACATGTAAAACTATTTTAAAGTACCCAATCTATATATATATATATATATATATATATATATATAGAAGGAAAGTATGTATGTATGTATGTATGATCCAACATCACTGGAGAACGGTTAAACCGAATTTGATGAAATTGTGTGGGGAGTCTTGAAATAGATCCACTTAAAATTTTGTTTAAGTTTCGAGTTTCTAAGACCAGGGGTTGTCGAGATATTAATGGGAAATGAAACTTTTTCCTAGGAGTTTTACTCTCTCACTCCATGATTCCCAACGAAGAAGATTGGAATTAGTTGGTTTAAAATGTGAAAAACAATTAAATTTCTGAATTTTGTGGGAGTTTATTGAACGTATTAGTAATTTTTGAAAATCGCAGGTTTGAAATATGAATTTAAATGGAAACTATCAGCATGGTTTATTTCTTAAATGTGCTCCATAGCTTACTCAACAACGAAAACTATTAAGAAATCACAAGAACGATCAATTATGCATAAAGCATTAATTATGAAACTCTTTCCAACTTTAATTTTATTTAAACATCTCTAAAATTCGACACACTCAGAGGTAATATATCACAATACGGCAATAATTAATTATATTTAAAAATTTAAGACTTCATCGAAAAAAAACGACCTTGATTCAAATGACGTCATCCAAATATAAATCGCCTGGTTCTCTGTATAAAAGCAGTAAATATTTCATTCATACATTTTTATTTCATTCATCACAGTACTACAATAATTTATTCTACTTAAAAACTTAAAACCATGGACGCCAAAGTAATTTAACTCTATGCATAAAGCTTCATCGAAGAAGTCTGCCATTAAATCATCTGCTTCTCTATGTAGAATCAATAAATGTCTCATTCATATCATATGTATTGCAAACTCCTGATCAAAATAATTTTGCGTTAAAGGAATTCAGCAATTCATATACAACTCATCTTGCAACCTAATCAGTTTACATTCTCTATAAGTAAAAATTAGGTTTCGTTGTAGAAATAATCAAAGTTTTATGATCATTTAAACTCAAATATATTGTAATTGTGTTGTTTCAGAATACAGATGCACAGAAATGAAGCAAAAATAAAGCGGTTTTACGACGGATACATCACTAAATTTGAATTAAAAAGAACTTTAAAAATCACAATTTTGATACAATGTGGATGGTATTGATCATTTAAACTCAAATATATTGTACTTGTGCTAATTCAGAATAAAAGATGCACAGAAATTAAGCGAAAATAAAGCTGTTTCAGGGCGGATATTCACTAAATATAAATTAAAAATAGTTTTAAAAATCACGATTTCGACACAAGGTGGCGCCATATTTTATTTTGAAGTGGGTCACGTGATCTCTTCATATAAAGGGTTTAATTTTTATTTTAATTGTTATTTAAAAAAAGTACTGAATATATTATGCTGAATATTTTTTTATATATTTTATGGGATAATTTGAATATTTCCCAAAACTTTTTAAACAATATGTGAATTTTAAATTCGCTTAAAAATGTTTGAAAAATAAGGTACCATAGGGTTCAATGTATTTCATTTCTTCAAACCTGGTTCAATCCCTGACTAATTGGATGATATTATTCATATTCGCATAGGTCCCACAGACCGTCTGAACAACATACTAAAATTTTATTTTGATAAAGTAATTTTTACGGCAGATATCGTGCTAACGGACAGACTGACGGAATGAGCAAAGTCATAAACATTTTTCAACTATGTTATAAAGTGCTAAAAATTTTTATTTAATTATCAGCATTTTATGAAGAAGATCCCTTCTTATGCAGCTATAACTTATATAGTGTAATGACTTTTTATATATAATGCAACGAATTTACATCTTTCACAGTAAAAAAACAATGTTTTGCATGGTAAATTCTGAGCAACGCCGGGTAATCGCCACTAGTTAAATTATATTTCGCGCAACCCTAAATAAACAATTATCAATATTGATAGCATCCTCAATAAGAGATATAATCCATATATTAAAATATTTTAATAATTAATCCATCAATTAAGCGTCATTTTTACAATTTTAACAATACTTTTGTCAATCTGGGGCAAAATATCGCCAAGTTGGCCATACTTTGTTAAATTCTTCGCGAAGTTAGCTAAATGCATCACTAAGTATTACAGAAAAAAGGAGAGAAGAACATTTCTTATATGCTAGAAGTATGCTCGTTTATGACAGAAATTAGTATTTGAGAAATAGCACTTTCCACATATCGTAATTTTTATCAATTTGATAACATTTTTGCCATTAAGGCAACATTTAAAATAGTCGCCAGGTTGGAGACGTCCTCCTAAATTTCTCGCCAAGCGTTACGGACAGACAGACGGAGAGAAGGCTTATTCTTATTGCAAACTCTTGTGTTCTCTCCAAGATATTAAACTTTCATCAATTAAGGGCCATTTTAATTGATAAACGTTAGACGAAATGATAAACGAATTTAGCGTAACTTTTATCAATTTGGAGACAATTTCGTTAATTTGACAACTTTAAAAAAGTCGCCAAGTTGGCGACATTCTATCAATTTCTTATAGCAGACAACTGGCTATTGGCGTCCAAATACAAAAGTATTACCCACACTATTATTTTTTTCATGAACGCTCATGCTAGCGTTCCAAAGTTTGTTTCAGTCGTTTTCTAATGAAAAATTACATAAGAAATAACTATTTATGTAATTTTATTAAAAGTTTTAAATGTTTGTTGATTTTTTCAAAATTTCACTCAAAAATTTAGACGGTTCAGATCACTTCATTTCTTTCAAAAACAATTGGCTTAAAGTATTCACGGATTATAAATTGTGTATCAAATTTCGTTCGTATCTCTTCATTTGTCCGTCTCCAGAGTATCGCACACACGGCTCAGAAACGTTTGATTCGCGTTCATGGATGCTTGAAACGTCCACTTCCGTCGAAAACTCGAATACAAATTTTCGACACCGTCGCAATACGTTTCTTATATATTATACTATGTATATGAGGAAAGTAACTAGAAACAACTAGTAGAAATACAAGTAGTAAATAATAATTACTGCATTCTTGTAAAGAACAGTATTTTTCGGAAAAACTGTAGCTACTATATGGATGTAACTTGTATCATCAATGTACTTTTTACATGTATTTTAGGCTTTCATGAAGCACGTCTAGTGCAGCTTAACAATGTAATATTCTTTATATGTTTACCCAAAGGTGTAACGCAACTTTTTAGATGGCCTGGATAGTGTCACCCAATTTAAACCTGAACATAGTGGGGCTCATCCGTAGGAACCATACCCTCTCTCCTTCCTCTCTTGGAAGAAATTTCAGACCCACATATTTAACGACTCCGTACTCTGCGTAGACAGGGAAACTATTTCATATTCAAGTTTCGCACATAAGTTTTACTCCAAAATATTTTATTAAAATTCTTAAAAGTTTAATAAGTTGGAAACAGTTCAGTGCCACCGATGCTACACTCGGCTTATATGCTTTAATATAATATATTTTAATACTTCTAACATATGGCGTACTTCAAATTATCAATTTTTCCTATACATTTTATAATGCCATTATTGCCATGTAAATTATCATTATTTTCGAAAAGAGAAATGTTATAAACATATTAGAAGTAAAATAATTCGAGTTCTATTAATGGGAATTTATAAATATTCTCTGTAATTGTAATTTTTGGCATAATTTACCTACACATAAAAGTTTACATAGGCGGCCGCATCCGTTTTTAAGTTATCGCGTAAAAACATCACCACCACTCACGCAGAATGTGTTTGAAATGGCTTTACGGAGAATTACAATTGATTTAAAAGCTTAAATTTCGAATTTTTAAATTCTGGGAAAAAATACATCTGTTATACACATGTGAAAGTGAAAGTAGTAGAGTTAAGTCATGAAAATGTCCCTCACGAAAAAAAATAAAATAAATTAAAACGAAACAAAATAAGGCAATAAATATAGCTAAACGTAATTAAAAAATGGATTCTATTGAATTTATCTTTCATTGGAGAAACGAATAAATCATTTGTATCTATGCAAAAGAAACTGGATTTTCAATTTTTATGTCCCTTACAATACATAGCACCTGTAAATAGAAACATTGTGATGGGCTCTACAATCCGAATCTTTGGTATATTTCACTTGATACGTCACCCACGTCTTTAATTTCAAATCAACACTTTTTTTAACTTATGTATGTACCTTCAAGTCTACACGACTAAGATATATCTGCAACAAATTGAGCAGATAGAACTAAATCCTGTTCGATCACATTAATCAAAGATTGTCAGACTCCTATAGATTTTCGTAGTAAATAGACTAGTGGAAGGTAGACATTTCGTCAAACATTTTCTCAGACATAAAATAAAAAAAATCTGATATGGACAACACATTACTTTTCTTGTATAATTTAATGAATTTACTGCTTTTTCAGTAAAAAAAAAGATTATTTATATAGTAGTTATTTATATTCTTTCCAAGATATTGAATTTTCATCAGTGAGTCGTCATTTTCCATGTCGTCATCATCAATTAGTCGTCATTGATTTGGAGGCATTTTTATCCATTTGGCGAGTTTTTGTTAATTTAGCAACATTTAAAAAAGTCGCCAAGTTAGCGCCATTCCACCCAATTCGTCGTCAAAATTTCGCCAAGCGTTATGGACGAAGAAATAAGTTATTCTTACAACATATAAATGACTACTGGCGTTCAAATCCTAAATATTTCTCAAAGTATATTTTCATGAATGGAACGTGCTAGATCCACAAGAATGATATCAACAAATTTATCGCAGGGTATAATATATGAAAAGTGAACATGTTTCTCAAAAGGAAATATTTTTTTTTATTTTATATGACTTTTTGATAATTTTTTTGAAAAAGGTGCAATATCTCGAGAACGGTTCATGTTAGCGTTCTAAAATTTATGTCAATCTTTTTCTAATAAAAAATTACATAAGAAATGTCTATTTGTGTAAATTTATTCGCTTTTTTGATATTTTGACAATTTTTTCAAAATTTCACTCGAAAATTTAGGGGGTTCTGAACATTCAAATGCATATTAAAACAAAAGGCTTCCAGTGTTTACATATTGTGGTTTTTGCACCGAATTTCGTTCCCATCGGTCCATTCGTTCGTCAGTTATCGCCTCCACAGACTCACTGATACACACACACACACACACATACACACATTTTTCACACACACACACACACACACACAGACATCTATTTAAAAATGTTTGATTCGTGATCAGGGATGCTTGAAACGTGCTCTCCCGTCGAAAACTCGATTTTGAATTTTCGACCCCGTCACAATACTTTCCTTATACATTACGTATATAAGGAAAGTAATATGATGTGGGCTGCACATGATTTTCTCGACAGACATAAATTCAGTTTCCATTTCTTTCTTTCACAATTGTATATAAAATATGTAAAATAGCAATTTGAGTTCAATTGCATGAAATAACATGGAGAATTATTTAAAATTGCATAGAATCCGTTGATTTAATTCCATTTTTGTTTTCATTTTGCAACTGGACGTATTTGCGAAAAAACGAAAATTTATTTGGTTAATCAGATTTTTAGCTAGATTGGATGCATACGTTATACAGACAGACATATATACATACATTAGATTTTTGCCGCTTCTAAAATGCTTGAAACCTGTACATCCGTCGAAAACTCGAGTTGTGATTTTCAACAAGATTCCAGTACTTTCCCTACACATCACCATTTATAAATAAATAGTGTAGGGAAATGATTATGCGTTTGATACTTAACTTCTCTGTTGACACCCAAAGCTGCGATTAATGAATGGCAGTTAATGGAGGGAGGAGTCCTGGGGTTTTAGGAGATTCAGTGAGCATGAGGCACGTAGGCGATCGTGTTCGCCATCCTGATTGAGCTCTAGAGCTGGTGAAGAACTCTAGAACTAGTGAAGAGCTCTAGAGCTGTTGAATGCAAGTTAACAATGGACGACCACCAAAGGATGCATTGCGACTTCTTAGCGTGCGACACAACGAGGGTTGGCGAAGGGGGTGTACACTCTCTTGCAAAAAAACCGAAGCACCCATAAAAAGTAATCCAATCTTACCGAAATTTCGCATGCAAAGTCCTTTATACCAAGTATGCAAATGATTAAATTTGCAAGGTCAATGAGTGCAAATGTCGGTCATAGCGCGTGTTTCTACTGCGTAACTAGCATCCTATAAAACAGGTTAAAAATGCGGTTTATCTTTGCTCGTTATCGGCGTTGCAGTTCCGTGGAGACACAACCAATAATGCTGTTACGACGTTGCCGAAGACCTTATAAGCAATTGACGAGTTTGAACACAGTCGTATAGTCAAGATGCATGAAGCTGGCTGGTCATACCGAGCAATCTGCACCGAACGGACACTGCTGTGCAAAGGTACTGGCAGCAATGATTCTTCTTCTTCGACCCAGACCGTCCGACCTACCAGAAAGGTGTAAGTTATCTGTTTGTATGGCTTGGAAGTACCACCCAATTTAGACCGGCACCAAGTGGGGGAAGCATCCACAGGGACCGTACCCTCCTTCCCCTACCACCAACCTCTCGGAAGGACATACGGACCCACATGTTTAACGTGATCGTTCTCCCCGCGTGAACACGGCGGCAGTTTGGGCAGCGGTGGGAATCGAACCCGGGACTACCGAGTGCAACTTCCGCGCGCTAACCACAGGGCTACCGCGCCCTGGCAGCAATGATTGCTGCAAAGAACTCGTTGACGGAATGATGGCTCTGGAGGGCCACGGGGTTTGAATGCAAGGCAAGATCGGATATTTGTGCAACAGACCCGAACTGGCCCGACGGCATCATTGTCCACCATCCAACGTGATGCAGCATCTTCCATACCACCCGTGGCTCCATACCACCCGTTACGCTCACGTCGGAATTTAAGACGTCTTCTTATAACCCCACAACATCAACAGAGTTGTTTAGAGTGGTATCGTATCCGAGAATCATGGCTGCCAGCCGACTGGCATCGCATAGTGTTCAGCGATTAATCACGCTTCAGGCTTTCAGCAGATGACCATCGGGTACTTGTGTGGAGGCGCCAAGGCCAGCGGTCCCAATCAGCATTTGTGTTACACAGGCACACAGCCATTACTCCTGGTGTGATGGTATGGGGTGCTATCTCTTACGGCAGCAGGTCGCTCCTAGCCATATTGCGTACAACTTTAAGAACTCAACGATATGTTGATGAAATCCTGAGGCCTTTTGTATTACCCTTCATGGTACGTCATTCTGGGGCCAATTTCCAACAAGATAATGCCACGCCACATACGGCTCGCATATATATGGACCATCTCCGTGCTGCTGATATTGTTCCTTGGCCAGCAAGTTCACCCGACCTTTCACAAATAGATCATGTATAGAACAGGCTAGGCCACCAGATTCGGGCACCCCGAAATGTAGCAGAGCTGGAGCAATAATTGAGGAATGCCTAGCCGAATGTATCTCAAGATCACATTAGGAAACTTTATCATTCCTAACCTAGACGTATACAAGTATGCATTGCCGCCAAGGGGAGTTTCACCAATTACTGATTTGAAAATTCAATGTGCAATTGCTAACCATTGATGGGGCCTGCGGCCTTGATTTTGTAATCATTTCATTACCTGTGTATGAGCTATACGCATATTTAATTTCAATAAAACTGTCACTTTCTTCGTGGTGCTTTGTTTTTTTTGCAAAAGAGTGTATATATATTTATATTTAATTACCTATTCTATAATCTGACAATGAAAATTAGTAAATATATCTGAGCAATGAAAGTGGAATAAAATTTCAACTTACAATTCAATTACAACATACAATATCTGCCCTATACCTTTATAATCTTTTATGTATACGACACCAGCTGTTTCGCTATTATTTCAATGGAAGTGGGGAGTCTTTCAATTAAAGCTGATTGACTAGAAGAGGAGATTGCAACTTCTATTACTCTTAGATTCTACTTAGATTACTACAGGAATTTTTTTTTCTGTGGATATTTCTGATAACATCTCGTAAATGAAATAAGATGCATCGTTTGCAGAGCTGCCAATTCTTCCTAATAATTCTCAAATGTACATTATAAAGTATTTTCAATGCGATGATAACACGTAACAAATTTTATTATATAATAATTGCGTATATAAATAAATTTATGTATTGAAGCGCATGTCTTTAGATATAAACTAACAAATTTCGATATTATGGGAAAATAATTTCAAATATCTGAAGGTGACACAACTCGACTTTCTCGTTCATTCGTAATTCGTAGTTTTCACTTCTATTGGTATCAAAATACTTACACGATGAAAAAAAATGTATCTATTTCAGATTTAGTAGCTAAGTTATTCGTAAAAAATTGTTTAATAGTTTCTTTTTCAAGTTGTCAATAGCTCTGTATCCTACGGTCCTATGCGGTTTCCGTATCATTGTCAATACAAGTTATTGCTATTACCAGTAACAAGCAACTTCAATAAGGACAAATAGTCTATGTAAAGGATAGAAATAAATTTAAACAAAGCAATCAAGTTCAAATTAATAAATAATTTAATTATTAGTTATTAAATTTAAAAGAAAATTTGGTATTTAAGCAACATAATTAAGCATATAATAATTATTGTGTACTAGCATTGTTTACTAGCATTGTTTACTAAATAATAATTATTGTTTATTAGCAGAGACAGTGCACTTTTTGCTCTATGACTGGTCCTGTTGGTAGGACGTCCCATAGATCGGGTACTCTTTCTCTCTCACAAACAGAATAGGGCATTTTCAATTCTGAGCCATCACTTTTCACATCCCTGTCAAATGAACATGAACGCGCACAAAATTGGGGTAGAAAATGAATCATAACAAAAAGCAATAATAAAAACAGAAACATCAAAGATCAAATTAGTTAAATTTTTAACACAATACTTGCGATTTCTTGCGTATTAATATTTTAGCTCTTAGATAATTTGAACACTTTTTTTCGAATTTTGTGAACACTTATTAGCTTTTAAAGGAAATATCTCAATTTAGGGGGAATTAATTATTTGTTTTTACATTAGATTCTGTATCAGTAGGTCAATTTTTGCTTATACCATCGAAGTAAAGAGATTAATTAACTCTATAACTTCATAGATAAAACAATTCAGCTCCAAATAATCTATCCATTAAAGAAGTTTGCATGAATTGCATTGTTTAAAACTTTACGACATATTAAACTTTGAACTTTATGACATATCCTTAAGAATCGTGAGTGTGCTCTCAAGAAACAAAAATGGAACAAAATTTCTAGATAACTAACACAAACACAACGTAAACAGGAACAATATGGAGTAAAATAGCACTTCAATAAATGCTCCAATAATTTCACAAAACAACGGATACTTTTCTCAAAACAATGCCGTATCACATTTCACAAAACAGCTGCAATTATTCTCAAAATATTGACGTAAACCACAGTTCAATGTAGCTCATATCTTGTCAACTACCCTCCAACTGAATGATGACTCCTTCCCTGAAACTGAATGATAAATCTCTCTGTAGAAATATCTCATATCTCGTAGAATATCGGTTATTTCGAGGTGTTTCTCGAACCTTCGCGAAGTCGCTTAATATCCCCAAAATGGCGACAAAATTCCAAATCTGGCAACCCTCCTCCAAATTTCAGCATCTGGAAACCCTCCTCCAAATTTTAGCATATGGCAACCCTCTTCCAAACTTCGGCATCTGACAACCCTAGATTCACGTCGTAGAAAAAGGTACCTGCAATATGGCCTGTACGGTTGTTTTCTCCGTCTGGTTTTCGAAATAAACAAGAGTGAGAGGGGAGGGGGGGAAGAGACTCCTGATCGTTTTACAACTTTCAAACAATATACAACAGTATACTCATTGCGCTCTCACTCGCATTTTCACTATCTCACATTCATTATCTTGGTATATATTTATTATAATTAAAATAATAGGTTTTTAAGAAAACAATTTTTCTAAATAAGTTGACAATATGAAAGCAAACTCAAACATTTGCTAAACGTCAAAATATTTAAATATTCCTCCCCATTCAGCATTCTAATTGAATCTGCCAAACCATCCATTTTATATGGAAATATATGCAGATAGATTTGGAAAGCTGTTTAAAGAATTTGACTTAGAAAGTAAATTGAACTTCTCTCACAGTAGACTTAAAAGGTCAAACATATTTAGATTGTAGAATTTAAAACAATATTGAATGTTATAGATACTATGTCCCAAATACTCTCTTCATGTCAATCACCAGCACTACTAAAATTAAATATTTTAGATAACAGAGGTTTGCATCAATTTTTTTTTTCGTATTTACTACCGTGTCGTAATTTTAACAACATAAATCTGATAACGTTTCCTACACACATATATAATATTTTTTTCAAACACATTATTGTTTTACATACAGAACACCACATAACATGGGCGTTTGTTTGAAAATGTTACCAATTTGAATTCCCAAAACATTTTTTTACTTTCCCTGCATGCATCATGGCAATGTATAGGGGAAGTATTGGAATCATGCCGAAAATCGCAACTCGAGTTTTCAATGGATCTACACGTTTCGAGACCTCTAGAGTACGGAAACACTATTTTTAGCGTGACGTCTGTGTGTATGTATGTCTGTCTGTGTGTGCTATGTATGTATCCACTCTAACTCAAAAACTAATGAAACGAATTTCATAAAATTTTCGTAGGTAAGTCACATAGGTGTTGAAGACCCTTACTACACAACCAGAGCGAAGGCTTATGGTAGCTAATTGTGTGGCCGGAGTCACTTAGGTGTGACCCTCGTGCTGAGTAGTTTTTGCTACGAAAAGCAATAAACAGAACCCGCCTTTTTTTGCGAAATATTCCGTCAAAATGTATTTCATTTATCCACTCTAGCTAAAATACTAATTGGCCAAATTTCACAAAATTTCGTAGATAAGTAACTAGTGGGACGCTCTGGTACTGATTTTATTTTAGTGCAATTCGGAAAAGAACATCCTGCCTGTTTTTACGAAAAGGCCCGCAGAAATCACCAAAATCTAAAAAAAAAGTCTATGTATCAATTAAATTCATGTTTTATACGCAATTTTTGTCGAGGAAAAGAATATAACCAACTCCATTATTTTAGGACTAAACGTTCTCAAGATATTTGAGATTTCTTGCATTTTTGTTAAGCCGCTTTCGTAGAAAGGTTTAATTACCAAATAAAACAAAAATTGAATTAAAAATGCGAATTTAGTGTTATTTTGTGCAATTAAACTCAATCTAATGAATTATTAAATAGATAAAAAGAATACGAATTTGAGTCTGCAGCGAAAGTCATGCGCTGCCCACATCAGATTTTTTCCATTCCTTTCACTCGTCACAATACTACAATAATTTATTTAACTTAAAAACTTAAAACCATGGAGATAAAAGTAATTTAACTCTATGCTTGAAATTTCATTGAAAAAGTCTGCTATAAAATCGTCTGCTCTTCTATGTTAAATCAGTGAATTTTTCATTTATATCAGCTATATTGAAGACTTCAAAGCTAAATAATTTTGCGTTAAAAAATTTCAGCAATTCTTATAGAACTCATCTTACAGTTTGACGTGTTTACATTCTCTATAAATGAAAAGTAGGCTTCGTTGTAGAAATAATCAAAATTTGATGATCATTTAAACTCAAATATATTCTAAATGCGCTGTTTTAGAATATAGATTCACAGAAATTAAAGTAAAAATAAAGCGGTTTAAACACAAAGAGAAATATAAATTGAAAGTAACTTTAAAAATCAAGATCTTGACACAAGATGGATGACATTGATCATTTAGACTCAAATATATTATAATTGCACTATTTCAGAATATAGATGCACAGAAATTAAGCAAAACTGAAGCGGTTTCATGACGGATACAGTACTAAATATAAATTAAAAATCACGATTTTGACACAATATAGATGCCATATTTTATTTTGAAGTGGGTCATATGATCACTTCATTACATATGGTTGTAATTATTATTTTAATTTTATTTAAAAAACTACCGAATATATATTTTGTTGAAATTTTTTCTATATCTTTATGAGATAATTTGAATATTTTCTAAAACTTTCGAAGCAATTTGTGGATTTTAATTTCGCTTAAAATATGTTTGAAAAATTTGGTCCCATAGAATTCAGTGTATTTCCTTTTTTAACCCGGGTTCAATCCAAAACTAAATGGGTGATATTATTCATATATATTCCCATAGGTCCTGCAGACCGTCTGAACAACATACTAAAATTTCATTTTAATAAAGTCATTTTTACGGCAGTTATCGTGCAAACGGACAGACACTCAGAATGAACAAAGTTGTAAACACTTTTCAACTATGTTGTAACGTGTTAATAAAAACTAATGTTGATTCTCTAAACTTCAAATTTGATAGCAAAATACCACACAAAATGCATCTATCGCAGGTACTACACCCCCTCTAAATAAAGCCAGATTGACTGAAAAGCTTAAGTAATTTGAAAAACACAAATTATAAAAATGCTTTAGTGAAAATTCTTCAACTTCATCTCCCATTTATGCCATCTTCATTTTAACAAACATATCTCAAAATCCATCATGTGTACATTGTCAATAGATAATATCAGTACTCAAATTTACTATCTGTCTACTTTCTATGACAATATAACTGACTTAATTAATATTGTGATATATTGGAATTATTTTTCTTCGAAGCATGGAAATAAATTTCGTATCTAAGTTGAGTTCTCTTTAATAATCTATAGTTTCAATTTATTATAGAGCTTATAACTATATTCACCATTCATTTTATTTCATAAAATATTATCTATATATTTTGACGGTATGATAAATGCGTGGATCAGTGTTCTTTGGGATCTTAAAACGGAGGAAAAGTAATAGAAAGTAGTCTAAACTGAATGCCATCAGTTAGCAGAACTGTTATGTTAAATAACAAGAAAGATCAATCATGCATAAGCATTGATTATTAAGCACTTTCCAATTGAAATACAATTTTATTTAAATAGATCTAAAGTGTGATATCTTTAGAGGTGATATTTTTTAAATTATCGCAGTACTACATTAATTTATTTTACGATTTTGATTTTAGAACTTCATCGAAATATAAATCGTCTGCTTCTCTTTGTAAAATCAATGATTATTTCATTCATATCACTCATTTTCCAGACTCCAGAACTAAATAATTTTGCGCAAAAAAATGCAACTATTCTGATACAACTCACCTTACAGTCGTTTGATTTGTATACATTCTGCATACGTTAAAATTAGGCTTCATTGCAGAAATAATCAAAATTTAGTGATCATTGAAAATAAAAAATATTGTAATTGCGTAGGCACGGAATTTTGATACATA
Organism: Amaurobius ferox; assembly: GCA_951213105.1. NCBI lineage: Eukaryota > Metazoa > Arthropoda > Arachnida > Araneae > Amaurobiidae > Amaurobius > Amaurobius ferox. Next base: position 135,781,942 of record OX578140.1, read on the forward strand.
AATAATACGCAAAAATAAAGCGGTTTTATGACGGATGGAATACTAAATATAAATTTAATTTACCTTTAAACATCACTATATTTACATAGCGGAAAAAAATGGACGCCATATTTTATTTTGCCATGAGTCACGCCATCTCTTCATATATCATGGGTGTAATTATTATTTCAATTTTTATTTAAGAAAATACCTTAACATATTTTGCTGACATTTTTTTTCCACATTTTATTTAATAATTTGAATATTTCCGTAAATTTCCCAAGCAATTTGTGAATTTTAACTTCGCTTAAAAAATGCTTGAAAATTAGGTCCCATGGGGTTCAATGTATTTTATTTTTCAACCCAGGATAAATCCGAAAATTTTTGGGTGATATTATTATTTTTTATTCCTACATGTCCCCCAGGTCGTCTTAATAACGCACTAAAATTAATAGTGTCAGGTCATCCCAATTTAAAAATTCAAATCATCAACACTTTAAAAAATAAACACAGCCGAAAATTGGCTATTATTAAATGTATTTAATTAAAATGAGCTTAAATACACGGAATGAGCTTAAATATACTCATGAGCTTAAATACACTGGATATAACCGCGAGACAAAATTTACATATTAAGCATTTTAAAATTTAAATTCGATACATTTAAAAAACGTAATGTATATAAATAAAATTGAAAATCTGTCTGTTTTTCTCATCATCACAGGAGAACGGTTGAACAAAATTTGATGAAATTTTGTGGGTAGTCCTGAAATAGCCCATTTAAAATTTAGTCCATGGGTTGAGTTTCTAAGCAAAGGGAAGGGTGTGTCGAGATATTAATGAAAAATGAAACTTTATATAGGAGTTCCACTTTCTAACTCCATGGTTCCTCCAAATGAAGAAGGTTGGAAATCTGTGGTTTAAAACGTGAAAGTGAATTAAAACTCTATCTCTGAATTTGGTGGGAGATTTTTGCACTACTTAGTCAGTTTTTGAAAATATGATTTGTTTGAAAACATGAATGCGTTGAAACATGAATTTAAATGGAAAATCGATCAGCATGATTTATTTTTCACAAGCTTTCACTCAATCAAAAGTATTAAGAAATATATATGGTTATTTAATTCTCAGCATTTTATAAAGAAGATGCTATCTTATAAAATGTTATCCAGCCACATAAATAAGTTAAATGTGTTTGTTAATTTTTATTATTATTTTTTCAATTTGAATAATCAATAAGTGGATATAAAAATATATCTTATACATGAAGGGTTCGATTTTTCTTTTAATTATATTAATTACAGACTGCGTACATCACTATCATGTATGCTGACAAAGAGTTTTCAAACTTATATATTGTGTTTAGTCAATAAACGAATATATTGTGTTTAGCCTATAAATTCATTTAGCTAATTGTTGAAACAGAATAAGTGTAGAACGGGTATATATTCTAATATAATTTTAGTGTTTTGATTTAGTACATACAAACAGGATCGGGATATTTTATTCTTCAGATCTACGAATTCAGCTGGATATCGCTAACTTGACTACTTTTCTTAAGCGTTATCAAATTGACGGAAATGTTTCTAAATTGATAAAATCGGCGCTAAATCAATGACATTAATTTTATTTTAAAAAAGATAGTACTAATATGATGTTTCGGTAGCATTTGTCTGTAAGTTCAACAGTCCTACTGAGTAACACATTAAGAGAAATTTTAAAATGTCACCAAATTGATAAAAATGTTTTAAATCCATAAAATATCTTGAAATTAATAAAATTGCGCTAAATAAATGAAATTCATTGTGCTTTGTTAGGGGTGCTAGTATTGTGATGAAGATTCCTCAATTGGTCGCCAAGTGTATCTACCAGTTCTACAGTCACACTTGGCGATGAACTTTGCGAACTTTTAAAATGTCGCTAAATTGACGATAATGTCGCCAAACCTTCCATAGAGATATTTTATATCCGATATTTTATTCAACAATCATTTTAAGCAAATGATATCATGACCATTACAACGGAGTTAAATCCAATGTGCTTATGCGGCAGACGATTTTATTAAATCTTTCCCAATTTGATTAATAAAGTAATCTATATAAATAAAAATGAAAATCTGTCTGTCTGTCTGTCTGTCTGTCTGTCTGTCTGTCTGTCTGTCTGTCTGTCTGTTTGTCACACCATCACGAGAGAACGGCTGAACCGAATTTGATGAAATTTTGTGGGTAGCCCAGAAACAGCCCCACTTAAAATTATATCCGTGTTTTGAGTTTCTACGATCAGTGGTTCTCGAGATATTAGTAAAAAACGGAATTTTCGTTTGTCTCATCATCACGGAAAAACGGCTGAACCGAATTTAATGAAATTTAGTGAATAGCCTTGAAATATCCCCCCATAACTTTTGTCCAAGTTTCGAGTTTCTAAGACCTGGGGTTGTCGAGATATTAATGAAAAACGGAACTTTTTCCTAGGAGTTCTACTCCCTAACTCCGTGGTTTATAAAAACGAAAAGCTTGAAAATCGTTTGAAAGTGAATTAAAATTTAATCTCTGAGTTTGATGGGAGATTTTTTGCGTTAATTAGTCACTTTCTGAAAACATGAATTGTTTGAAACATGATTTAAAGGGGAAATCTATCTCCATGGTTCATGGTTTATTTCAAACACGCTTTTACGGAACAATGAGAAGTATAGAGAAATCAAAATCGTTATTTAATTTCGCAGTTTATGTTATAAGACATGACATATTTAACATGTTATAAGATTCTATCTTATATCATGTTACTCAGAAACGCAATTAAATTAAATCTGTCTGTTAATTTCAATAATTATTTTTTTCGATTTGAATAATAAATAAATGGATATGAAAATATATTTTAGAAAAGAACGATTTGATTTTTCTTATAGCATTTTTGACTGGATAATATCAATTACCGTCTTCAGGTTTAAAAATTATTATTATTTATATTTTCGGGGATTATTGATTCAAGGATTATTGATATTTTCAAGTTATTATGCAATTATTTTATTATGACAAAAATTGTTTAAACTCATATATTGTATGTTGTACGAATCTTCTACAAATACACGTGTATATCTTTTAATCTACGAGAATATAAGTAGTACAGGTATATTGACATATGTTTTGATATATATTGGCATATATTGGAATCAATTACGACCTTCTGGTATAAAGAGTACGGATATTATTGATGTTTTCAATTTATTGCGTCATCTCTTTTATTTTGGCAAATATTTTTGAGACGCATATTGTAATACGGGTAATCTTCTACTAACACATTGGCATATTTTCTGATCTGCGACAATATAATTAGTACGGGGTTGCATATATTCATTCAATTCCTATTTTTTCTTCTGTAAATTTGCTTACAAAAGGGGGCAGGATGTTTTATTCTTCAGATCTGATCGTGAAGATAATTTTGCATAGTGAGAACATATATTCTTAAACTTCTCTTTAGGAGCAATAAATTTAATATTTTAACAGAATTTGCACATGATTGCGAACTTTAAGTTTCTTTAAATTATACACTCCGTACGAATAACGGGTGTGCTGTTAGTGGTTAATAAATTTTAACATTTTAGGAGGATATATCATGTTGCTCGGCATCGCAATTAAATTAAATGTGTTTGTTAATGTTTTTATTATTTTTTTTCGATTTAAATAATAAATAAATGGATAAATGGATATAAAAGTATATCTTATGAATGGACGGTTTGATTTTTCTTTTAATTATATTAATTGCTGACTGCGTACATCAATTTCATTTATTTTGGCAAAGAGTTTTCAAGCTTATATCGTATTTAGCTACTAAACTCATATATTGTGTTTAGCCAATAAATTCATATAGCCAATTGTTGAAACAGAAAAAGAGTAGAGCGGGTATATCTTCTAATACAATTGTAGTGCTTTCATTTAGTATATTGAAACGGGATAAGAATGTTTCATTCAGATCTGCAAATTCAAATCTACGAATTTGGAGGGATATCGCTAATTTGACAACTTTTCTTAAACTTTGCCAAATTGACGGAAATGTCGCCAAATTGATATAAACGACACACAAACAGCTGCCATAAACCTTCGGGTTGGTCGTGTGGCTTGGGTCTTCTACATATCAATGAAATTTTTTTTTGTTTTGTTAGAAGAGAGTACTGAAATGATGTTTGGTTAGCATTTCTCTGTCAGACCAACCATCCTACTTAGTAATACATTTAGCGAATTTTTAAAATGTCACCAAATTGATAAAAATGTTTTCAAATCTATAAAAATATCTTGAAATTGATAAAATTGCGCTACATAAATGATATTAATTGTTTTTTGTTAGGGGATAGTATTGTGATGATATTTCGTCAATTTGTCGCAAAGTGGAACTGTCAGTTCTACAGTCCCACTTGGCGATAAATTTGGCGATTTTTTAAAATGTCGCTAATTTGACGAAACTGTCGCCAAATGTTCCATAGAAATATAACTATTTAGACGATATTTTTTCTACCAATTTATTTGAAGCAAATGATATCATGTCGCTTAGCAACGGATTTAAATCCAATGTGTTAATGTGTTTATGCGGCAGACGATTTTTACTAAATCCTTTCCGATTTGAATAATGAAGATATGTATATAAAATAAATTTCATTACCATTTCATTTTGGACTGGATAATATCAATTATACTCTTCAGGTTTAAACATTATTATTATTGATATTTTCCGGAATTATTGATTCAGGGATTATTGATATTTTTAAGTTATTACGCCATTTTTTTATTGCGGCAAAAATTGCTGACACACGCATATTGTACGTTGTACGAGTAATCTTCTAGGAATGCACGGGTATATCTTCTAACCTACGAGAATATAAGTAGTACAGGTATATTGGCATATATTTTGACATATATTGGCATATATATTGGAATCAAGTACAGTCTTCTGGTATGAAGATTAAGGGGATTAATTATATATTCAATTTATTACGTCGTCTGTTGTATTTTACCAAAAAACATTTGAGACTCATATTGCAAAACGGGTAATCTTCTACTAATAATCGGACATTATAAGTAGTACGTGTATATCTTCCCATATAATTTTAGCACTTTAATTTTGACATATATTGGAATAAATGACTGTCTTCAGATTTAAAGATTATGGGTTTATTGGTATTTTCAATTTATACATGTAATCTACTAATACAGGTTATATTTTCTAATATTCGCGTATATAATTAGTACGGGTCATATACAATTTTAACGCTTTTATTTTGCATATATTGATTCAATTCCATATTTTTTTATATTTGCTTACATAAGGGGTCCAAGATGTTTTATTCTTCAAATATGTCCATGAAGATTATTTTATATAGCGAGAACAGAGATTCTTAAACTTCTTTTTAGGAGCATTATATTAAATATTTTAACAGAATATTTTGATTAAACATGTCATTTAGTATACTATAAGAATTTGGGCATGATTATGAATTTCAAGTTTCTTTATATTATATACTCCGTACGAAGAACGGGTATGCTGCTAGTCTATATAAATAAAAATGAAAATCTGTCTGTCTGTCTGTCTGTCTGTCTGTCTGTCTGTCTGTCTGTCTGTCTGTCTGTCTGTCTGTTTGTCACACCATCACGGGAGAACGGCTGAACCGAATTTGATGAAATTTTGTGGGTAGCCCAGAAATAGCCCCACTTAAAATTATATCCGTGTTTTGAGTTTCTACGACAAGTGGTTCTCGAGATATTAGTAAAAAACGAAATTTTCGTTTGTCTCATCATCACGGAAAAACGGCTAAACCGAATTTAATGAAATTTGGTGAATAGCCTTGAAATATCACCCCATAAATTTTATCCAAGTTTCGAGTTTCTAAGACCTGGGGTTGTCGAGATATTAATGAAAAACGGAACTTTTTCCTAGGAGTTCTACTCACTAACTCCGTGGTTTATCCAAACGAAAAGCTTGAAAATCGTTTGAAAGTGAATTAAAATTTAATCTCTGAGTTTGATGGGAGATTTTTTGCGTTAATTAGTCACTTTCTGAAAACATGAATTGTTTGAAACATGATTTAAAGGGAAAATCTATCTCCATGGTTCATGGTTTATTTAAAACAAGCTTTTACGGAACAATGAGAAGTATAGAGAAATCAAAATCCTTATTTAATTTCGCAGTTTATGTTATAAGACATGACATATTTAACATGTTATAAGATTCTATCTTATATCATGTTACTCAGAAACGCAATTAAATTAAATCTGTCTGTTAATTTCAATAATTATTTTTTCGATTTGAGTAATAAATAAATGGATATAAAAATATATTTTAGAAAAGAACGATTTGATTTTTCTTATAGCATTTTTGACTGGATAATATCAAGTACGGTCTTCAGGTTTAAAAATTATTATTATTATTATTTTCGGGGATTATTGATTCAAGGATTATTGATATTTTCAAGTTATTATGCAATTATTTTATTATGACAAAAATTGTTTAAACTCATATATTGTATGTTGTACGAATCTTCTACAAATACACGTGTATATATTTTAATCTACGAGAATATAAGTAGTACAGGTATATTGACATATGTTTTGATATATATTGGCATATATTGGAATCAATTACGACCTTCTGGTATAAAGAGTACGGATATTATTGATGTTTTCAATTTATTACGTCATCTCTTTTATTTTGGCAAATATTTTTGAGACGCATATTGTAATACGGGTAATCTTCTACTAACACATTGGCATATTTTCTGATCTGCGACAATATAATTAGTACGGGGTTGCATATATTCATTCAATTTCTATTTTTTCTTCTGTAAATTTGCTTACAAAAGGGGGCAGGATGTTTTATTCTTCAGATCTGATCGTGAAGATAATTTTGCATAGTGAGAACATATATTCTTAAACTTCTCTTTAGGAGCAATAAATTTAATATTTTAACAGAATTTGCACATGATTGCGAACTTTAAGTTTCTTTAAATTATACACTCCGTACGAATAACGGGTGTGCTGTTAGTGGTTAATAAATTTTAACATTTTAGGAGGATATATCATGTTGCTCGGCATCGCAATTAAATTAAATGTGTTTGTTAATGTTTTTATTATTTTTTTCGATTTAAATAATAAATAAATGGATATAAAAGTATATCTTATGAATGGACGGTTTGATTTTTCTTTTAATTATATTAATTGCTGACTGCGTACATCAATTTCATTTATTTTGGCAAAGAGTTTTCAAGCTTATATCGTATTTAGCTACTAAACTCATATATTGTGTTTAGCCAATAAATTCATATAGCCGATTGTTGAAACAGAAAAAGAGTAGAGCGGGTATATCTTCTAATACAATTGTAGTGTTTTCATTTAGTATATTGAAACGGGATAAGAATGTTTCATTCAGATCTGCAAATTCAAAGCTACGAATTTGGAGGGATATCGCTAATTTGACAACTTTTCTTAAACTTTGCCAAATTGACGGAAATGTCGCCAAATTGATATAAACGACACACAAACAGCTGCCTTAAACCTTCGGGTTGGTCGTGTGGCTTGGGTCTTCTACATATCAATGAAATTTTTTTTTGTTTTGTTAGAAGAGAGTACTGAAATGATGTTTGGTTAGCATTTATCTGTCAGACCAACCATCCTACTTAGTAATACATTTAGCGAATTTTTAAAATGTCCCCAAATTGATAAAAATGTTTTCAAATCTATAAAAATATCTTGAAATTGATAAAATTGCGCTACATAAATGATATTAATTATTTTTTGTTAGGGGATAGTATTGTGATGATATTTCGTCAATTTGTCGCAAAGTGGAACTGTCAGTTCTACAGTCCCACTTGGCGATAAATTTGGCGATTTTTTAAAATGTCGCTAATTTGACGAAACTGTCGCCAAATGTTCCATAGAAATATAACTATTTAGACGATATTTTTTCTACCAATTTATTTGAAGCAAATGATATCATGTCGCTTAGCAACGGATTTAAATCCAATGTGTTTATGCGGCAGACGATTTTTATTAAATCCTTTCCGATTTGAATAATGAAGATATGTATATAAAATAAATTTCATTGCCATTTCATTTTGGACTGGATAATATCAATTATACTCTTCAGGTTTAAACATTATTATTATTGATATTTTCCGGAATTATTGATTCAGTGATTATTGATATTTTTAAGTTATTACGCCATTGTTTTATTGCGGCAAAAATTGCTGACACACGCATATTGTACGTTGTACGAGTAATCTTCTAGGAATGCACGGTTATATCTTCTAACCTACGAGAATATAAGTAGTACAGGTATATTGGCATATATTTTGACATATATTGGCATATATATTGGAATCAAGTACAGTCTTCTGGTATGAAGATTACGGGGATTAATTATATATTCAATTTATTACGTCGTCTGTTGTATTTTACCAAAATCATTTGAGACTCATATTGCAAAACGGGTAATCTTCTACTAATAATCGGACATTATAAGTAGTACGTGTATTCCCATATAATTTTAGCACTTTAATTTTGACATATATTGGAATAAATGACTGTCTCCAGATTTAAAGATTACGGGTTTATTGGTATTTTCAATTTATACATGTAATCTACTAATACAGGTTATATTTTCTAATATTCGCGTATATAATTAGTACGGGTCCCATACAATTTTAACGCTTTTATTTTGCATATATTGATTCAATTCCATATTTTTTTTTTATATTTGCTTACATAAGGGGTCCAAGATGTTTCATTCTTCAGATATGTCCATGAAGATAATTTTATATAGCGAGAACAGAGATTCTTAAACTTCTTTTTAGGAGCATTATATTAAATATTTTAACAGAATATTTTGATTAAACATGTCATTTAGTATACTATAAGAATTTGGGCATGATTATGAATTTCAAGTTTCTTTATATTATATACTCCGTACGAAGAACGGGTATGCTGCTAGCCTATATAAATAAAATTGAAAATCTGTCTGTCTGTCTGTCTGTCTGTCTGTCTGTCTGTTTGTCCCATCATCACGGGAGAACGGCTGAACCGAATTTGATGAAATTTTGTGGATAGCCCAGAAATATCCCCACTTAAAATTTAGTCCATGTTTGGAGTTTCCACAACCAGTGGTTCTCGAGATATTAGCGAAAAACGAATATTTCGTTTGTCTCATCATCACGAGAGAACGGCTGAATCGAATTTAATGAAATTTTGTGAGTAGCCTTAAAATAGCCCTCCATAAATTTTACCCAAATTTCGAGTTTCTAATACTAGGGGTTGTCCAGATATTAATGAAAAACGGAACTTTATCTTAGGAGATCTACTTACTCTCTAACTCCGTGGTTTATCCAAACGGAAAGGATGAAAATCGTTTGTTTAAAACATCAACGTGAATTAAAACTTCATTTCTGAGCTTAGTGCAGGATTTTTGCATTAATTAGTCACTATCTGAAAGCATGAATTGTTTGAAACATGAATTTTAATGGAAAATCTAACTCCATGGTCAAGTATTTACTATACAATGGAAAGTATAAAGAAATCAAAATGGTTATTATTTTTGCATTTTATAGGGAAGAGATCAAAATGGTTATTTAATTTCGCAGTTTATGAGGAAGATTCTTTCTTATATTATGTTGCTCAGCAACGCAATTAAATTAAATGTGTTTGTTAATATTTGTTATTATTTTTTCTATTTGAATAATAAATAAATAGATGTAAAAATATATTTTGTAAATGAACGGTTTGATTTTTCTTTTAATTCTATTAATTACGGACTGTGTACATCACTTTCATTTATTTTGGCAAAGAGTTGTCAAGCTTATATATTGTGTTTAGCTGATAAACTCATATATTGTGTTTAGCCAAAAAATTTATTTAGCCGATTGTTGAAACAGAAAAAGAGTACAACGGGTATATTTTCTAATGCAATTTTAGTGTTTTCATTTAGTATATGCAAACGGGATCGGATGTTTTATTCTTCAGATCTGCAAATTCAGAGCTATGAATTTCGAGGAATATCGCTAACTTGGCAACTTTTCTTAAACGTTGCCAAATTGACGGAAATGTCGATAAATTGATAAAAACGACGCAAATCAATTCAATTAAATTTGTTCTGAGAAGAGAGTACTAAAATAATGTTTAGGAAGCATTTGTCGGCCAGTCCATCCATTCTACTTAGTAACACATTTAGCTAATTTTTAAAATGTCACCAAATTGATAAAATGTTTGCAAATCCATAAAAATATAATAAAATTGATAAAATTGCGCTTAATAAATGCAATTAATTATGTTTTGTTAGGGCATAGTATTGTGATGATTATTCGTCAATGTGTCGCAAAATGGGACAGTCAGTTCTACAGTCCCACTTGGTGTTAAATTTTGCGATATTTTAAATTGTCGCTAAATTGACGAAAATGTCGCCAAACCTTCCATGGAGATAGAATTATTCAAACGATAAGATTCCCATCAATTCATTTGAAACAAATGATGTCATGTAGTTCAGCAACGGATGTAAATCCAATGTATTTATGCGGCATACGATTTTTATTAAATCTTTTCCGATTTGAATAACAAAGATATATATAAATTAAATTTCATTGACAGTGCATTGTTGACTGGATAATATCAATTACGGTCTTCAGGTTGAAACATTATTATTATTGGTAATTTCGTGAACTGTTGATTCAGGGATTATTGATATTTTCATATTAATTCTATGCCATTGTTTTATTATGACAAAAATTGTTGAAACTCACATATTGCACGTTGTGCGAGTAATCTTCTATGAATGCACGGGTTATCTTCTAATCTACGAGAATATAAGTAGTACAGGTATATAGGCATATATTTTGATATATATTGGCATATATTGGAATCAATTACGACATTCTGGTATAAAGATTATGGGGATAATTGAAATTTTCAATTTATTATGTCATCTGTTTTATTTCGGCAAATATTTTATAGACTCATATTGTGATAAGGTTAATCTTCTACTAACAAACAGGCATATTTTCTAATCTGCGACAATATAAGTAGTACGGGGATATGTATATATATATATATATTCCCATATAATTTTAGTGCTCTCATTCTGGCATATATTGGAATCAGTTACGGGTTTATTGATATTTTAAATTTATACATGTAATCTACTAATACAGGTTATATCTTCTAATATTCGAGTATATAAATACGAGTACTACGGGTCCCATACAATTTTAGCACTGTTATTTTGAATATATTGATTCAATTTCATATTTTTTGTATATTTGCTTTCGAAAGGGGCCAGGATGTTTTATTCTTCAGATCTGCCCGTGAAGATAATTTTGCATGATGAGAACAGATATTAATAAACTTCTCTTTAGGAGCAATAAATTTAATATTTCAACATAATTTGCATATGATTCTGAATTATAAGTGTCTTTATATTATATACTCCGTACGAAGAACGGGTATGCTGCTAGTCTATATAAATAAAAATGAAAATCTGTCTGTCTGTCTGTCTGTCTGTCTGTCTGTCTGTCTGTTTGTCCCATCATCACGAGAGAACGGCTGAACCGAATTTGATGAAATTTTGTGGGTAGCCTTGAAATAGCCCCACTTAAAATTTAGTCCGTGTTTTGAGTTTTTACGACCAGTGGTTCTCGAGATATTAGTAAAAAACGAAATTTTCGTTTGTCTCATCATCACGGGAAAACGGCTGAACCGAATTTAATGAAATTTTGTGGACAGCCTTTAAATAGCCCCCATAAATTTTGCCCAAGTTTCGAGTTTCTAAGACCAGGGGTTGTTGAGATATTAAGGAAAAACGGAACTTTTTCTTAGGAGATCTACTCTCCAACTCCGTGGTTTATCCAAACGGAAAGGATGAAAATCGTTTGTTTAAAACGCCAAAATGAAATAAAACTTTATTTCCGAGTTTGGTGCAGGATTTTTGCATTAATTAGCCACTTTAGGAAAGCATGAATTGTTTGAAACATGAATTTAAATGGAAAAATCTACCTCCATGTTTCATCTTTCACAAATTTTTACTCAACGATGAAAAGTATAAAGAAATCAAAATGGCTATTTAATTTCACATTTTATGAGGAAGATTCTATCTTATATCATGTTGTTCGGCAATGGAATGAAATTAAATGCGTTGGTAACATTTATTATTATTTTTTTCTATTTGTATAATAAATAAATGGATGTAAAAATATATTTTATAAATGAACGGTTTGATTGTTATTTTAATTATATATATTGCGGACTGCGTACATCACTTTCATTTATTTAAGCAAAGGGGTTTCAAGCTCATATATTGTGTTTAGCTAATAAACTCATATATTGTGTTAACCCAATAAATTCATTTAGCCGACTGTTGAAGCAGAAAAAGAGTAGAACGGGTGTATGTATCTTCTAATACAATTTTAGTGTTTTCATTTAGTATATACAAACGGTGTCAAGATATTTTATTCTTCAGATCTGCAAATTCAGAGCTACGAATTTAGCGGAATATCTCTAAATAACTTGGTAACTTTTCTTAAACTTTATCAAATTAGTGGAAATGTCTCCAAATTGATAAAAATGGCCCAAATCAATGAAATTAAATTTGTTTTTTTAGAATAGAGTACTGAAATGATGTTTCTGTAGCATTTGTCGGTCAGTCCATCTATCCTACTTAGTAACACATTTAAGGAATTTTTTTAATATCACCAAATTGGTAAAAATATTTTTAAATCCATAAAAATATCGTGAAATTGATAAAATCGCGCTTAATAAATGAAATTAATTGTGTTTTGGTAGGGGATAGTATTGTGATGATGTTTCGTCAATTTGTCGTAAAATGGGACTACAGTCCCACTTGGCGATAAATTTGGCGATTTTTTAAGTTATCGCTAAATTGACGAAAATGTCGCCAAACCTTCCATGGAGATTGCATTATTCAGATGACATGATTTCTATCAATTTATTTGAAGCAAATGATATCATGTCGCTTAGCAACGGACCCAATGTGTTATGCGGCATACGATTTTTATTAAATATTTTCCGATTTGAATAATAAAAATATGTATATAAAATAAATTTCATTGACATTGCATTTTTCACTGGATAATATCAATTACGGTATTCAGATTTAAACATCATTATTATTGGTATTTTCGGGGACTGTTGATTCAGGGATTATTGATATTTTCAAATTATTATGGAATTGCTTTTTTTATGACAAAAATTGTTGAAACTCATATATAGTACGTTGTACGAGTAATCTGCTACAAATGCATGGGTATATCTTCTAATCTACGAGAATATAAGTAGTACAGGTATATTGGCATATATTTTGATATATATTGGCATGTATTGGAATCAATTACGACCTTCTGGTATTAAGATTACGGGGATTTTTGATACTTTCAATTTATTACGTCATCTTTTTTAATTTGGAAAATATTTTTGAGACTCATATTGCAATACGGGTAAGCTTCTACTAACACACTGACATATTTTCTAATCTGCGACAATATAAGTAGTACGGGGTTGCATATATTGATTCAATTCCTTTTTTTTTTGTAAATTTACTTACAAAAGGGACCAGGATGTTTTATTCTTCAGATCTGCCCGTGAATATAATTTTGCATAGTGAGAACAGATATTCTTAAACTTCTCTTTATGAGCAATAAATTTAATATTTTAAAATAATTTGCACATGATTGCGAATTATAAGTTTCTTTATATTATATACTCCGTACGAAGAACGGGTATGCTGCTAGTGTATATATATAAAATAAATATTATTGACATTGTATGTTTGACTGGATAACACCACTTACGGTCTTCAGGTTTAAACATTATTATTATTGATATTTTTGGGGATTATTGATTCACATATTATTGATATTTTTAAGTTAATATGCCATTATTTTATTATGGCAGAAATTGTTGAAACTCATATATTGTACTTTGTACGAGAAATCTTCTACAAATGCACGGTATATCCTCTAATCTACAAGAGATATAAGTAGTACAAGTATATTGGCATATATTTTTATATATATTGTCATATATTGGAATCAATCATGGCCTTCTGGTATAAAGATTACGGGATTTTTGATGTTTTCATTTTATAACGTCAACTGTTTTATTTTGGAATAGAGTTTTGAGATTTATATTGTAATACGGATAATATTCTACTAACACACGGACATTGTTTCGAGTCTATAACATTATAATTAGAAGGAGTATATCTCCCCATATAATTTTAGCCCTTTCATTTAGGCATATATTGGAATCAATTGCTGCCTTCAGGTATAAAGATTACCGGTTTATTGATATTTTGAATTTATACGTGTAATCTACTAATACAGGTTATATCTTCTAACATTCGCGTATATAAGTAGTAAGGATCCCACACAATTTTAACGCTTACCCTTCGCTTCTATTTAACGCTTTTATTTTGCATATATGGATTCAATTTCATAATACGAGTGTTTCGTGAATTCAAAAAATATTTGACTAATGTCACTTAAACTATATATAGTATATATATATACGAGGTAGGATTCAAAAGTTCGAGGACGGAGTCTATAACTTAAAAATATTTGCCGTAGAGCGACTCTATAACGTTTCTTAGGTACTACGTTCTCCCCCTCTTCTAAAAGTGGTTTGACCCAAATCATGTGGTCGGTGACTCGCCACGGCGTCGTATTTTGTAGACGGATGCACTAAGAAACTGGCAATTGAAAGAAATGGCGTTTGTTGAGCAGAGAATTAATATCAAATTTTGTGTTCGCTTGGGAAAGAGTGTTAAGGAGATTCACGAAATGTTGAAGCATGTGTATAGCAGTGATACATTATCGCAAAAGCAAGATTTTGAGTAGCATCGACGTTTCAGAGAAGGCAGGGAAAGTGCCGAAAACGTCGAACCCATTGGCCGTTAGCAGACTTCCCGCACCACTGAAAACATCGAAAAGATTTTACGACGGAACGTGGCAACAGACAATATCGGAAATAGCAGAATCAGTTGGAATATTCGAGGCCACATGTCAACCGATATTGACTAAGGATCTTAATATGCATAGGATCGAAAACCTAGACAACCGAACTCGCCCTAAGGCACGAGCAGCAATTTGAGTGGCCGGGACATGCATAGGGTGTGTCCATACATCGTTCCCTGCATGTTAACCGAAAACCAAATGGCAATTCGGATGGAAATGGTAGGAGACTTAAATTTAGGCTGTTGATAAAGATCCTTCCCTAGTTGGCAGAATTATTACTAGAGACGAGAAATGGCGTTTGTCATACAACCCGCAATCCAAGAGAGCATCGGCAACGTGGATATCACCACAATCTCCACGCAAGCAGAAATTTCGCCAAGATCGCTCTAAAGGAAAGGTCATGCTAGAGGTGTTCTTCGATATCCAGGGCATTGTGCATCTGGAATTTATCCCTGAAGGATGGACTGTGAACAGAGAACTGTGTAGACATCCTGCGTCGTTTACGTGAGTCAATCCGGAAGAATACACCAAAACTGCGGGCTGAGCAGTCATGGGTACTTTTGCTTTCCCAACTCTCCTGCACACCGATCCCTCCTCTTCGCTGACTTTCATGCGAAAACACAAACAAATGTTTTGCCACATCCTCCTTACTCCCCTGATTTCGCCCCCTGCAACTTCAGCTTATATCCTGAACTGGAAAGTCGCTTGCTGGGTCGTCGATTTCAATCCACAGATGAAGTTAAAAGTGCATCGCAGGCTGAATTAAAGGACATGGCTAAAACTGGATTCTAGAAGTGTTTCTATGATCTTTACAAGCGATAAAAAAGGTGTGGTGTTGTTCAAGGGTCTTATTTCGAAGGAGGATGTGTTTCAGCATTTTAATTTATAATATTTTTTAAGTTATAGACTCAGTCCTGGAACTTTTGAATCATATTCCGTATATATACACACACACACACACACATATATATATATGTATATTTATATATATTACAGACTCGTATAGCAATTCTTATAAAACAGAGTTGTATAAATATTGCTGATAATTTTGCGTGATAAAACAAATCAGCAATTCCTATACAACTCATTTTATAATTTTATAATTGGGTGATTCCTTTACATTATGCCTGCAATAATGCAGTGTTAAAATAAGGTTTCGTTGTAGGAATAATCAAAGTTTAGTGATTACTTAAAATTAAAAATATTGTAATTGTGTTCATACAGAATTATGTAAACAGATAATACGCAAAAATAAAGCGGTTTTAGGACGGATGCAATCCTATATATAAATTTAAAGGATATTCAAACATTGCGATTTTTACATCGGAAATAAATGGATGCATATTTTATTTTTCAATGTGTCACACGATCTCTTCAGATATCATGGGCGTAATTATATTGTCGAAGCAATTTTTAAAAATCAACTTCGCTTAGAAAAAGTTTCAAAATTTAAGTCCAATAGGGTTCACTATATTTTATTTTTTCAACCCGGAATGAATCCAAATCTAATTGGGTGAAATTATTCATTTTCATTCTCAAACATCCCTCAAGGAGTCTTAAAAGCATACTAAAATTTATTTTCGATAAAGTCATTTTTAGGGCAGTTGTCATGCGAATGGAAAGACAGACAGAAAAAATAACTAAAGTCATAGACACTTTTCAACTATGTTGGAAAGTGTTAAGAAAAGCCAGCATTCTTTCCTGAAAAGCATCCCAAGATTTCACGTTTACCACAACGTAGTTAATTACTATCTGTTCACGCCAGTTGCAAACCTGAAAATGCTCGTTTCCAATACCAGGAAGCTTCGATTCGGCGTATCCGTAGAACTGTTAATAGACACCTATTACGAGCCATATTGTCTGGGCTCGGGTCACATCCTCCAACAGAAAGCCTCGATTGGTGTCAACCAGGAACTCTCACTCGATTTACCAGTTCGATTCCACTCAATGATCTTGAATATCTCCAATCTCATCAACTATCTCGGTTAATTGAAGAAATTACCTTGATAAACTTCAATTTGATTAATCGATCGGGATAGACCCGAGAGGAAACATGGTTAACTTTAAACCGATCTAGACTTAATACGACTCAGCACCCCAGTGTCTCAATATTATTCTGCATTTTTAAAGCAGTGTTGCTGATTTATTTTTAAAAAATTGATGAACAACTAATACATATAATCTGTTTTAAGATTCGTCATCGTTTGTCAATGATGAAAACGTGAATAACGACTACATTATAGATCATTTCGATGAAAAAGTTTGTACTTGCAAGACGGTGATACATGTGAGGAAAGTATTTCAGTAGAGCATTTTTGATTTTCCCGCGTATACAAAATCTTATCTAATAATAGACACTAAGATAAATAATGATGAGCATAAAGAATGCTGGAATTGAAACAATAGTACATAAATATGACTGTCAAATACTACGACGGGCAAAGAAGAAATCGGATTAAAAACGCCGCTTTGTTTGCCGGTTGATAAATGTATATTATTAATACGTAATATACCATGTGATTCCGCACTCAACAGATTCATTTTCAGAGAGGGGCTGAATTCAAAGTGCACTAGTATGTGGGGGGAGGGGGCGAGACAGCCCAGTGGTTATCGCGCGTGAATTGCACTCAGACGGTCCAGGTTTGATTACTGTCACTGCCAAAACTGACGCAGTGTTCACGTGGAGTACGATCACTTTAAACATGTGGATCAGTAAGTCCTTCCTAGAGGTTGATGGTAGGGAAGGAGGATGCTATCCTGGTGAATACCTCCCTCACTAGGTTCCGGTCTAAATTGGGTGGCACTTCCCGGCCGTCCATACGGTTACCTTACACATTTTTGGTAGGTTGGACGGTCTGGGTTTCAACAACAACAACCTATATGTCACAGCAGTTAATATTTTACTTTAATTTTATATGATTTTTTTATAAATTTATTTGAAAAATGTGCAATATATCGAGAAAGACGGTTCATTTTAGCTGTCTTAAAGTTTATATCAATCGTTCTCTAATGAAAAATTACATAAAAAATGGATATTTGCATAACTTTATGGAAAGTTTTGATTTTTTGCTGATTTTTTAAAAATGTATTCGAAAATTTGGGAATCTTCCACATATTTGATTGCATTTAAATAGACTTCCAGTATTTACCGATTGCAATTTGTGGTCAAAATTTCGTTCGAATCGCGCTATTCGTTCATGAGATATCGTCTCAGAACCAGGTCTAAAAACAAGCCATCCAAACAGATACCTTATACCTATCTGGTAGGACGGACGGTCTAGGGAGGAAGAAGAAGAAGTGCACTAATGGATCCTATTTAAGAAAATTAATACACTTAAAATCAAAGCTACGGTTTGTAAATAAAAGCTAGCATATTCATTGGAAATTAAGTAAAAAAGCACATTTTAAAACAGAAATCTGGAAAATAAGCTACAAAGCACCTCATTATCCGATTACAAGTCGATAATAAGAACTTCTTCCAAATAAAAAAAAACGCCGCTCATCCAGAAAAGTAAAAATGCATTTTATATGCTATTTTGAAATAAATTACGTCTAATTTAAAATCAAAGTTTAAGAGCAAACTTGTAATATTTAAATAATAATATATTCCAAGAAATTGAAAATGTATCTCGAAAGTCCACAAAGTTTGAAAATCTTAAATTTTATAGCACAGCCGCGCAATAAGTGAATCAAGAAGGATAGTCTGCTCCTTGAATTTGATTTAAAAATGGCAAAAATAATAGACTTTCGACTTAAGTTTATAACTTTTAATCTTAATTAAAAAAAAATAAAGAGTTCTGCCGAGAGGGAATTTGGTTACACCTGCATCGTATTTCGCCATTGTCCAAAGTTTCGATTGTCCTCTGCAGGAGACAGAGATACATTTGCACACTCATAAACATGGACATATTCTTTAATTATGCTAGCTATATTCTAGCCTCCTAATTTCTTTGCACATTTAAATTCTTTGCACATTAAAAATTTAATTCGAAGAGTTCATCATTTAAACCACATGATTTATTTATTTCCCATTTCTAAGGAAGGATTCTAGTCTACATCTAGGCTTTTCAGAAACAAAATAAAGAAAGACTTGCAAGTTATTTTTTAAATCTCGATAAAATCAAACATTCAAAAAACATTCATTTTAAAAAGTCTTGTTTTCAGAAATGTTTCACTGTTTTGCAAAAATGCGTTTAGATTTTCAAAGTTCGAAATTTCTATGCAACGTCTTATTTCCTGAGCAGCAAAACGACGTTTACAAATATTTAAATGAGAAGAGATTGCATTTGTGCAAGAGGAATTCTCTGAACATAAAATGTTTGATATTTGCATACGCCTGAAAAACGTTGGACGCAGTATTTAAAGTAGCAAAATAAACACCAGGCACACAATTGCTGAAAAATTTAACAATTTATTAGGTAATGAAAGTATATATTAAATATATTTTGTATTACATATTGTATTGAATATATTATTGTTTTGGAAAATCGAAGCCTTGGAAAGAGAATAAATTTTACATCACCATATACATTCAGATAAATAAATAAATATTCAATTTCACGCTATTTTTAAATCCCCACAAAATCAAATGTGATAGCAACAATTATGTGATGGAAATATGGGAATAGAAGTTTATGAATTTTAAAGGGCTCTAAATATATTATATAAGAGTAAGGCGCTTCAAAATGCTTCTCTGAATCTATTGTTCCTATTTGGCGATAATATAAATGGTATCTTTGGAGGTAATTTTTGTAAAATATCGTCAGCATTGAAACTTTTGAAAAATATCACGAAAATGCGGGAAATGTCATTAAATTGAGAAAAATACAATTTCTAAGCAATTTTGGTTAATTTCTTTGTAATTTCTTAACAGTTAAATATCGCTTGCACGTATAGTGTTGGACACAAAAAAATTTATAAAATATCACAGAGTTATATCGCAAATCAAGCAACAGATTATCTTGGTATTAAATTTCATTTCGATCAATGTTTTTTTTTGAGATTATCGACACCATAAGTAAATAGGCATATTTATAGTGCGAATAACACAGCAAAAACTAAAACACATCTTGATATGGGTTTCAATTTTTATTTTAGTTCTGTATTTGTGCAAAATTGATTTCCAATCGTTAAATAGTTTGAGACCTTTCGCAATATGGTAAAATTTGCATATAATTTGCATGCAATGTAATTTCTAATAGACAATTTACCCGGTAGTGCCGTTTTATGTCAATTTCTTAAGAAAGACACGATGACAATCACAATGCTCATATGGTTATCTTGAGAAACTGTTCAATAAAATCAATGGGAATTATATTGTTTTTATTGCGTGTTTAAGATAAAGATACCAAATAATAAGAATGCGATTTTATGAAACAACATTTGAATTAATGCACATTATTTCACAATAAACATTATTGACTTCAATTAATGATTCAAGTGTTATTATTCCACAATAAACATTACTGAGTGTAATTAATGGGTTTAAGTGTTTATAGTAATTTCACCATCTTCTGGAACAAATCTTCTCTGATGTTCAATTTTTAAACTATTATATTTTAAAAGATATTTTAACGTAATTTAATTGATAATATTACTGACTTTTATCTGTGTCAGGGATACGTCCCAAATAAGTATGTGAGAACTTCTACAAAAATAAAAAAGAAAGATCAATCATGCTTAAAGCATTGATTATGAAACACTTTCCAACTTCAATGCAATTTTATTTAAACAAGTCTAAAATGCAATACATTCCTCGGTAATATTTTGAAACTTATCACAATACTGCATTAATTTACTATCTCAATACTTATCACAATACTGCTTACAATCTTACTTATCACAATACTGCATTAATTTACTATTTGAAATCTCAAACCTTCATCGAAAAAAATGAACTTCACTAAAATGACGGCATTGAAATATAAATTTCCCTGGTTTAAACATCTCTAAAATGTTATACATTCCTCGGTAATAGTTTTAGAATTATCATAATACTACGATAATTTATTATATTTGAAAACTTCATCGAAAACAAATGAAATTAATTCAAATGACGTCATAAAAAAATAACACGCCTGGATCTCTCTATAAAAACAGGATTTCATTCATAACTTTCTCCCATTCATTTCATTCATCACAATACTATAATAATTTATTTTATTTAAACATTTTATTTAAGACCATGGAGCTACAAATAATTAAACACACTATGCTTAAAACTTCATCGAAAAAAAGTGTCCTTCTCTTTATAAAATCAATTAATATTTCATTCATATCAGCCATGCAGACTCCATGGACTAAATTATTTTGTGTTAAAAAAATACAGGAATTCTAATACAACTCATTCTACATATTTTGCTGTTTACATTTTACATAGGTGAAAAATAGGCTTAGTTGTAGAAATAATCAAATTTAGATGAGCTTTTAAACTCAATTATATTGTCATTGCGTTGTTTCAGTATGTAGATGCACAGAATTTAAGCAAAAATAAAGTAGTTTTAGGACGGATATAACACTTAATATGAATTTAAAAGAACTTAAAAAAATCACGATTTTGAAACCAGATGGATGCCAAATATCATTTTGAAGTGGGTCATGTGATCGTTTCATATCATGGTCACGTGATCGCTTCATATAAGAGGTGTAATTATTATTTTAATTTTTATTTAAAAAACTACTGAATATATTTCGCTGATTTTTTTTTATATATTTTATGGAACAATTTGAATATTACCTAAAAATTTCGAAGCAATTTGTGAATTTTAAATCCGCTTAAAAAATGTTTGTATAATTAAGTCCCATAGGGCTCAATGTATTTCATTTTTTCAACCCGGGTTCAATCCAAAACTAATTGGGTGATATTAATCATTTATATTCCCATAGGTCCTACAGACCGTCTGAAAAACATACTAAAATTTCATTTTGATTAAGTCATTTTTGCGGCAGTTATTGTGCTAACGGACAGACAGACAGACAGACAGAATGAACAAAGTCATAAACACTTTTCAACTTTGTTGTAA
Source organism: Amaurobius ferox (assembly GCA_951213105.1). Lineage (NCBI taxonomy): Eukaryota > Metazoa > Arthropoda > Arachnida > Araneae > Amaurobiidae > Amaurobius > Amaurobius ferox. The sequence goes on from OX578140.1 coordinate 135,803,938, forward strand.
AGTGTTAAAAAGTATCCGTATTCCATTGTGATATAATTTTTTTAGTTTTAGACTTTTAAAGAATTTTTTCAATATTTTCCCGCTTCATTGGACATATAAATCTGGCCTTTTAATATGCCTAAACTTCAACTTTAATGCAGCAAGTAAAATACATAGGTCAGTTAAAAGTCATTAACATGCCCTGTTCAATACCTATGTTTTGTACATACTGGTGAATTTATCATAAAAACAAAAATTTGTTTATTTTTCACTTTTTTCTACCAATGAATACGTATGTGTGAAGAATGTTAATCACCAAAACACAAAATGAATTAAAATTTTTACCCTAAAAAATAAACTTGTATTTTGACCCAAGAATGTTTGGTCATCTACATAGCTGGAAAGTGGGAAATGGAAATTTTCGAATCCGGCAAAGCAGATAGAAAACAATCATGACAGCTTATTGTTATAGAATTGAGTTGCATTTTGTTGGTTTTGAAATATTTTGTGATGAGCCACAGTCTTTAATTAATTTTCAAGGTAAATGTTTTATTAATTATTATCAGCATAGTTAAAGCAGGTAAAACGTGAATGTAAATGAATCTTGATTATGCACTCTTAAAAACCTTCCATGTTCTGGTACTTTATGAGACTTAAGACTAAATTGCGGCAGAAAATGTTTTATGAGAACCACTAAATCTCTATTTTATTATACACATGTCCAATATTTCCTGCCATCCATATGTCTCAATAAAGAACATGTTAATGACGCACAAACCATGTGAATGACGAATATAGATTAATATTGTTTAGCATTTTGTTAATTAGTACAATTCCTATAATTAGAAATTCTTATCAATCGATTGCTTAGATTAAATATTAATATAATAATTCTGGCTGCAAATCACATGACTTCAAAAATACACAAATACGAAAAAACAAGAAAATACAAACATGTAAGCTCTGCTGGTGTCTTATATTATAATTAAATACCCGATGAAGTATTTTAGTATTTTTTTTTTCAAAATTAAAAAGAAAAGCAACATTTTGAATTTTAAATACTCAATATTCCTATATTTGTATTTTCCTATATCACCTATATAACTTATCACCATAATTACTCGCTTTATGTATGTATAATATAAAAATAAATATAAATATTGTACATAAAGAAATGTAAAAGATTAATGTCACAAATTATACAGAATATTTATTGTTATGCTTACAAACAATATTTGCCCAAACTGTACTTATTATTTAATTCAATATATATATGTGAAAGAGTTTTTAAAATAAATTAGCTTTATATATGGTTAATACTTAGTTTTCTTTGCGAATGATTTATTGAAATAGAATACCCAAACTTTTCTGAACGTTCCACTTAATAGTACTTGACGGAAGTTAAGACGAAACATCTCAGGAATGGTTTAAAAAAGTTTTATGAAATTAAAAAAATCAAGCAATAGCATTTGAGAAGTTTACTGTTTCAGATATAAACCGCATGTATTCTAGACCGTAATTTGTAAAGTAACTGTTTAAGATCATAATATATTAAACAAGAAAGATCAATCATGCTTAAAGCATTGATTATGAAACACTTTCCAACTTCAATGCAATTTTATTTAAACAAGTCTAAAATGCAATACATTCCTCGGTAATATTTGAAACTTTTCTCAATACTGCATTAATTTATTATATTTGAAAACTTAAACCTTCATCGAAAAAAATGAACCTCATTCAAATGACGGCATTGAAATATAAATTGCCTGGTTTAAACATCTCTAAAATGTTATACATTCCTCGGTAATAGTTTTAGAATTATCATAATACTACGATAATTTATTATATTAGAAAACTTCATGGAAAACAACTGAAATTAATTCAAATGACGTCATAGAAAAAATAACACGCCTGGATCTCTCTATAAAAACAGGATTTCATTCATCACAATACTATAATAATTTATTTTATTTAAACATTTTGTTTAAGACCATGGAGCTACAAAAAATTAAACGCTATGCTTGAAACTTCATCGAAAAAAATCGTCCTTCTCTTTATGATATCAATTAATATTTCATTCATATCAGCCATGCAGACTCCATGGACTAAATTATTTTGTGTTAAAAAAATACAGGAATTCTAATACAACTCATTCCATATATTTTGATGTTTACATTTTACATAGGTGAAAAATAGGCTTAGTTGTAGAAATAATCAAATTTAGATAAGCATTTAAACTCAAATATATTGTCATTGCGTTGTTTCAGTATGTAGATGCACAGAATTTAAGCAAAAATAAAGTAGTTTTAGGACGGATACAAGACTCAATATGAAATAAAAAGAACATAAAAAAATCACGATTTTGAAACAAGATGGATGCCATATATCATTTTGAAGTGGGTCATGTGATCGTTTCATATCATGGTCACGTGATCGTTTCATATAAGAGGTGTAATTATTATTTTAATTTTTATTTAAAAAACTACTGAATATATTTCGCTGATTTTTTTTATATATTTTATGGAACAAGTTGAATATTACCTAAAATTTTCGAAGCAATTTGTGAATTTTAAATCTGCTTAAAAAATGTTTGAAAAATTAGGTCCCATAGGGTTCAATGTATTTCATTTTTTCGACCCGGGTTCAATCCAAAACTAATTGGGTGATATTATTATTTATATTCCCATAGGTTCTACAGACCGTCTGAACAACGTACTAAAATTTCATTTTGATTAAGTCATTTTTACGGCAGTTATCGTGCTAACGGACAGACAGTCAGACAGACAGACAGAATGAACAAAGTCATAAACACTTTTCAACTTTGTTGTAAAGTGTTAAAAAAGAGCACTGATTTGCGAAAGGAATGACTTCATAATGGAAATGTATATATCTTACCGTTCAGAAAACGAAGTAAATTTTCCGTTATAAAAATAATATTTCATAGTAACAAATTAATTGCAATATCTTCAATTTTTTAAAATATATTTCTTAACTTTCTAAAAGACTGCTTGATATTGGTATTAAATTAAAAAACATTGACATGGGGTTATCCTTTTACAAGGCATGGTTATGTACTTGGAAAGTATAGAAATCATATTGGAAATCAGAACTCCAGTTTTGGACTGATTTGCATGCTTCGAGACATCTAAAATACGAAAATACTATTTTTAGTGTGACGTCTCTATCTTCTGTTAGTCTGTCTATATGTGTGTATTTCCATTAGTGTGTCTCTCTGTGTGAGCGTGTGTGTGTGCAATGTATGTATCCACTCTAGCTCAAAATCTATTCGACGATATTTCACATAATTTCGTATGTAAATTGCATACGTATTACCTTATTTCTGATTAGATTTCGGTACTACACGTAAAAAACCTGCATCCCTTTTTGCGAAAGGACTCATAAAGATCACCATAAGATAAAATAAAATGTTACATATGCTCAAATATATGCTTATTTTATAATTAAATGCTTATTTTAATGCTTATTTTATGCTTATTTAAATGCTTATTAAAATGCTTATTCTATAATTACATGCTAATTAAATGCTTATTTTAATCGTAAATTTTTAAATGAAACCTTCCTCACAATTCTAGAATTAACCAATATCAAAATATGACCTTTTTACTTTCCTTATATGCATAATGTATAAGGAAAGTATTGTGACGGGGTCGAAAATTCGAAATCGAGTTTTCGACGGGAGAGCACGTTTCAAGCATCCCTGATCACGAATCAAACATTTTTGAAGTGATGTCTGTGTGTGTGTGTGTGTGTGTGTGAAAGTATGTGTGTGTGTGTCAGTGAGTCTGTGGAGACGATAACTGACGAACGAATGAACCGATTCAAACTAAATTTGGTACAAAAATCACAATCTGTAAACACTGGAAGCCTGTTGTTTTTATACGTAATCGAATGTTCAGAATCTCCCTAAATTTTCGAATAAAATTTTGAAAAAATCATCAAAAAATCAAAACCACTAATAAAGTTACGCAAATAGACATTTCTGATGTAATTTTTCATTAGAAAACGATTGACATGAATTTTAGAACGCTAACATAAACCGTTCTCGAGATATTGCACATTTTTCAAAGTAATTATTAAAAAGTCATATAAAATGAAAAAAAAAATCCTATTGAGAAACATGTTCACTTTTCATAAGTAATACCATGCGATAAATTGGGTGACATCATTTTCGTGGATCTAGCTCGTTCGATTCATGAAAAAATACAGTTTGAGTAATACTTTTGTATTTGAACGCCAATAGTCATTTATCTGCTGTAAGAACAACTTATTTCTTCGTCCATAACGCTTGACGAGATTTTGGCGACGAATTTAGAGGAATGTCGCCAGCTTGGCGACTTTTTGAAATATTGCCAAATTAACGAAAATATCGCCAAATAGATAAAAATGACGCTAAATCAATGAAAATGACGACTAATTGTCGAAAATTCAATATCTTGGAAAGAATATTAGTATCTACTATAAGAAAAAGCTAATTTTTTACTGTAAAAGTAGTAAATTCATTACATTATATAAGGAAAGTCATGTGTTGCCCACATCAGATTTTTTTTCAAATTTTTGCCACATGACCTTTAAAAATACATCCAGTTGCCAAAGGAAATCGTTAATTGAATTAAAATTGTAAATCCAGTGTTTTTTGCATAATTATCCGCATTAATTTGTGCAATTAAACTCAATTTAATGAATTAACACTAAAAGTACTGACACTCAATATAAACCTATTAGTATCGTAACCGATCAAATGCCGGTTTTTATTTAAAAAAAATTATTTTGTCTGATTGAATGCAGGTAATATTGATTTTAGTATGGAAATATTAAACAAAATAACTTTAAGGTAATAATTTCCATTCGGTTCCTAAAACTCGATTTGCTTCTCCTATTTGTACGTTCTTATATGTTTCATAATGCGGTAGTCAATTATCAACGAAAATACAGTCTTCACTTTACCATTTATAATATTACGCTTTGCATATTCAGTTGAGCCTGAAAAGGTTATGAAGTGCTACTTTCCAAGATGTAGCACATATTTGCATTTCTTCACAAACAGTGCCATCAATCAAAATGTACTGTTCATTTTTTCATTCTCATCTTCAGAAAGTGAGATCAATCTCATCCTTTTTCGTCCTCTACGTATTATATTCACAATATTAACCACTTCATCATTGGTATCTGTAGGCTCACACTCAGTGTCTAATAGATTATTATCATTTTCAAATAATATATCCTCACTTTCAGAAAGTTCACCTTCATCAATTTCCGAAAACTCTTCGCCTATGTTATTTATTTCTTCTGAAATCTTGGCGTGCCTTGAATGTTTCGACATTTTTCAAGGTAAAGATTAGGAATGCAGTAACGCTGTAAAAACAAAATTTAAACTGACTAGTAATACATTTCATTTTTTGTCACCTTTTCTTGCAACTTGAAATTTTACGCACTTTATTGAAATTTACATGCACGATGATTTTAAATTGAATTAACTACGCAACAGTCCTTTCAGACATGTGCAGGAAAATGAAAATATGTGGATTGTGCATGTACATCATATTTTCTGACCTGAAAACCTCAATAGGCAATACATTTTTCTCTCGGCCAAATTACAGATTGTGCTAGATAGATGAATACGAAGTATCTTTATCATATAAACACAAGAAGAAAATAACTATTGAAAAACTAATTGCATACATTTAATAGGAATTCATAACGTCAAGCGAGGAAAAGCGATAACATTACATGCGAATTTTCTAATCAAAATTTTACAACCGGTCATATAACTGATCATGGTACGTTTAGTGTCAATAAAGCCATAAAATAAGAAATGCATTTAAGTCTGTAGGGAAAGTCATGTGTTGCACACATAAGACTTTTTTCATTTACTTGCAGAGCCAACTCCTAATTGAATTCGATCTGATATATATTTTAATTACTTTCAACTGCAATATATATATATATATATGTATATATATATATATATATATATATATATATATATATATATATATATATATATATATATATATATATATATATATATGTATGAATATATATATATATATATATATGTATATATATACCTACTTTCTTTGCTGAAAATGTTTCCGTGTAATGTTCCGGAATATTACAAAATAAAGGAATGAATTTTAATGTTTGTTATGAATATGAAATTTCCTGACGTGTCTGAAATATATTTTCTTCTAAATACAGTAAACTAAAAATCATCATCGGATTCAATAAGTTATGACATACTTCATTGCCTAAATTTGTATAATTCATTCCTAATTGAAAATTAAAATATCCTGATGAGAACATTTTTAAATCACAAGAGCGCATTTTGGGGGGAGTGTGTGATTTGCGCACAATAAACTGTCGACTATTTATTCTGACACAACCAGTGAACATTTCTAAGAAGAAATCAAACACATCCCCATAACCAAAGCTAAGATACAACTAGAACAGTTATATCTTACGTCTATTACAAGAACACTATTTGTGACATGAGGAAGAGAACTATCCAAACAATTGCTTTTACCTTCTTTACTGATACCTGTACTCTTAAAGGAAGTATTATAAATATGTTTTCCCACAAACAGTAGTTTCATTTATTATTTTCCTTTACATACTCGTAATCTTTGAAAATAATTTGGGTGTTTGCATTTTCCGAAGGAAATAATAATGGTTCATATTTTCATGACAGTTGCTTAATTATTTCAGAACACATAGTACCCATAGACTAAGCAGATGCAGTGTCTGGGTTAGAAAATTCTTTACTGGTATTCAGATATGCTGAAGAAAAACATTTCTGATCTTCTTAAATGCAATTTTATATCGTGAGAAATTTGAATATCTGATGTGGAGTTTTAAACGTAATGGTGCGCATAGGGATTTCTGAAATTTCAGTGTTGTTGTTGTTGAGACCCAGACCGTCCGACATACCAGAAAGGTGTAAGGTAACAGTTTGGACGGCCGGGAAGAGCCATCCAATTTAGACCTGAACCCAGTGGGGGTGAAATTTCAGTGTGCATGTGTAGTCACAAAGTTATATATAATAATATGAATTAATAGATCTGCGAGAGTTTGTTTCAACGAAACCTTCTCCTTTTCTCAAAGATATGCAGTTCCAAAGTACAGTGTGGCCATAATAAAATAAAGGTGTTCAGAACCCGATAGTGAGAAAACTGTTGTGCCAAACTCAACCAAATTTGCAGCAAATACTATTTAGACCATGATGTTTTGATTTTTAAAAGAAAAATAAAGTTCGGATTCTTACCACTGCCAGCCAAAGTGGCGCTGTGAGGTTCAGTTTTGAAGTAAAATAGACATAGGAAGTACAGAAAGTTCCGTTAATGCTAAGAGATATCGAACAATGCTTCTGAACTTTTTTATTCCGCAACTTCAACAGCGTGGATGTTTTGGTATTTATGCAGGATGGAATACCCCGTCATATTGGATTGCGCGTACAGGGAATCCTACGACAGCATTTTACCAGGAACTGAATAATTTAGTCGAGGATTTCCTATGAAATAGTCAATCCTTTCGCCTAATCTGACCCCTTGTGACTTTTGGTTGTGGGGTCATGTAAAACGCTTGGTAAACCAAGGGAATGTGGATAATTTAGTTACTTTGAAGGACCGAATAACGTGGCATGTCAAGTACATCAATGGAGATTTGCTGTATACTGCAATAGAGAATGCTGTTCAGAGAATGCACTTTTTGGAATATATGCAAGGGAAACATATTGAATCACACATGTAAATGATGCCAATATAAAAAGTAATTCCATACGTATGTAAATGTAAGATGCAAATGTAAATATAAAATGTACTAAATACGTATAAAATATAAATGTAATGTCCTTTTAAAAATGTATGTAAAATGTTAATTATCTGTCCTTCTTATGCCTATTTTACTGCAAAAATAGACCTTATAGCGCTACTTTAGCCCGCGGTGGCAAAAATCCGAAATATTTTTTCTTTTAAAAATCAAACCCCATAGTCTAAATAGTATTTACTGCAAATTTGGTTGAGTTTAGACCAACGGTTTTCTCACTATCGGACTTTAAACACCTCTTCTTTAAGTATGGCCACCCTGTACGAGAATACGTAGTAACAACATACAGTAATCCGAATTAATAACTAATTTTAATTGTTATATTTATATTTTTTTAATTTACGGTTTTTGTAATATATCAGTATTATAAGCGTTATATATTTTTAGTGAAATAAATTCAACAATTTTTAATTTCTACAAAAAATATGAATTTAGATGTAATGATAAAACGCATTAATGGTATTATTATCTGATATATATATTGTAAATAGTACGTAAATTAGATCTGCGAGAGCTTTATTTAAAAACACTTTATCCCTTTATCCAAGATTTGTCAATCGATAGTACACCGATTCTTGGTTCGTCTGGCCTTTTTTTTAACACTTTACAACAAAGTTGAAAAGTGTTTATGACTTTGTTCATTCCGTCTGTCTGTCTGTCTGTCTGTCTGTCTGCCTGTCCGTTAGCACGATAACTGCCGTAAAAATGACTTAATCAAAATGAAATTTTAGTATGTTGTTCAGACGGTCTGAAGAACCTATGGGAATATAAATGAATAATATCACCCAATTAGTTTTGGATTGAACCCGGGTCGAAAAAATGAAATACATTGAGTCCTATGGGACCTAATTTTTCAAACATTTTTTAAGCGAATTTAAAATTCACAAATTGCTTCGAAAATTTGAGATAATATTCAACTTGTTCCATAAAATATATAAAAAAAATTCAGCGAAATATATTCAGTAGTTTTTTAAATAAAAATTAAAATAATAATTACACCTCTTATATGAAACGATCACGTGACCATGATATGAAACGATCACATAACCCACTTCAAAATGATACATGGCAACCATCTTGTTTCAAAATCGAGATTTTTTTAAGTTCTTTTTAATTCATATTGAGTGTTGTATCCGTCCTAAAACTACTTTATTTTTGCTTAAATTCTGTGCATCTACATACTGAAACAACGCAATGACAATATATTTGAGTTTGAATGCTCATCTAAATTTGATTATTTCTACAACTAAGCCTATTTTTCACCTATGTAAAATGTAAACAGCAAAATATATAGAAAGAGTTGTATTAGAATTCCTGTATTTTTTAACACAAAATAATTTAGTCCATGGAGTCTGCATGGCTGATATGAATGAAATATTAATTGATTTCATAAAGAGAAGGACGATTTTTTTCGATGAAGTTTCAAGCATAGAGTTTAATTTTTTGTAGCTCCATGGTCTTAAACAAAATGTTTAAATAAAATAAATTATTATAGTATTGTGATTAATGACATGAATGGGAAATTATTTATGAATGAAATGCTACTTTTATAGAGAGAGCCAGGCGTGTTATTTTTTCTATGACGTCATTTGAATGAATTTCAGTTGTTTTCGATGAAGTTTTCAAATGTAATAAATTATCGTAGTATTATGATAATTCTAAAACTATTACCGAGGAATGTATAACATTTTAGAGATGTTTAAACCTGACAATTTATATTTCAATGCCGTCATTTGAATGAAGTTCATTTTTTTCGATGAACGTTTAAGTTTTCAAATATAATAAATTAATGCAGTATTGTGATAAGTTTCAAAATATTACCGAGGAATGTATTGCATTTTAGACTTGTTTAAATAAAATTGCATTGAAGTTGGAAAGTGTTTCATAATCAATGCTTTAAGCAGGATTGATCTTTCTTGTTTTTAATTTTCTTAATCCTAGTCATCGCGCGAAGCTATGAAGGCTAATCGTCAACTAGGTGTCATAATTATTAAAAAATGCATTTTAAAAATTCTTCACACTGGAATACTAAAATTCAAAATTAATTTTCATACGTCATGTAACAAGAATCTGTATCTTCCGAAAACATCAACCTCATCCGGTACGAAACTTTCTAAACGTTCATCCAAAATTTCCCTTGGGGTGGACCTGCCGAGCTATTACACGAGTCTTTCTTTTTAGCAACGTTTTTTGCATTACGAAACTTTCATTTTAGGTCAGAATTTCATTCTTTTGCCATTTTCTTTCTGGAATGTTTTATTTCAGTCACGATGTAGTCAAATACGTGTCTGGATAGAGATAGTATTCAATAATGCTATTCCGAGAAAGTTTCAGATCTCCAGATAACATGAAATTTCTTGATCAGATGTGCTTCAGCTACTTCTTATTAATAAGCAATCCTTATCGTGAAAACTGGTTTCGACATGTAATGATTAATATTTTAGTTCTGTTTGGTGTGAATCTTATAGAAATAGGTAGAGAGTAAAGGAGAGTGTTAGATATGCGGATAGGAAGGATAGAGAGGGGGTTAAAGCTTGGCAAATTATTGAGATCTTACAAATATCCTTCTGAAAGAAAGAAATATAGATAGTGTGAGATCTATTTCTGGTCTCACACGGCGAATTATGTGTCGGCGAATTACACTTCGAGTTATTTCCAGTAATATGATCGGCGAAGTACCTTCTCGTGACCAAGCCAAGAGAGCCCTAAAGGTATGTGTTCCTCAAACATATTACAGTTCGTAAATACATTTTAGGCATTTTAACAAATGGTCTCATATTGTCTCTCTATGACGCGAACAAGAGGAATAATTGTTGTAAATATTTTAATAAGTATATTATGTCATTAATAAATGTTTTACTGTTAAAGTTAAAATGGTATAATCAATTTAGTAATGTATTAATTTATATTCTTTTACAGAACTCGCGCGAAAGATGAATAATTGGAGGTTTATCAGCAGCAAACAACGCAATATATAATTTAATCAGTTCCATTATGTACAATTTACAACCATGTCAATTTTCCATAGTATATTAAATAATATTATTATTACAATAATTTATTTTTGCGCACCACAGATAGATAGATAGATATATGGATGTATGTAGACAGTTAGATAGAAAGACAGATAGACAGATATATATAAAGGTAGAGCGAGCGAGCGAGAGAGAGAGAGCATCAACGGGGGACTAGCTGAATATTCTTCTATTCTTCTATTCTTCTATGACGATCAGTGTCCACAAAGACTATAGATGTTACGATTCTGATGATTTAATTTAATTTTATATTTATGGAAACTATATGCAATATCACTAAATTATATTTTGCTATAACTGTTGTATTACGGACGTTATTGAACTAGCATAATCTAGAAATATCGAACAAATCCGATTGCTTCTGTTATCAATTTCTTATCATCCCTGCCGCAGTGATATACCATGTTTGCAAATTGAACGTATATTTTTGTTTATTAGTCGAAATACCTGTCATTACTTGCTGTTTAATTTTTTTTTCCAAAAAATATTACTAGCATGTATTTTTTAGTTTAAATTAATATGCACACTTTAATAAAATCTAAAATTATTTTTGTACGTACAAATGAAAAAAAAACAATTTAGAAGGAAATAAAAGAGTAATAATTTACAAAGTTTGTTCCATTAATCTCAATATACGTCACCAGTAACTTCAGCGTGTTTCTGTTATTACACTATAAACTGATAAGTCATCTATTTTCAAAGCTGAAATAAACTTAAAAGCGATAAAACTATAAATAATGTTCCATTCTATATGTTATATTTAACTTATAACATTCTGGATGGAAGAAAAAAAAATAATCTCACTTAAGTAACATTCGTAATAGAAAAAATATAAAGTATATTTTTTGGAATTCTTACAATGGGAAAACTAATTAAACCTCTAACGATGTATGCGATATATCCTACCTCCTGACAAAAGGGGAAAATAAATCTTGATTTCTTTTAACTGAAACGTATCGATCTATTTTTTTGCCATCCAGACTAATGATACATTGAATGGATTCATGTAATTTCTCATGTATCAATGAACGAGGATTACGAAACGCGAATTTCATTTTTATGCACTTTCGTTGCTCTTATATTTTTATGAAGTAATTTTGATAAAATATGCTGAATACATACTGCATTTCATAACTAGGACACGTAAGTAAAAACAAAATTGTTTCCAGTAACCATAATCGGTGTTTCAAATATTGAGTGTTTATAAAAAAAATCTGATGTGGGCAACACATGACTTTCCTTATATAATGCAATGTATTTACTACTTTTACAGTAAAAAAATTGGTTTTTCTTATAATAGAGACTTGTATTCTTTCCAAGATATTGAATTTTCGACAATTAGTCGTCATTTTCATTAATTTAGCGTCATTTTTATTCATTTGGTGATATTTTCTTTAATTTGGCAACATTTCAAAAAGTCGCCTAGTTGGCGACACTCCACCAAATTCGTCACCAAAATCTCGCCAAGCGTTATGGACGAAGAAATAAGTTATTCGTACAGCAGATAAATGTCCAATGGCGTACAAATACAAAAGTATTACTCAAAGTATCTTTTTTTAGATACTTTGAGTATTTTGAGTACTTACTAGACGAACTAGATCCACGAGAATGATTTCACCAAATTTATCGCATGGTATTACATATGAAAACTGAACATGTTTCTCAATAGGAATTTTATGTATAAAAACAATAGGTTTCCAGTATTCACGGATTGTGATTTTTGTATCAAATTTCATTCGAATCGCTCCATTCGTTCGTGAAATGTCGTCTCTGCAGACTCACTGACACACACACACACACACACACACACACACACACACACACACACACACACACACATCACCTCAAAAATATTTGATTCGTGATGGGGGATGCTTGAAACGTGCTTTCCCGTCGAAAACTCGAATTCGAATTTTCGACCCCGTCACAATTTTTTTCTTATACATTATGTATATAAAGAAAGTATTATTATTTAAACATTTATTTTTCTTTAGTAATGGTGAGGTAACACGTTTGGGTATATAAGTGTTGAATATAAATTTGAGTTTAAAAACATTCACAAATTGACCCTGTTATTCACCAGCGATGATTATTTTCATAGTATTTTATATTCGGGTATTTTATATTTCATAGCTTCATTGTCTCTTTCATCTTGTCTTATCCGACTTTAATCTCTTCTTCCATCGCGTGTTATCCGACTTTCTCATTAATTCTATCATATTGCTCAACTGTTACGCTATCGTTTCGTTTTCCTAGTTAGAAATTGGGGGGGGGGGGTCATAAACGCTTGTCGGGTTTAAGGACATCCCACTTCGGACACCAATTTGTTACGACGTATCCTTTGGAAACATGGATGTACTATCATAATAAAAGAATGAAATCAAATTTTTGATTAATTCTCACCTTTATTTAACACCAATAATAAGCGTAAACAGAACTGCGGATATCTCGATAAATATCTTACAAGATATACTAAATAACTGTAAGATGCAATAAAACAAGTAACTACTCAAGTACTTCACAAAACAGCCGATAGTACACATAAAACACTGACTATTCTCAAAATTCAACTTCGCTCATATCACGTCCACTACTCTGCAACTGAGCGGTGCCTTATTTTATATACTCTCCGTAGAAACTTCCATACGTGGCTCGTATCACCCAGAAACTCGTTATTTAATGAAAGTCTTAGTAAATTCGAAAAGTCGTCAACAGTCGCCAAGTTGGCGATACATTCTCAAATCTAACTAACACGCACCTATATTTAAAATATTGCAACCCAACATTCAAGTGATAGCAATGACTGCCTGTATAGATATTTTCTCCTTGTATAGAGCAAACACCTTAAATAGCAGCAAAGGTTCGTTATTCAGAGTAAAACTTCTGACATATTCGTAAACATTCATAACGCATATATCGTGTCATGTTTTCCTCAAGGATATCACTGTTTGCAATTTTATTTAAGTTTTGACAGATATGTAACTCACATGCATGCATGCCACATATACCGCTTCATGCAGTTGCGCAACAATATATCATTGAATATAGTAATGAAGAGAAAGTATAAGATTGGTTGTCGTACACGATATTTTGAAAACCATATATTTTCCTTTATCTACAGACCATGCTCATTGTCTTCTCTTTTAAACAATCGCAAGATGATATTTTACAACTCATGGTATTTAAAAATATTAATATGTGTAATGCTAAGTATTTATAGTTTTCTGCTATGCTATGACTGATGTAACACTACTGGACAGGTTTATACAATTATAACGGGCTTTGACATTTAGTGCAAATTAGATTTATAACTAAAAAAAATTACTTTAAAAAAAATCACGACAGGGTATTTAATGTTGAAACGCCATTTTGAGCGATGTTTGTATAAATCAGTGGCTCTGTGTTTGAGAATATCGTCGCCGAGTTTCCATTTTAGCACCAGCGAAATAATCTAAGAATTTTCGTTCAAAACAGTTGTAATAATAACCACATAAACTAATATTAAGCATAATCTGTACTATATAAATAGCTTGGGTGTTTATTAAATATATACTTTTCGTGTTTGGAAGACGTAATCAATTTCAAAATTCATATATGTAGAATTATACTGACAATACGATCTTCACAATTTAACACAAGCTAAATTATGTGTTACACACTTATCCATTGGCCCGGCCGTCCAAACAGTTACCTTACACCTTTCTGGTAGGTCGGACGGTCTGAGTCTCAACAACACCACTTCTCCATAGGAAAACTTATTTTTTGAACTTACTTTATTTTAAACTTACTTTTAAATCAAGGGCAACGTCCGACACGTTTTCTAGAATAGCTGTAAGTGTCACGTGTGACATGTAACATGATTTCCGATATTATATTTAGTAGAGGACGCTGCAGTATGTCTACCAATTGTGACAAAAATAACTGCATTTTATTAAACAGAATACATTATCTACAAGAACAAACTTAAGTGAAAAATCAGTGCTATAAATACGATAAATTGACTTAAGAATGACTTTATAAAAAATGAGGCATGTAAATAAGTTTTATGAAAAAAGTGGCATGAAATTACATTTTACTATAGAGTCGTCTGAAAAAATGAAAAATTTATAAAAAAAAATTAAATTATATTCAACCAAATCTGGGAATAAAAATTGATTTCCATTGACATGAAATATGTAATTTTTTAGGATATATCACAAGGTAAAGGGTATATCCGTGAGGGTATATCCATGACTTAAGATAGATATATCACAATACATTGGATATTCCAGAATTTATATAATTTAATTGATTGAAAATTAAATTGAATTTATTTTTGTACTTCTTCTAAGAGCAAAATTTCCGTGATTTGAGATCAGATTTCGAAAATTATCCGTACATTATTTAGATAACTTACTAAAATATAACCCTGACGCCCGTGTCGTTAGTTTTAATAGAAATGAGTTATTTTTAATTTCATCTAAGCCTTTGGACGAAAACATGACTGTGAAGCTAGAATTACTAAGGAAGAAAAATAAAAAATAATTTGAAATGAGAAAATATTTACATTTATTGTTGTCGACAATACGATCACCTTGGCATGAAAATTTTTAACAGAACAGTAATTTACATTTGAAATATTTCTTTGAAGAAAAGAAAAGAAAAACGAACCGCTTTCAAGCAAAAATTAATTAGCTAAGAAGAACGCCCTGGATTTTAATATGAACAATGAATTCAAGCAGCAGTGAATGTGGAAAGTCAATGCGTGATCAGAACGATTTTTTGTTCACTTGAAGGGTTATGAAAATTCTGATGGTCTGGATTAGTAACTAAATTGAAATGTTTATCTGCAATTGAAACACGTTTGACAGCATTTTGAAGCAACGTTTGACAGCATTTTGAAGCAGCGTTAAACAGAGATAGATAGATAAGCAGACAGATATATCAAGGTGTTTATATTATATATTTTTATGCAAATTTGACTAAACTATTGTTATAATAAAATGTACGGTACAAAAGTACAGCTATAGCTAAATCCAAATTACTTATATATTTATGTATAACTACTACTACTTTATATGTTTGAAATCTGATTTTCTTTAAAACTGCCAGAAATACATGATGGAATTTTAGAAAGGATTCTTAACAAAATATATTTTTCAATAAAATTTTGCTTTTCACAAAATGTTTTCTTAGTTCAAGTTTTCAAATTACTTGCAGAGCACTTTATAAAAAAAGCAAGTTCCTGTAATGAGAGGAGTTTGAAAAGAAAATCGTTTGTGTGAGAATGTAAAGAAAAAGTGAACCAAGAAATATTTATAGTTTTGTGCTTTGAGAATACAAACATAGGAGAAATAAGGGGAATCGAATTTTGAATACAATTTTAAGAAATACCGCGACAATTTATCATGTGACAAAGAAGGAATAATCTTTGTGAAATACGTTGTTTGGAGAAATTTTAGAGAAAATACATGGGAATAGTAAAGAGGGTAAAAAAATATTTAAATTTTTATATTCCTAAATTTAGTTTTCTACATAAAATACAATACATTGGTATCGAGTTATGAATTGCAATGTTTGCAACGATAGAGAAATTGGGCGATATGGAATAAATATCCAACTACATAAATGTAAGTGAAGTATATCACATATTACTTTCCTTATATACATAATGTATAAGGAAAGTATTGTGACGGGGTCAAAAATTCGAATTCGATTTTTCGACAGGAGGACACGTTTCAAGCATCCCTGATCATGAATCAAACATTTTTGAGATGATGTCTGTGTGTGTGTGTGTGTGTGTGAAAGTATGCGTGTGTGTGTCTGTGTGTGTGTGTCAGTGAGTCTGTGGAGACAATTACTGGCGAACGATTTGAACGAAATTAGGTACAAAAATCACAATCCGTAAACACTGGAGGCCTATTGTTTTTATACGCAATCGAATGTTCAGAACCCGCCTAAATTTTCGAGTGAAATTTTGAAAAAATCGTCAGAAAATCAAAACCGCTA
The DNA here is from genome assembly GCA_951213105.1 of Amaurobius ferox. Lineage (NCBI taxonomy): Eukaryota > Metazoa > Arthropoda > Arachnida > Araneae > Amaurobiidae > Amaurobius > Amaurobius ferox. The sequence goes on from OX578140.1 coordinate 135,820,782, forward strand.
ATAAAGTTACGCAAATAGACATTTCTTATGTAATTCTTCATTAGAAAACGATTGGCATAAATTTTAGAACGCTAACATGAACCGTTCTTGAAATATGGCACATTTTTCAAAAAAATTATCAAAAAGTCATACAAAATAAAAAAAAAATATGTTCTATTAAGAAAGGTGTTAACTTTTCCTATGTAATACCATGCGATAAATTTGAGGACATCGTTCTCGTGGATCTAGCTTGTTCTATTCATGAAAAAAGGTAATTTGAGTAATACTTTTGTATTTGAACGCCGATAGTCATTCATCTGCTGAAAGAATAACTTATTTCTTCGTCCATAACGCCTGGCGAGATTTTGGCGACGAATTTGGTGGAATGTCAGCAACTTGGCGACATTTTTAAATGTTGTTTAATTAACGAAAAACTCGCCAAATGGATAAAAATAACGCTAAATCAATAACGACTCATTGATGATGACGACATGGAAAATGACTACTCTTTGACAAAAATTCAATACCTTGGAAAGAATATAAATAACTACTTTAAAAATAATCTATTTTTTTACTGTAAAAGTAGTAAATTCATTGCATTATATAAGGAAAGTCATGTGGTGCCCACATCAGATTTTTTTTTAAATACAGGAAATAGGGAAATGTTCGTTGTTTTATCCATTTCAGTTTACATGCTCTTATTATTAGAAAGAATTACATATATACATTACTTATATATTACGAAAGAACATTAATATGTGCTGTCTACAGTCGTGTCGAGATATCATAGATAGTAATATTATAGTCTATCAAACTTTTAATACGCAGATGCACTACTATCTAATCTTCCCCAATACAAATCTGAGCAGCATGTCTTAACCTTTAAGATAAATTACAACAGAAGTATCAAGAAAGCGTACCATGAAACTGGAACGGCACACACATATATAGCTAAAATTGATTCAGTATGTTGAAATATATATAAATATCGTTACGAACATGTAAAATGCTCTGCAGTACCTATCCCTCTCCTTACTTTCATTTCTTTCGATTAACAGACGGAGAAAACGCCCGTACACGCATCCTTTCCTGTGACGTCAACCTAGGGTTGGCTTTTATCGTTTGAGGAAGGGTTTCAAAATTTGGGGATTTATCACCTATTAAGCTACATCTGGAGATTTTTCGAAGATTCGAGAAAGACATCAAAGTAACGATTATTCTACTTGATATGAGTGATTTACCGAAGTTTCTATGGATAGTATATAAAGAGGAGTAAACACTCAGTTGGAGATCAGTTGACGAGATACGAGCTACATTGAACTGTGACTTTCGGCAATGTTTCGAGAATAGTAGCAGTTGTTTTGTGAAATGACTTTTTTCAAGGTTTTGAGATTAGTATCACTTATTACTTTCCTTATATACATAATGTATAAGGAAAGTATCGTAACGGGGTCGAAAATTCGAATTCGAGTTTTCGACGGGAGAGCACGTTTCAAGCATCCCTGATCACGAATCAAACATTTTTGAAGTGATGTCTGTGTGTGTGTGTGTGTGTGTGTGTGTGTGTGTGTGTGTGTGTGTGTGTCTGTGAGTCTGCGGAGACGATAACTGACGAACAAATCGATGGATTCAAACGAAATTTGGTATAAAAATCACAATCCGTGAAGTCTATTGGTTTTAAACGTAATCGACTGTACAGAACCCCCCCATCCCCTAAATTGTCGAGTGAAATATTGAAAAAATGATCAAAAAATCAAAACCTTTAACAAAGTTACGCAAATAGACATTTCCAATGTAATATTTCCTTAGAAAACGATTGACCTAAACTTTAGAACGCTAGCATGAACCGTTCTCGAGATATTGTACACTTTTAAAATAAATTTATCAATAAATCCCATAAATTAAAAAAAATATATTAACTTTTGGGAAACATGTTCACTTTTCATATGTAATATCATGCGATAAATTGGGTGACATCATTCTCGTGGATCTAGCTCGTTCCATTCATGAGAAAAGATATTTTGAGTAATAACTTTGTATTTGAACGCCAATAGTTATTTATCAGCTATAAGAATAACTTATTTCTCCGTTCATTACGCTTGGCGAGATTTTGGCGCAGAATTTGACGGAAAGTCGCCTAATTGGCGACTTTTTTAAATGTTGTCAAATTAACAGTAATCTCGCCAAATGGATAAAAGTGACACTCAATCAGTGAAAATGATAACTAGTTGACAAAAATTCAATTTTATGAGAATGATATAAATAGCTACTATAAGTAAAACTTATTTTATTATTGTAAAATTAGTAAATTCATTGCATTATATAAGGAAAGTCATGTGTTGTCCACTTCAGATTTTATTATAAAATAGGTGGAGCAAGAACAATATATTGTAAAATGCACCTTTACTGTATATTGTTCCTGTTTACACTGTGCTTGTGAAAAAGCCTGCTAGTTATCCAGACATTTGGACACATTCTTGTTTCCAGCGTGCATACAGACAATTCCGGGGGATATGACGTAACAATATATAGTCAACCGTAGCCCGACCAGCGAAAAAGTCATGGCTAGCCAAAGTAAACAAAGTTGACAATTTAGCAAATAGTTTGACTCTAGAAAATTAGACAAATAAATGTTCTTCGATACCGCTACATTTTATAAATAAATTGGGAAATATCCTCGACTGTTAACAAGAAAATTTTTCAATGTGTCCAATTTATCAGCTTTTAACACTTTCTATATTTTTCAACTAATTTTTAAAGCATAAAAAATACATTGAAGAACTGACGTAAATACATAGTTTTATATATAATTTGTATCGTTGAGATATTAATAGATTTGGAAATATTACCGTAAAATGCAAATAGCTAATTAAGATTCTGCGCATGCTAGTGGGAAAAAAAACATCACTACAATATATAATTTTGCGCAAAATTTGTTTTTTATTTAAGTATTTTTCGAATAGAATATTTACATCGAATCATTGAAAGACAGTTCGGTAGACGGAAGAAATGGTAGAATTTTTTTAATTAAAAATTAGCCTCTTTGATAACAAATATAGATTCAGTTTGTTTGTAATGTATTTTTGAGCCGAAATATTATACTTTTCATTTTATGGGGAAAGTATTAGTCCCAAAATTGTAGTAATTCCAATTATGGACATATAATCGTAGAAAGTGTGTCTGCTAGATATACAATTTCCTCCATTTTAGGACAGAATGCAGGGGCCTAGCAGGAATTCCATAGTAGCGCTTGTCAGACTACATAAAATAGCATTATAACATAATATGTTTATGATATAACGCGAATCACGCGACCAATAAGACTTATTACACTTGCCATCAATAACTAGCCTTTGATCAGTATCACAGTTGAAGAATCTGTTGAAGATTGCTTACTGTATATGTTGTAACGGTTAAAATCACGGACATAATTGAAGACGATATGAGGTGGCAGAAATCTGCAATTGCTGTGAGCTATTGAGAATATGTGCAGGGAAGGAGAAGTCACATAAAATGACCCTTTAAGAAAAAAGACCTATAGTACATTTGAATAAGCTAGATATGTCCGCAATTGCAACCCCAGAAGAAATTGTCCCACAATGCATTGCAGCAGTGTTGAGGAGTAACATTTTTATTTATCTCGCACGAACACTTCATGGTGCAAAACTCCACGCCAAGTACTAAAACAGAAATGTGTTTCTAAAAAAAGTTATGAAATCTTAAAATGGTTTGCACCAAATTTCCTGGCAATCAATGCTGTACTTTTAGGTATAGCTTGTGTACAGTGCGAAGGATCCTTACCCTCCAGTTAAGCCTTTTTTTTTGCTGTGGTTAATTTTATTAATTGACTACGACTAAAAATCCTTCGTGTTATTTTTGTTTTTTGAGATTTTATATTTTTTTTGGAAGGAGGTTTTGGTTGTATGTCCTATTTTTTTAAATTCTAAAACAAATATTTTTCAAAGTCTTGAAAGAAAAGTAATGCACTACCCACCAGATTGCACAAAATCAACCCTTATGTATTAAATCGGTTCAGTAGTTAAGGATGTAGATCGTTTAACAGCGAAAAGAAATTGTTACATTACATAAACACTGAAATCTATATCTCTTTTGGGAGCTGAGATACAGAATCCTGAAAATCGAGTTTTGTCACGCCACGTATAATATATACATGTCATCTAAATTCAGATATGACGTCCTGGACGGACAAAATGCTTTCCTGTTATGATATCTAATTTGTAGGTATGTTACACCTGATTGTTAATGAACCTACAAGTTATTAAATATATACACCTTCTTCTGTAATGACGTATTAAAGACAAATTAGGTCCTTAACCAAATTTAGTCATAACGTGTGTTCTGGTGTTACATACTATTACGAACTAAAATATTTGGAGCCTCTTCCCCTTTCCTCTCACATTTGTCTCTTTCGAAGACCAGGAGAAACACCCGTACAGGCATTCTTTCAATGATGTGCGTGAGACCAGGAATAGGTATGTGAAACTAGATTAGAGAAAGATTGGGTGAGACAGGTTTATGTGCAGTGTTTATGGGTGCCTTAATATTTCACAATGGCACCAGACTAAACGAAGTCACTTTTATGATTCCCTAACCCGAAAGGTCAAATTAGGCAATAAAAGTTTGAGGCGACATGTAGCCGCAAGAGTGGTTAAAGATGTGAACCAATGTTCAGAATGTCTGGGCTCATTGCCCTAAAGTCGGTCAATCAGAGCCAAAGAGGCGTGTCAGATCTCAGGCAAAAAGAGACGGCAATCAAAAGATTATATTACGCAACTTCTAGAATAATATGTGAGATTTCTACGAGAATACGGAGGGAAAATAGACGAGAAGTCACGACGACTTCTACGTGAGACAACGGCAAATGAGAAACGACAATGTCCTGATTACAAGTGGGAGAATTATACTACGAGTTGATACCAGTAGAATGAGTGACATTAAGTACGAGCTGGTGTCGAAGTCCAAGACAGATTTGTAGGTATGAGCGAGTCAATGGTTGTTGACGGTCATAAATATATTTTAGGCATGTGAAGCAACCAATGGTCTCACATTTTCTCTCTCCGCCGCAATTAATAGGAATAATTGCTATAATTGAGTTAATAAATAATCTATGTTGTTAATAGCTGATTTTAATTTAAAGTTAACAATGGTGCAATTAATTGTGTAGTATTATGTAATAAATATACTTTCGCAGAACTCGCAATGGAGATAAATATGGTGGGTTTTATGAGCGGCACACAATGCAATGTGTTTAATGTTTAATGTAATAATGTTCCACTATGTACGATAATTACGGCCATGTGCTAAGATTAATTATATATTTCTTAAATGTAACTTTAATTTACGCCTTTTTACTGCGCCATATTTAATCTAAATTTGTCACATGCGGAAGTGAAAAGGAGAATAGCAGATTTGGCAATTTATCGCAAATTTACCTGCATTTGGTGACTTTTTGAAGGTTCGAGAAACATCTCGAAATAACCAGTATTCTACGAGATATGAGACGTTTCCAGAAATTTATATAGAGAGTATATAAAAAGAATCAGCACTGAGTTGGATAGCAGTTGATGTGATACGCGCTACAGCGAACTGTGATATTCATCAATTTTTTTAGAATAGTAGCGCTATTTTGTGAAATGAAATATGTCAATGTTTCAAAAATAGTATCAGTTGTTTTGTGAAATTAGCAGAGTAATCAAGTGCTGTTTTTACTGTATATTGTTCCTGTTTACGCTGTGCTTGTGAATAAATGTGTCAGTTATCCAGAAATTTGGACTTATTCTTGTATGCAGAGAGCACACCCACCATTCCAGTGAATACGTCGTAACGTCACGTATATCTAAATCCCCTAAGGTCCAGGTTACTCAAGTAATTTTAATATGTTGTGAAAAGGTGCATACATACTAAATATGTTAAATTTAAATATGAGTAATTATTGATGTCTCCTATGAAATTATCTTGCAATGGATCTTAAGTATCCGTAGTGTTCTCTATTCGGCTACAAAAATTATGTGGGTGTAATACACGGCTCAATGTAGTGGTATATGTAATACACATCAATATGTAATACACATCAATATGTAATACACATCAATATGTAATACACATCAATATGTAATACACATAACTCAATAGATAATGCATATTCAACCACTTTAAAAATTAATTGATTGTTTAACAATTCATTTTAATGCAAGTAATTTATCTATTTACCACAAATCTTGACTACAGAAAGCAACACTCATATTGAAATGTATTGAATAAATATTAACGTTCAATTATCACATGTTTTAAGCGCAGGAATATTTATGCAAAATATATTTTATTTAATGTCTTCTAAGTTATCGGGAGTTTAAATACAAATTTTAACTCTTACGCCACGTATCATAAAAATAAATGTTCACTTTATGAATTTATGTTATAGATCGCCAAACTTCAAACTCACTCTTAAATCCATAAACATTTTAAAGGAGGTGGTAATGTCTCTACTATGAGCTTATTAACGATTATGGCTTTATACCGATCTATGAATTTACCCACCAAAGTGAACGTTTAACCCTTTATGAGTTATTTGATGTTTAATTTGGATTTTTAATGATTTTCTCACTCTTTCATAATAACATGCATGTATTTGCTAATTAATATGTCATTTTACAAATGATTAACGTAGATGTGTTATACTACTCTGTCTAGCAATTCTAAGACATGGCAAAATTTATAAAATAGCTAGTGCAACCCTCATTCATGCTTTTCACATAACCCATTCTGAAAAACTTTTGCAAAAACATTAATATTGAAGAAGATTTTGATGGATTTGCGGTGAAGTGTAATTATACATTTATATTTTTAGATACTCAATTTTACATACTATACATGGTAATGTATAGAAGCGTAGTACATAGTACTGTATAGAAGAGTAATACATGGTAATATATAGGGAATACACGATAAAGTATAAAGAATACATAGTAATGTAAAATGGTAGCATGCATGAGCAAATGAATAGGATCGAAAATTTGTATTAGATGTTGCGACGAATTTACAACTTGCGTGTATCTAGCTAAACGAAACTTTGTAATTTTTTTTATCCTATGCCCGTCTCCGACCTCTCGGTCACAAGTCGACGAGCAACCCAATACAAAGAAGAACGATAAAAATAGCCAATAAAAGTTCATAGTGCACTTGTCAAGAATACAGAGAGGGCTGCTTTCAAAGCGACAAGTAGTCAGTCGTTTAGCGAGAACAGGGGGCACCACGTGTAGGCGACTGACATCACCCCCCTCTTCATATAATTCAGTTAAGTCCTTATAGTGTTGATAAGTAATTGGTATAATTTACAAAAATAACTATTGCTTTCAAAATGGGGCGGAAAAACAAATTAAAGTATGTGCTTTCGATGATGCTAAAGATTATTGCATAAGTAGCCATTTCCACGTAAGCTTCGATAATTGATTAATTCAATTTCGGAGAATTCATATTTAATCATAAAGATAGAGCTCATTTTGCAGTTCTATTAAAATGGAATTTGAGGGGCTGTGAAAAAATATATCACCCTCGACTGCGATATGCCTATATTCTAAATATTTTAATCAATTAATTACAGCATTAGCCTTCAATAGTTTCTCCCTATATCAGAAAGAAGTAGTAGCAGCAACCGCTGTTTGACAAATTTCGCCTTTCTCAAGTTTCCCTGTCACATAGCGCAAAAATCTACAGCATACAAGAATATAAAATATGGAACTTTTGTAGAGAAATATTAGGGGGAACACACTGATATAAGCTATTTTTCGATTTAAAATTTTGTTTTGGTTACATTTTATGTCAAATTAAAAGGAATAGTTTTTGAGAAGCGAGTTCGCGTCCTGGACAGACTAGTAATAGCAATATCTCGAAATTTTGGTGGCATGTACCTACATTGAATTTTTGCAGTAGGAGCCCTATTTCGATTTAGATAAAGAGTTATCCAAGTTGTTATGCGCGTTCCTATGCAAAGCTACTCTTCTTTACGGAAGAAGATTTGAAACAACTGTTGTCATGAACATTGCAATTTAATTGGTCTATTTCATAACAATTATATGCTTCATTGTTGTAAATATATCTATACTGATAGCGTAACATGACATTTTGTCTTTGTGTGCGAACAAACGACAAAACATACAGTTATGAAATGTTGTTTCTTCATAATACATTAAACTATCGTTTTAATAGCAAACGGCACGAAAATAGATTGCGATGCAAGCTCAGCGAGATCCAGGAAGAACTCACGAAAGGAGTTCGGAATTGGCCAGCGTAGCGAGCCAGGAGCTGAAGCTTGATGAACTTTTAAGCAGAACGAGTTAAGGTGAGAGTCAGATAATAAAACGGAGCAGCTTCAAAGGGGGCATGACGGGACGGGATAGTCTCCTTGTTGTGCGCGGGAATTGAACTCAGACGACCTGAGTTCGATTTCCGACTCTCCCTAATCTGTGACCATGCTCACACGGAGCACGATCAAGACAAAAATGTGGGTTGGAAAGTCCTTCTAAGAGGTGATCGGTGGGGGATGGAGGGTAAGGTTCCTGCGAATGCTTTTCCCACTGGGTCCCGATATAAATTGAGTGGCATTTCAAGACCGTCCACACAGATACCTTGCATTTTCGGGTAGGTCAAACGGCCTGGGTCTAACAAACAGACAGGTACATCATACCAGCGACGATCTCCAATTAATGAGCAGCAGGAATAGAGGGTGGAATCCTGGAGTATTGCGAGCGTCAGCTAGCACAGGACACTTAATTTCGTGTGCGACGACGGGATTGAAAGAGCTCGCAAAGCAAGCTCCAAAGCCAGAGAGCATAATTTCATAAGGGGCAGTCCACAACAGGTGTATTACTGTGTAGCAAGCGGCGCTAAAGTGCTCGCGAAGCAGTCTCAGCAGCCTTAGCGAGTAGGAGGCGAAGCCTGCCAAAGCATGAAGAGATTCACGAGTGTTGGCGAGTGTAGCGAGCAATGGGAGAAAGCGTCATCTATCACAGGACACGTAAAAGATTGTGTGAGTCGGCAGGATTGAAATATCTAGTGAAGCGAGTTCCGGGGTTGTTGAACGTTAGATAATAAGGGACTGTCCCCAGCGAGCTCATTACGCCTGCGTAGAAGGTGGCACCAAAGTGCTCGCGAAGCGAGTATAATGAGTGCCAGCACATAGGAGGCGCCCCCCAACTCGCGAAGCGAGTTACGGGGTTGGCGAGCCTGGCCAGCATCGGGTGAAGCTTCTTAGTGATTTAAATATTGCTGACAATTGATTTCGGTTTATGAAACGTAACACGGATACCATGTTTACCACATCGGAAATCAAAGTATAAATCATTTCACAGATAATATATAATAAACTATCTTGTGCTGTGCGCTGGGGCAACGTCATTGGACGCTATGAGGTTCACTGTCCTGGCCGATGTATAGGCGAAGATGAAAGAGTCAATGCCTGGCCATTGGAAAAAAACAATCTTGTGCTGTAAATATAAATAAAAAAATCATCTGCTGTACTATAAATTAAAAAAACCATATGATGTAACTATAAAATAAATTATCAGCTGCTGAACTATAAAAGAGAATATCATCTGAGATAGCTATAAATTAAAAAATTATCTGCTGTTACTCTAAATTAAAAATATCAAAATTGGTTGATTATACTCCAATTGAATTAAGACAAAAATTTTAGGATATTTCGTCTATTAGTGATGGTATGAAAACAACTTGTGTGTTCACCTGCTATACAGATATGGCTGAAAAAATGTTAGAACAAAAAATGGGTGATTTATACATTTTTCGCAGAAAATTGCAGGATATTAGATTTTTTCCATTGTTCAACGTGTAAGTGAAATTTAGTAAGTTAAGTAAGAATAGTTTCTACCTTCAGTACAGACAAGACACTAACAGTTTGGGCTGCATAATTCATTCGTTTGTCACTCAGATTCACTGAGTTTTTTGATAGAGTTTTATTTATTTTTGGAAACGCATTTATTTTTATAATAAAACGACTGCAACCAATCCCAATAATATATGACAAACGGCTCTCTCTATGTTTTTACTTCCATTATACACATAGTTTAATGTATAAGGAAAATATTGTGACGGGTTAAAAATTCGAATTCGAGTTTTCAACGGGAGAGTACGTTTCAAGCATCCCTGATCACGAATCGAACATTTTTGAGGTGATGTCTATGTATGTGTGTGTGTGTGAAAGCATGTGTGTGTGTGTGTGTGTGAAAGTATGTGTATAAACCTTTGTAGACAATATCTCACGAACGAATAGAGCGATTCGAATGAACTTTGGTACAAAAATTACTATCCATGAACACTGGAAACTTATTGTTTTTAAACACAATCAAATGTTCAGAACCCCCCTAAATTTTGGAGTGTAATTTTGAAAATATCGTCAAAGACTCAAAACCTTTAATAAAGTTACGCAAAAAGACATCTCTTATGTAATTTTTCCTTAGAAAACGATTGACATAAACTTTAGAACGTGAACATGAACGGTTCTTGAGATGTTGCACATTCTTCAAATAAATTTATCAAAAAATTCCGTAAATTAATAAAAAATATTAACTCTTGAGAAGCATTTTCAGTTTTATATGTAATATCATAAATTGGGTGACATCATTCTCGTGGATCTAGCTTGTTCCTTTCATGAGAAAAGATACTTTAAGTAATTATTTTGTATTTGAACGTCAATAGTTACTTATCTGCTATAAGAATAACTAATTTCTATTTCATAACGCTTGGCGATATTTTGGCGACGAATTTGGCGGAATGTCGCCAACTTGGCGACTTTTTTAAATGTTGACAAATTAACGAAAATCTTGCCAAATAGATAAATATGTCGCTAAATCAATGAAAATTAGGACTAATTGAAGAAAATTCAAAATCTTGGAAATAATATAAGTATCTACTATAACAATAACCTATTTTGTTTTTACCGTAAAATTAGTAAATCCATGACATTATACAGGGTGTTTCAAAAAGATTGAAACGCGCTTTAATTCTAATTAACTGTTGGACATAAGTGGACAATATAAATTGCAAAATTGTTGAAAGTAAAGTAGCAAATAACACTACGTTAATGAAATAATCCTCCAAATAATTTTCAAAAAGTTACACATTTTAAATTTTTATACGACCCCCTTAGACAAATTTGGGCAATCAGAAAATGTTTATGTTTTGATGCAACAAGATCATTAAAAAAACCGCATATATGTATCTTTAAAATTGAGCGAGTTATATTTAATTGAAAATTGAACATTGTGAATGGGGACCATATATCAACGTAGAAATGTACATTTTTGTCATATCACAAAACAGATAAAACTGGATGATAATACATAGAATATCCAAAGGCGTAGTGGATATCACTGCGTTATATTATCTGTCTGTGAAATGATTTATTTAGATGAATTTGTGATAAAAAATGTTGACACATATTAACGTATTTTGATCTAAATAATTTACATCGCCAATTTGTTTATGATCCCTATTTTCACTGATGAAACAGCCTTTCACGGTACGGAGAAGTGGCATAATTCAGATTATTTATTTTATCATAATGTAATTGATTTGAAAGATACAGATATGCGGATTTTTTAATGATCTTGTTGCATTTAAAAAAATTCTGATTGACCAAATTTGTCTAAGGGGGTCGTATAAAAATTTAAAAAGTGTAACTTTTTGAAAATTAATGGGAGGACTATTTCATTAATGTAGTCTTATTTGCTACCTTATTTTTAACATTTTTGCAATTTACATTGCCCACGTATCTCCAACAGGTAAAGAATTAAAGCGAGTTTCAATCTTTTTGGGACACCCTGTATAAGGGAAGTCATGTGCTGCCCACATCAAATAATTTTTACTGATTTCTGTTGATTTGGTGCCATATTAAATTGCATCAAGTAGCAAATTATCAATAAAATATCTTAAAAGCTGTAAATTCTGTAAAATACGAATTAATTTAACTTTTATTGTGTGCTATAAAACAGAAATTATCGTATGTCGAAAGAAAGAAAAAAATCAATTTATGTATGTAAGGAATTGCATAATTTCGTTCCCACTGTAATTTGAATAAAATTGTAGAGTAAAAATTTTTATAATATAGCATACAAGTTTGAATAAAACCGTAAGCTAGTTTGAAGTTAAAAAAAAAATGTTCTTCAGTATAAATTAGACATATCATCAGTACAAATAAACAAGGCAGACGTATTTTTGTCTTCATGATGGTGCTTTGTCTGATTTATAATACAGAGCATTTCTTTTACCGTATATTATTTCCGCAACAATTTACACTGTGATCTTATTATTCAAATAGTAGAAGTTTTAAAAAATGTAAATTTAATATACATGCTTATTTCATATCAAGAATTATATATTTTTTTAAAACTGCACTCATAATTTCTGATTTCGTAATAAACGTCTTTGAAAATTTTTCAAAGCTAAAATGTAAATATTTTTGATCAGGAAATGAGCGGTAAAATAGTGTTAATTTATTGAAAAAAATTTTAGTTGTTAAAAACAGTACTTTTCCTTTTGAATTGAATCTCACATTAAAATGTGTGAAAAATTTATCAATGTTTAATTATCGCACGTTTTGAGAATTCGCATCTTTATGTAAACATCATTTTATTTAATTTCGTCTTAATTATCGTGCGTTTAAACACAAACTTTCATGCTAACAATAACTGCACGCATCATCAAAATGAATGTTCCCTTAATGAATTTATGTTAGCCATCGCCAAATCTCCAAACTCGCTGTTAAAACCATAAACATTTTAAAGGACTTGTAATGTCTCTACAATGAGCTTATTAACGATTATTCCTTTATACTGATCCATAAATTCTTTCATTAAAGACCACATTTAAGAATTACACAACTTTATGAGTTATTTGCGGTTTAATTCGGAATTTTAATGGCAGTTTTCTCACTCTCTCTTAATAGCATTCAAGGTTTTGTTAATTAAGATGATATTTGATAAATGTTAAAGGTATAACTGTTATGACAGCCTTCAAACTTTCTTTAAAAATTTAAAGACATTATAAAATCTATAGTGTTAGTCCCATTTACGCTTTTTATTGATCCCGTATTATATGCAAACCATTATATACATGATAACAGTGCTCAAGATTTTAATGGATTTGCAATAAAGAGTAATTATGGATTTATTACTTTCCTTACATAAAATAATGTATAAGGAAATTATTGTGACGGGGTTGAAAATTCGAATTCGAGTTTTCGATGGGAGAGCACGTTCAAGCATCCCTGATTACGAATCGAACATTTTTAAAATGTTGTCTGTGTGTGTGTGTGTGTGTGTGTGTGTGTGTGTGTGTGTGTGCATCTGTGTATGTCAGTGAGTCTATGGAGAAGATAACTGACGAATGAATGGACCGATTCAAACGAGATTTGGTACGAAAATTACAATCCATAAACACAGGGAGCCTATTGTTTTTATACGCAATCGAGTATTCAGAACCCCCCTAAATTTTCGAGTGAAATTTTGAAACAATCGTCAAAAAATCAAAACCTCTAATAATGTTACGCAAATAGACATTTCTTAAGTAATTTTTCATTTAAAAACAATTGACATAAATTTTAGAAAGCTAACACGAACCGTTCTCGAGATATTGCACATTTAAAAAGAATATGAAAAAGTCAAATGAAATAAAAAAAATATTTCCTATTGAGAAACATGTTCACTTTTCATATGTAATACCATGCGGCAAACTTGGTGACATCATTCTCGCGGTTCTAGCTCGTTCCATTCATGAAAAAATGTACTTTAGGTAATACTTTTGCGTTTGGACGCCGATAGTCATTTATCTGCTATAAGAATAATTTTTTCTAAGTCCATAATGCTTGGCGAGATTTTGGCGACGAATTTGGCGGAATGTCGTCAACTGGGCGACATTTTTAATTGTTACTAAATTAACAAATAGCTCGCCAAATTGATAAAAATGACGTTAAATCAATGAAAATGACGACTAATTGGAGAAAATTTAATAATTTGGAAAGAATATAAGTATCTACTATAAGAATAACATTTTTTTTAACTGTAAAAGTACTAAATTCATTGCATTATATAAGTAAAGTCATGTGTTGCCCACATTATATTTTTTTATATGTACTGTGTGTGGTGCAAAGTATGAACTCGCTAATTCAAAAACTATTCAATTGAATCAAATATAATTTGGTAATTACTTTAACAGTTTAATGGTGCTAAGAGTTTAGTATAATTCGGAAAAAAATCTAATTTAGGCAGCATATGACTTTCACCACAGACTAACATTCACTTTTTCCGTACTTCTTCAATAAATCATTATATTGAGATTAACTGCAAAAAATAACACTAACTGTTCTAAATTATACTGAATTTTCCCCTTTTAATTCAATTTTTCTTTCCATTTGGTAACTGGCCTTATTTTCAAAAGTGGAGTAGCGAAAATGCAAAAAAACTAAAATATCTCGTGAACAGCTGGTCCTAGACTAATGGGGTTGGTCTAAATCCTTTCACCATCAAAAATTACTTGTCAAATATGTATTTATTGGATGTAGTTAAGCAACTGTAGTCTCTTAGATTTTGACGATTTTTGCGTTAAAGAAGTCAGGTTCTGTTTTCCGAATTATACAAAAATTTAATCAAAACCAGGAGGCAAATTTCATACGTATAAGATTTTATGAAATTTTGTTTATTAGCTTTTACGTTAGAGTGGTTTTATTTATTGCACAGACAGACACATAAACACATACACACACACACACACACACGTCAAGATAAAACAAGTTTTTTCGCATTTTAGGAGTACCAAAACGTGTAGAACAGTCGAAAATTCGATTTGCGATTTTCGGTATGATTCCAGTACTTTCCCTATACATTACTATGCAATACAGGGAAAATAAAAGAGAGAATGCGTTTGTTTTCAAGATGGGACTGATATATTAATGAAATCAGAGATAAATGAATAAATATGCTTCAGATGATATTAAAGAATATCATGTAAATGGCTATTTTCTTCACTCAGGAGAACTAACTAGCTGTCACTAAATGTGACATCCACACACTTTATACAAGTTCTGAACACCAAACATCGTTTCAAAATTAATCATAAAATTGGCGCACATTTTAGTTTTGAAAATACGGGCATTTCGTTCTGTAAAACAATATTTCACATCCATGTTGCTTTATTTTAAACGTTTGAAGACATTTTAAGCTAAACATAAATTAATTATATCATTATTTTTCACCGGTTTGATTTGAAGAATATCCAACAAACGAATTCGGTACTTGAAAGGTAACTCGGTTACCATATTTACTATACAGGAACCCAAACTGTAAATTTATTTATTGATAAAGTATAATAAATAAATCATCTGATATAACAATAAATAAAAAAAATCTCAATATTGATTGATTATACACCAACTGAGTTAATTTAGAACATTTAGAACATTTTTTTCTGTACCTGATATTATAAAAACGAATTTTGTGTATAAAGCCGCTCTGGAATTATAGCTGAAAGAATGTTAGAATAAAAAATACCTATGGTTGTAATAATTCAGGTTTGAAGTAACAATATTTATTTCTTACATATTCTATCTGATTGCAATTTCTCTGTACTACCATTCTACATCTTGATTTCTACGAAAAGAGATATTTTCTTAAAGTTATGAGTTATATTTTATTCCACTCCTCTTTCACAGTTTTCCACATTGCATCGATTATTTTATTCTGAGCTTAAAAAAATACCTTTTCGATTATCTAAAACCACATTAATGCATTGACGCCACATCAGGAGCCTTTGAAGTAACATGTGCAAAATATATAGGTTTAATATCTATGTATTTTGCCATTTTTTTTTCAAGAAATTTAGCTGAGAATTACGATATGTAACTAGTAGTTTTATCATAATGAAGTTCGCAGTATTAAGACTATGTGGATAAAGGAATTATATTTCTTCTTTAAATAAAGAAATAAAGGAGTTAAAACATTATCTTGGTAAAATGTTGAAGTGATTTTGATATTTTTACCTCTTTTCATTACTTTTACTTATCGCTGTAGGAAGAGCTAACAATAATCATGAATATTTTACTGAAACTTTCTTTAGACTCCTGGAACCACTTTCATATATATTTTCTCCAGTTTTGTAATAGTAAATCGATATTTTTTTATAGGCATTTAAATATAATCACAATATCTCAATTTTCAAAATATATCTTCATCTGTCACCGACTAAAATATTTTAATATAGAATTCTAGAGCGTGTTCTACTCTCAGCCACATGTCTAGGCAAAATAAGGTGAACCTTATGCTTTTAGTTAATTAAAGAGATAAATCTTTATTTATTATATTTTTACATTCACTACTATTTAAAAACGCTGCAATTATTATTTGAGACGGAGTTTTATTTTCCTTTGGAAAAAAAATTATTTTAAATTGTCTTAAAAGTACGTATGTTCTTTGGATATTATCTCTTTGTTATTTTTCAAGTTAAAAGCAATGTTTGCCGCTTTTGTCCTTTATTATTAATAATATTGTATATTTTGCATTTAGAAATGCAAATTTCATGGTTTTTCACAGCATTTTGTACTTACAGAATAAGAGTATTTCCCTTCTGAATGAGCAAACATGCAGCCTTCAATCCAAAGTATGCTTACAAGTGCCTGTTTAAAAATAGACAACATTTAACTGCAGCAAACGATAACTAAGAATTTATAAAATGAGTTGTTGCTAGAATTTTATTTTCCTAATTAATTTTTGATATATTTTGCAATAAAATCGTCCTGAAAATGTATGAACAGCCTCTCCATACACCTTTAGTATCGACCACTGGACCTAAACTAACAAAACCGGATTCTCAATTTTTGTCCTGGGGTGAACATAAAGGGGCTTTAAAATCCCCACTAATAACGTAAAGGGCTGAATATCGCCAACCGTCCAGAGCTCAACTGGATCAATTTTCATTTCTAAATATTTTCGAGGCTAAGTACCAAGCATTGTTAAACAGAATAAAACTTATAAAAAGTTGCTGATTAATTTCTTAAGAGTGCTAGATTTCTGTCTTTGAGAGACTTAAATACTTCTGTAAAATTATAAGCTTGAAGTTAAAATCAATTAAGGAATGCAAATATATATATGTGCACATAAATTATCTTCAACAAAAATCCAAATACCGACTCAATTATTCTGAGCCGGAGCAAAGACAAAATTAAATAATATATTCAAAAGCTACATCATTAGCTACTCAAAATTAAAATACATTTTTAATTCTGAAGCACTCTGTGAAAATTAAGCACAACAATACTAATATTATTTTATTAAATCTCTTGTTTCATACTTCAATTGTGGGCATAGGCAAATTTTTAAAATCGAGAGTTTTATAATTAACTTTTAATTATTCTAACAATATGTTATAATGCAGTTGTTTTTCGAAGCAGAATATGAAGATGATTAAATAATTAAGACCTTACAAAATGAACATATGAAGCATTAAATTTATTTAATGGATTTTGCTTTAATTAATATGTGTATTTATGAAATGTCATCTGAAAATGAAATTCAATTTTTCGGCAATATACTTTAAATTGTAGTAGCACAAATTATTAATATATTATTGGAGTTGTCCGCTCAAATTTAGGCATAAATTTATTTGAGATATTAATATTTCATTATGTAATACGTTGTACATAAATTTTAAATATGTGATTATTAATTATTGATTATTAATTATTATTATTGATTAATTATTATTATTGATTATTAATTATTATTATTGATTATTGATTATTAATTATTAATTATAAATTTATTATTGAAGTTGTCGGCTCAAATTTAGGCATAAATGTATTTGAGATATTAATATTTCATTATGTATTATGTTGTACATAAATTTTAAATATGTGATTATAACGGAAAACCTGTCTAACAGTCTTTCTGTATTCCGCAACCAAGTCACATGCTGGTTTCTTCTTGTGAGATAAGGAGGGGATGTATTGGTAACTGCGTTTTGTATTACTTACATTTGTTTAAAATTTTTTAACACTAGAGTATGATATTTGAATTTCATTTTTGTTGCTGTTTTCTTTCTATGTGCCAGATGCATTTAAGCTGAATGCATGCTTGTTTTTCAGGACAAAAGAGAGACCAAAATGCGATCATATATTTGAACAATTAAAATATCAATACAAGCGAGTGGTGAGGAATAAACACCAGACGACAAGACACCTAAGTGACTTTAAGTCAGACATTAATTTATGAGCAATAAATAAAAGTGGAACTCAGGCGTTATCTTTTGGGGACCCTAACTTCGTGACGGATCAACCCGAAAAAGCAACGTCAGCTAGGAGGAAGCTTTAAGTCTATATAAAGCATGCTATAGTCATACTAATATTCATTCATCTACTGCAATTATTTCTCTGTTCGTTACGCTTGTCGAAATTTTGGGCAACTTATTTGGCGGAATATCATCAACTTGACGACTTTTTCTAACCGAATTAAAACTAGGTGGGAGACAATTCTTGATTAATCAAGAATGATCCTATACACCACATTAACGATGAGGTGCTTGCATTACCAATCGGATTTAGGAGGTACTCCCGAATCCGAGTTAAGTAAACGCTAAAAGACACACACACACATAAATATATGTTGCAGAGGAGAAAATACTTTTATGAAGTGAGTTTTCTAAAAAATCACAGAACCAAAAGTCCGGGTAATATCTCTAGAATGTCCATATAAGGGAGTGCTAAAAATGCCAGAGCAAGGCTTTATGAATGTAGCAACGGTGTCAAAGAGTGTCCTATGCTGTATGCAGGTATGTGCGAATTTCTATATGTGCATATATCGAGGGTTTTACAAAATGATTTCGGCCTTCTAATTTCGAAAGCAACACTGGTCTCTCTCTCTCTCTCTCTCTTTCTGCCGTTTGCTCTCTTTGTATCAGATTATTTAAAAATAGTAAGGATTATTGGTGTAATCAAGCGAGCATATTTCTACTCTCCTTATACGTACATAGTATAATGTGTAAGTAAAATTTTTTGACGGGATCGAAAATTCGAATTCGAATTTTCGACGGGTGTGTATGTTTCAATCATCCCTGAATACGAATGGAACGTTCTTTTTTGAGATGGTGTCTGTGTGTGTGTGTGTGTGTGTGTGTGTGTGTGTGTGTGTGTGTGTGTGTGTGTGGAGACGATATCTCATGAAGGAATAGAAGGAAATTCGAAGGAAATTTTGTACACAAATTGCAATCTATAAATACTGGAAGCCTATTTATATGCAATCAAACGTGTGGAAGATACCCAAATTTTCAAATACCTTTTTGAAAAAATCAGCAAGAAATCAAAACGTTCCATAAAGTTATGCAAATATCCATTTCTTATGTAATTTTGCATTAGAAAACGATTGACATAAACTTTCCATAGCTAGAATGAATCGATCTCGATGTATTGCACATTTTTCAAGAAATTTATAAAAAAAATTATATAAAATTAAATTAAAATATTAACTATTATGTAAGTTGTCATATGTATTATGTATCAAATTTCTTGATTCGTGATTCCCGTGGACCTAGGTCGTTCTATTCAAAAGAGAAGATAATTTGGGTAATTTATTTGCATCATGACATCTAACAATTTACTAATAATAATATTTCTTCTGCAAGAGTAATCTATTTCTCTGTTCGTGACGCTTGATGAAATTTTGACAAATAATTTAGTGGAATGTCACCAACTTGACGACTTTCTCTAAATGTCGCCAAATTGATAAAAATGATTCTAAGTCAATAAAAAAGACGAGTAACTGATGAAAATTCAGTATCCGGAATATAATATAAGTATCTACTATAAGAATAATATATATCTTTTTCCGTAAACGCTTGGCGAAATTTCATCGACTAACTTGGTGGAATATTGCCAACTTGGCGTGTCATTTCAAATGTTGTAAAATTGCCGATAATGTCGCCAAATGTATAAGATTATCGCAAAATTGCTAAAAATGACAACTAATTGATGAAAGTTCAATACTTTGGATATAATATAAGAATCTATTAAACGAATAACCGATTTTTTCGTCCATCAGTCCGTCCCTCCTTTCGTAACGTTTGACAAAAAATATGGCGATGAATGTGGCGGGATGCCGTCAATTTGGAGACTTTTAGCTGTTTTCAATTTGACAAAAATATCGCAACAGTGGCAAAACATATGTTAATGGGAGGTTATGTTTTACAAATTTTGAATTCCGTCATATAAAGAGCATTCCTTCTAGTATATAAGAAATGCTCTTATCTTCGTTTATCTGTAGTGCTTGACTATACATTTGGAGAATAATCTTGCGACATATCGCCCACTTAACAATAATTTGTCCCAGATTGACGAAAATTTTGTTAACATTGAAAACATAACATAAACCTAATGAAACGGGCCCCAAATTGATGAAATAATTTTAAAAATATTTTAATATGTCGAATGTATTACTTATTGAGGATGCTGTCAATACTGATAATTTTCAATTTATAGTTTAATGAAATATAAGTTAATTCGATACTTCGAGATTGTTTTACATATTGCCATCCGAAAAACGTCAAATGTACAATCTAATGTCAAAAACAAGAGCCAACGGCTCTACCGTGCTGAAAACACCGGTTCTCGTTAGATCACCGAAGTTAAGCAGCATCGGGCACGGTTGGTATTTGGGTGGGTGACTACCTGGAAACACCGCGTACTGTTGGCTGTTGGCTCATGTCAGTCGATGTGGTGGCCGAACGGTCAAGGCGAGCGTTTTCAGCGATTGATCTGCCGACACGTTGTGGGTTCGAGTCCCACGTAAGATATGGATGTTATATGTTGTGGGCGCAGTGTGTTCCGCCCCCTATAGTGCGCCTGGGGCAACGTCGATTTCAGTTTACGATTTCGGCCGTACATAGAGCAAAAAGACGTATGTCTAGTGCCTGGCCATTGGAAAAAAAATACACTGTGCCGCGGATCTTATATATCATGTTTTCACTCTGAAAGAAGTAAACTCATTGCAAAGGAAAGTCGTGTGCTGCCCACTTAAATTTTTTTAATAATATGGCAAATCTGTAAGTAACTAAATGAAAATGCATTTAAATATTATTAATGAATTTTTAAGGATTATTTGACTTTACTTTACAAGAACAGCAAGTAGGTATTTTTCACTTGAAGAAACTGGGACGTTTATTCCCAATAAAGCTGTTTCAGAAGCATTTGAAAACTCCTTTATCACCGTATTCCCCAATTAAATAATAATTAATAATTTAATTTACGCCATATTTTGGTGCTCCTGACATATTTCCCTTCACTACGCATTTACATATTTTCTGTTCGTATTTTAATTTAATACATAAATAGCTATGGCTAATTTTGGAGTTTCTATTACAGTTGAAGTTTTAAGTTCCTGATTTTAATTACACTAATTTTTTGCCATCACTAATTTTAGGGCGAAAACAATAAAACTACTACTCATTCATAATTATACCTTTTCAAATAACCACGTACGATCCAACTGCGACTACTTGGTTTTACGACTGCTTCAATTATATCACTTATATCTGGCCTGAAATTATAGAAAATATGTCCTTAGATTTAGTTAATTATGCAGCTCATCATATTAATTTCATAAAAAATATTGTTTCTCTATATGCAAAATGAAACCTGTGATATTTTGACACCGCATTGCGAGCAAATGGCAAAATGTACAGTTCAGAAATTTGTCATATATTTTTGTACGAATCCGTCGATACGTTAGAAGTTCTTGGAATCTTGATTTATTCTTCAAAACTTTGTTAATTAATGAGATTTTACATTTTCAGGAGGAACAACTATTTAATAGGTCGATCCGATTTCCAACTTCTACGTAACTGGTTGCTGCCAGAATCGTCAATAAAATGGCCGATGGCAATGATAATCCTCATTGTTGATTCTTATATACATACCGATTTGTAACCATGGTTGCT
Organism: Amaurobius ferox; assembly: GCA_951213105.1. NCBI lineage: Eukaryota > Metazoa > Arthropoda > Arachnida > Araneae > Amaurobiidae > Amaurobius > Amaurobius ferox. The sequence goes on from OX578140.1 coordinate 135,842,769, forward strand.
ATGAACAAATACGATTAAAATGTAATCATTATTGAAGTTATTAAACAAGTATTATTAAAGTTTATATGTTCTTTGCTGATTCATATAAATAAATAAATAAATTATGAAATCTAATTTTCAATAACATAATTGTTAAAACTTTTGTCATACTAACTGTACTTTTAATTAAAATAATTCAATCAATTCAGTCTGATGTCATTTTAAATCTTGCGAGTTACACAACTAGTGTGTATGTTCGAATTACTTATTTGCCACGTTATTAATTTAGTTCAGATTCGGTTTCCAGCATTATTATGAAATTCCACTAATGCGAAAACTATCTTATCGCACTTGGAGTGAAAATCGAAAACGCTCTAAAACTGCTTGTAAGCAGTCACGTTTAGAAATAGAAGACGGATGTACGATATCTCATGAACTAAGTAAGCTATTGAACAATTTTAATGCCATTTCTAGGAAATTTTAAGGAAAGGATTTTTAGGAAATTTTAAGGAATATTTTAAGGAAAGTATTGTAACAGAGTCGAACATTCGAATTTGAGTTTTCGACGGGACAGCACATTTCAAGCATCCCTGAACACGAATCAAACGCTTTTGAGGCGATGCATGTGTGTGTATGTAAATTTGTGTGTGTGTGTGTTATTGAGTCAATGTAGACAATATCTGACGAATGAATGGAGCGATTCGAACGAAATTTGGTACAAAAATTGAATTACAATCCGTGAATACTAGAAGTCTATTGTTTATACACGCAATCGATAGTTCAGAGCTCCACTAACTTTTAGAATGAAATTTTGAAAAAAAATCATCAAAAATCAAAACCTTCAATAAAGTTATATAAATAGTCATTTTTTATGTAACTTTTCATTAAAAAACGATTGATATAAACTTTAGTTAGCTAGCACGAACCGTTCTTGAGATATTGCATATTTTTCAAATAAATTTATCAAAAAACCACACAAAATAAAACAAAATATTAAATATTGTGAAATATGTTATATAAACTAATACACATAAAATAAAAAAATTAACTATAGCGAAATATGTTCGCCTCCATATGCAACATTATGCGATAAATTTGGTGACATCATTTTCGTGGAATTACTCGTTGTCTTCATGTAAAAAGATACTTTGTATAATATTTTGTAGTTGGACGCCAATAATCATTTATCTGCTAGACGAATAACTTATTTCTCCGTCTATAACGCTTGGTTAGATTTTGGCGACGAATTTGGCGGAATATCGCCAACTTTGCCACTTTTTTTTAATATTGCCAAGTTAACGACAATGTCGATAATAATAACGATAAATCAATTAAAATGCCAACTAATTGAAGAAAATTCAATCTCTTGGAAAGAAAATAAGAATCTACGAGTTTTCTAAGTATAACCTATTTTTCTGTCCGTAACTTTTGGATAAAATTTTGGTGGCGAATTTTTCGGAATGTCTCTAATTCAGTGACATTTTAAATGCTGTCAAAGTGACGAAAATGTCACCCAATTGATAAAAATTCGGCAAAATGGTGAACCTGACGCTGACTCAATGAAATGACGACTAATGGAAATTAAATACCTTGGAAAGAATATAAGAGTAGACTATAGGAATAACACATTTCTCCATCCGTAAGGCTTGGCAATAAATTTAGAGGGACGTCGCAAACTTGGCGACTTTTTGCATGTTGCTAAACTGACAAAAAGTATCCAAATTCATAAAAATGATGCCAAAGGAGAACTAATGTTTCACAAATTCTGATTTCCGTCGTATGACGAGCGTACCTTCTATTATATAAGAAATGATGCTCTATCCGTTTATCTGTAACACAAGTCGATACATTTAGCGATCTTGGGGAATATTCTAGCGAGAAACCGCCATTTTGGTCACATTTCACCAGAGATTGACAATAATATCGTAAAAGTTAATGAAAATGACGCCTGATTGATGAAATAATTATTAAAATATATTAATATATGAACTATATTGCTTATTGAGGATGCTATAAATATTGATAGTTGCTAATTTAGAGTTTTATCAATATAAGTTACTTGGGTATTTTGAAATAGAATTACATGTTTTCATCCGGAAAATCACCAAATGTACATTTCAACGTTAAAAACACAGCTCCGTCGATCTTATACATTAATTTTTGACTGTAAAAGAAGTAAATGCATTATTGCATTATATAAAGAAGTCGTATGTTGCCCACATCAGACTTTTTTGAGCTGAAACTTGAAATCACCAACTCGGCATTTCTGCTCATTGATCTCAGGTCCAAAGCGTTGAAGTCCAGCAACATACCGTTCAGTTAAAGGTACGTCTAAATCTAAGTATTTAATACTTCTTCGAGAGCGTTCGCTAGAGTACTATCCCTTGCATTAAGTTGTTGATTATCAAACGAAGTTGTCACTCGGTGGCGCGCGAGTAACAAGTTTTATAGAAGGAGTTGTCACGAAGCCATGATGAGGCGTTCTGCATAAATCAAGTTGACAATCACGTGGGCGATTACGAAAACACGGTAGAATATGAATCTTTTGTCCCAGTTTGAGTCATTTTATATATATTGCAAGAAGGATCAATCATGGTTAAAGCATTGATTATGTAACACTTTCAAACTTCAATACAATTTTATTTAAACATGTCTAAAATGCAATACATTCCTCGGTAATATTTTAAAACTTATCACAGTACTACATTAATTTATTATATTTGGAAACTTAAAACTTTATCGAAAAAATGAACTTCATTCAAATGACGGCATTGAAATATAGATTACCTGGTTTAAACATCTCTAAAATGTGATACATTCTTCGGTAATAATTTTAGAATTATCATAATACTACGATAATTTATTATACTTAAAAACTTCATCGAAAACAACTGAAACTCATTCAAATGACTTCATAGAAAAAATAACACGACTGGCTCTCTCTATAAAAGCAGCATTTCATTCATAAATAATTTCCCATTTATGTCATTCATCACAATAATATAATAATTTATTTTATTTAAAAAATAAGACCATGGAGCTACAAGTAATTAACCTCTATGCGCAAAACTTCATCCAAAAAAATCATCCTTCTCTTTGTAAAATCAATGAATATTTCATTCATATCAGATATGCAGACTCCAAGAACTAAATGATTTTGTGTTAAAAAAATACAGGAATTATAATACAACTCATTCTACATATTTTGCTGTTTACATTTTACATAGGTGAAAAATTGACTTCGTTGTAGAAATAATCAAATTTGGATGGGCATTTAAACTCAAATGTATTGCAATTGCGTTGTTTCAGTATGTATATGCACAGCATTTAAACAAAAATAAAGTGGTTTTAGAACGGATACGGCACTCAATATGAATTAAAAAGAACTTTATAAATCACGATTTTGAAACAAGATGGATGCCATATATCATTTTGAAGTGGGTCATGTGATCGTTTCATATCATGGTCACGTGATCTTTTCATATCATGGTCACGTGATCGCTTCATATAAGAGGTGTTATTATTATTTTAATTTTTATTTAAAAAACTACTGAATATATTTCGCTGAATTTTTTATATATATTTTATGGAACAATTTGAATATTACTTAAATTTTTCGAAGCAATTTGTGAATTTTAAATCCACTTAAAAATGTTTGAAGAATTGGGTCCCATAGGACTCAATGTATTTCATTTTTTTAACCCGGGCTCAATCCAAAACTAATTGGGTGATATTATTCATTTATATTCCCATAGGTTCCAGAGACCGTCTGAACAACATACTAGAATCTCATTTTGATAAGGTCATTTTTACGGCAATTACCGTTCTAACGTACAGACAGACATACAGACAGACAGAGTGGACAAAGTCATAAACACTTTTCAACTTTGTTGTAAACTGTTAATAAAATTATTCTGTTTCACTTGTCAATGTAGCGTGAACGCGACATTACCAACTTGGTACAGCTGTATTTGACCCCCAGGCCCAAAATCGCAGTACACCACAGTCATGGCTATCAGCTAAAGACGTTTCCTGCTTAAGGCATTTAATTCTGCTTTATGAGCGTTTATATACATAAAAATTGATTAGAAAAATGGAACTTTTAATCCGTTGTTTACCGTGGAAATGTATACCTTTTCATAGAAATATTTGCAGAAATTTTAATTAGATTTGCTCAATTTCTTCAAGATTTCCCGGCCGATCAACCTTAAGGTGCGATGTAACCTTAGGATGCCTATGTAATATAAAACAAGAAAGATCAATCATGCTTAATGTGCTGATTATGAAACACTTTCCAAATTCAATGCAATTTTATTTAAAAAAGTCTAAAATGCAATACATTATTCGGTAATATTTTAAAACTTATCACAATACTACATTAATTTATTATATTTGAAAACTTAAACCTTCATTGAAAACATTGAACATCATTCAAATGACGGCATTGAAATATAAATTGCCTGGTTTAAAAATCTCTAAAATGCGATACATTCCACGGTAATATTTTTGAAACTATCATAATACTACGATAATTTATTATATTTGAAAACTTCATCGAAAACGACTGAAATTAATTCAAATGACGTCATGGAATAAATAACACGCCTGGATCTCTCTATAAAAACAGCATTTCATTCATAACTTTCCCCCATTCATTTCATTCATCACAATACTATAGTAATTTGTTTTGTTTAAAAATTAAGACCATGGAGCTACAAGTAATTAAACTCTATGCTTAAAACTTCATCGAAAAAAAGCGTCCTTCTCTATATAAAATCAATTAATATTTCATTCATATCAGCCATGCAGACTCTATGGGCTAAATTATTTTGTGTTAAAGAAATACAGCAATTCTAATACAACTCATTCTATATATTTTGCTCTTTACATTTTACATAAGTGAAAAATAGGCTTCGTTGTAGAAATAATCAAATTTGGATAATCATTTAAACTCAAATATATTGTATTTGCGTTGTTTCAGTATGTAGATGCACAGAATTTAAGCAAAAATAAAGTAGTTTTAGGACGGATACAACACTCAATATGAATTAAAAAGAACTTAAAATATCACGATTTTGAAACAAGATGGATGCCATATATCATTTTGAAGTGGGTCATGTGATCGTTTCATATCATGGTCACGTGATCGTTTCATATCATGGTCACGTGATCGTTTCATATAAGAGGTGTAACTATTATTTTAATTTTTATTTAAAAAATTACTGAATATATTTCGCTGATTTTTTTTTATATATTTTATGGAACAATTTGAATATTACCTAAAATTTTTGAAGCAATTTGTGAATTTTATATCCGCTTAAAAAATGTTTAAAAAATTAGGTCCCATATGGCTCAATGTATATCATTTTTACAACCCGGGTTCAATCCAAAACTAATTGGGTGATATTATTCATTTATATTCCCATAGGTCCTTCAGACCGTCTGAACAACATACTAAAATTTCATTTTGATTAAGTCATTTTTACGGCAGTTATCGTGCTAACGGACAGACAGACAGACAGAGAGACAGAATGAACAAAGTCATAAACACTTTTCAACTTTGTTATAAAGTGTTAAAAAGACTCAGACAGATAGATTCACAGCCATGATTGAAAAAAAATATCAATTGCTATTTAGAGAAAACCAAAATATAAATATATAAAAAAAACTCAAGCAAAATATGTTCGGTAGTTTTTTTAATTAAAAATTAAAATAATAATTACACCCATATTATATGAAGATACCACGGGACCCAGTTCAAAATAAAATAGGGCAATCATCTTTTTTCCCAGTGTAGAAATCGTGATTTTTAAAGTTCTTTTAAACTGATATTTAGTGCTGCATCCAACCTAAAAACGTTTTACTTTTTTGTATTCTCAGTGCATCGATATTCTGTGCAAACGCAATTACAATACTTTTTAGTTTAAATTAATAGTTATTAACACTTTACAACAAAGTTGAAAAGTGTTTATGACTTTGTTCATTCTGTCTGTCTGTCTGTCTGTCTGTCTGTCTGTCCGTTAGCACGATAACTGCCGTAAAAATGAGTTTATCAAACTGAAATTTTAGTATGTTGTTCAGACGGTCTGTAGGACCTATGGGAATATAAATAAATAATATCACCCAATTAGTTTTTTATTGAACCCGGGTTGAAAAAATGAAATACATTGAACCCTATGAGACCTAATTTTTCAAACATTTTTTAAGTAAATTTAAAATTCACGAATTGCTTCGAAATTTTTAGGAAATATTCACATTATCCCATAGAATATATAAAAAAAAATTCAATAAAATATGTTAAGTAGTTTTTTAATTAAAAAAATTATTTAATATGGGGAAAAAAACAAATTCAATTAAATTCTGACTTTGGGATATCTTCCAGAAAGAAAAGAGAGAGATATTATATAATAAATATCTCTCCATTTGTTAAAACGTTTTGCATATGGGAGTGGCTTCATATTTTAAAATAAATTTGGTAGATAACAATTTTTCATTTTTTTTAAATTTTATATAACTCTTCATGATAAATTTAATTGATGGTATTTTAAATGCACTTTCCTACGTCCTAGACTAGAGAGTTAAAATTTGGTACACAGCTTAAATTTGTTGAACATTTTATTCGACAAAAATTTGATGGATCTTTAAATATAGATCATACATTTTTTTCGAAATGGCCTGAAAATAATCCCCGTTCACTTCTATAAATCATTGGTGTAATATTGTTAAAAATTGTGATGTGGACAGCACATGTCTTTCCCTGCACACTCATATTCGTTCTCTTTATTTATTCAATGATAATTTGAGTTTATCTGCACAACATAAGTATTTTAAATGACATTGAATTTACACGTTAAACTTAAATTTGGTTCTCATTTGATAGCTGGACTTATTGTCAAAGGTGGCGTAGCGAAAACGCGAAAAAACTAGAATATCTCAAGAACGGCTAGTCCTAGAGTAATGGGGTTAGTCTTATTCTTTTTGTTGTCAAAAATAATAGGAATTTAATTGATATAATTGAGCACACGTAGTCTTTTATTTTTATATATAACGATTTTTGCTGGCCATTTCGCAAAAATAGCCCGTTCCTTTTTCCCGAATCGTAGTAGAATAACCTACAAATGATTTATATACAAAATTTTGTTAAATTTGGTATATAAATCACTTGTAGGTTATTGAAATATTATACTCCAAATTTTGTTAAATTTGGTTCATTAGTTTTTAGCTAGAGTGGATAAAGGCAATTTCTGCGGCCATTTCGCAAAGAAGGCAGATTCTTTTATTACGAATCGTACTATAATCTAATGAACATCAGGATTTCCCACAAAAAACATACCTACCAAATTGTATGAAATTCGGTCCATTAGTTTTTCAATTAGAGTGGATGTAATATCCACACAGACACACAGAAACATACACAGATACACCCTTACACACACAGACGTCTTCCTAAAAGTAGTTTTTTCGTGTTCTAGAAGTCCCAAAACGTGTAGATACTTTGAAAATTCGAGTTCCGATTTTCGGCACGATTCCAATACTTTGAGTACATACACATACACATATATATTATCTGTGTATCTAAATTTCGTGCCTATGCAATTACAATAGTTGTGATTTTAAATGATCCCTAAACTTTTATTATTTCTTCAAGGAAGCCTAATTTTAACATATGCAGAATGCAAATATCTCAAGCGATTGTAAGATGAATTACATAAGAATTGCTGAATTTTTTTCACACAAAATTATTTAGCTCTGGAGTCTGGAATACAAGTTATATGAATGAAATATTCATTGATTTTGCATAAAGAATCAGATGATTTATATTTCGATACAGTTTTAAATATTTAAGTATAATAAATTACTGTAGTACTGTGATAATGTAAAAGATATTACCACTGAATGAATCACATTTTAGAAATTTTTAAATGAAATTACATTTCAGTTGGAAAGTGTTTCATAATCAATGCTTATGCATGATTGATCTTTCTTGTTTTAAATTTATATTTAGTGTTGCGGTCCTAAAACTGCTTTATTTTTGCACATTCTGTGTGCATCTACATTATGTTCCAACGCAACTACAATATATGTGAATTTAAACGATCATTAAACTTTGGTTATTTATACAACAAAGCCTATTTTTAATAGAAGCAGAATGCAAATACATGATTGTATGATGAGTTGCATAAGCATTGCTGAAATTTTTTCAAACAAAATTATTTAGCGCTGGAGTCTGGAATAAAAATGTATGAATGAAATATTCTCTGCTTTTGCATAGAGAGCAAGATGAAATATATTTCGATGAAGTTTTATGTTTTCAAATATAATAAATTATTGCAGTACAGTGATAATATAAAATTTATCAGCGCTGACTGTATCGCATTTTTGAGATGTTTAAATAAAATTGTATTTCAATTGAAAAAAAATGATCATCTATGCTTTATGCATGATTGCAATTTTTTGTTTATTTTCTATTTATTAATCGGAGAAGGGGTATTAACATTATACTATAGTTTAGCAAAATATGAGTGGAGATCTTCGCACTCTAAAAAAATATTTTTTTAAATAGATATATTTCTGATTTTCTGCATATTTTTAACCCAAAGCATAAAATCAAAATTTTCGATTTCGCTCTTTTCTGATAGCAGTGGACGTTTGTACTCTTGCATTTAAGATTGTTGAAAGCCACTACACGTGAGTTGAAACTAGAGGTTATAGATTGCATCGGATGCGAGATTCAAATTTCACTCAAAACAAGCAATTTGGAAACTGGTTGGTGTTATCAGTATCGGTATTATCTTCTTAGCGGGGACATTATCGGCATTTACTACTTATCGGTATTATCTATTTAGGAGCCAATCCGGTGGTCGAGCGGTCAGGGGCATGCGTTTCCGTCTGATTCCTGGATTGCCGGGTTGTGGATTCGAATTCCGCCAGCGGACATCGATGTTGTGCAGTCTAGGCAAAGTCAGACTTCTGCCCTTTGGGAGTCTCAATAAAAGTGAAACTGCATATTCTCCACTTCGTCATGGGACCAGGGGTCTAGTGGACGTGGTTCTAGAGCTCCTCACAGCGGGAGATAAGTCACAACACAACAACAATATCTATTTAGGATCCGACCAACGGTGGGTAGCCCATTCTAGGTGTTATACACAGTGGTATAAATTGTCACGCTTTATGACAGTGAACTTCAATTATAAGATTATGAAAAAATACTTTTAACACGTTATCGTTACATGCTAGGGAATTTATGAAGGAATCTTGATATGCTGCCAAGTGGTGCGCACAGATGAAATACTAAATAAGAAAGTTCAGTTATGTATAGATCATTGATTATGAAACTCTTTCCAACTCAAATGCAATTTTATTTAAACATCTCTAAAATGCGATACATTCAGTGGTGATATTTTTTAAATTATCACAATACTACATTAATTTATTATATTTGAACACTTCATCGAAAACAAATGAACTTTACTCATATAACGTCATCCAAGTACAAATAGTCTGGCTCTATATATAAAATCAGTGGCTATTTCATTCATAATTTTTTTCCATTTCTTTCATTCAGCGGCGATATTTTTTAAATTATCACAATATTACAATAAATTATTTTATTTGAATACGTGAAACCATGGAGGTAAAACTGTTTTCTAACTCCATGCTTAAAACTTCATCAAACAAGCAATAATATGGAATCGTCTGCTTCTCTATGTAAAATCAATGAATATTTCATTCATATCAGCTATATTGAAAAGTGCAGAGCTAAATAATTATGCGTTAAAGAAATTCAGCAATGCTTATGAAAATCATCCTGCATCTTTATGTGTTTACGTTCTCCATAAGTGAAAATTGGGCTTCGTTGTAGAAATGCTCAAATTTTCATGATCATTTGAACTCCAAAATATTGTAATTGCTTTAGCGCAGTATATAGGTGCCCAGGAAAAAAATAAAAAATAAAGCGGTTTAAGGACAAACGCAGCACTAAATATAAATTAAATATAACTTTAAAAATTACGTTTTTGACAAAAGATGAATGCCATATTTTATTTTAAAGTTGGTCAGGCAATCCCTTCATTTGGTATGGGTGCAATAAATATTTTAATTTTTATTTCAAAAACTACTGATCATATTTTTCTGACATTTTTTTATGTATCTTATGGGATAATTTAAGTATTTCCTAAAATTTTCGAAGCAATTTGTGAATTTTAAATTCGTTTAAAACATGTTTGAAAAATTAAACTCTATAGGGTTCAATGTATTTCATTTCCGGGTTCAATCCAAAACTAATTGGGTCATATTATTCATTTACATGCCCATATGTCCCACAGACCGTCTCAACAACATACTAATATTTAATTTTGAGCAAGCCGTTTTTACGGCATTTATCGTGCGAACGGCAATACAGACAGACGGACAGAATGAACAAAGTCATAAACACTTTTCAACTATGTTGTAAAGTGTTAAAAATCCAAATGAAATTCAGCAGAAAATATTTTCAACTGAAATATTAAAACATTTTGATACACTTGCACACCTATTTTGCAAAGTCATATGATATTTTGAAAAAAAAAAGGCGGAAATAACATCTCCAATTTGAAAGTGGGAATCTTTTGGGAACCTCCCTACCGCATCTAACATGCTGAATCCATATCTGTCATACCCATTCTGAGAAAATTATGTTGAATGAAAAAAGCAAATTTTTTAATAGAAAGTGGCATGGCTAGTTATAGATGTATAAATCCTTAGTGAGATAATCCACAGCCTCCACTTAGTGAGATCCACTATAATATGATGGTAAATTTCTATCAATAGCCGATTCTGAAAAAAAAAATTGATTTTTCAAGAAAAATTTGGAAATGTAAGTCGAAATCAGTCAAAAGTTGAATTGTCTACTGAGTCGCCTTATATCCTTAAAAATTGGTACCTGTATCCATATCGGTCCTTATCTGAACTCTATCCATAGTAAATTCTAAGAAATAGGTGCTTTATTTAGTAAAAGCAATAGTATTGCAAAATGTTTGTAACCTAAAATTTGCAACTGTCCAAACATAAGACTGCTTTCTTGGCCAATAAAATGCAATATTTAGAAAAACATCCCGATATTAGCTATTATCGTAAATACATTAAAAATGCTTATATAATCGGCATGTGATTGTTTAGAAATATCATGTTAGGATTAATATTTAAATTATTTACCATTTATTCAAAAAAATATTCTTCCGTGACATTTTTCACTCTATTTCTTCCAAAAAAAAAAACCTTCTAGCGGCAAAAAATGATTACGTAGAAAAGTAATTGAAAAGTTAATGGAAAGTCACTTATTTTAAGATTGTGGATTATTCTTAGTATTAAATTAACGACGATTATTTTTAACACATTATTAGCATGGGGGAGAAGGAAAAAAACGAAAGCAGTTTTTATATGCTATGTTTATTTTCCGATTATAATGTTTAATTTATCCCGTCATTTTACGGGCTATGCAGCTATTCCTTTTTAATTAAAATATTATCAACATAAAAGAAATGCATTATTTTTCAGAACATGTCCTCTAAATTATAGTAATATTTTAAGTTAGTGTGATAATCTGACGATTTATTGGTAACTTAGGTAGTTCCACGAAAGGGTATATATATATATATATATATACCCTTTCGTGGATATACAATATACATACATATATATATATATATATATATATATATATATATACCCTTTCGTGGATATACAATATACATACATACATATATATATATATATATATATATATATATATATATATATATATATATATATATATATATATATATATATATATATATATATATATATATAAGAAACTTAAATTAGGAAAATATGTAATTTTAATAGTCCAAATTTATGGAAAATTTAATTTAAATAAATATTTAAAATTTCATTGATGAATAAATTTTCAAGCATTTCACTTTTACTTATTGATTGCAATTAGAATGTAATTTGAAGTGACTGCAATTATCTTAAATCTTTTAAAATAAGTTCATGTTGTTGTTGTTGAGACCTAGACCGTCCGACCTACCAGAAAGGTGTAAGGTAACCGTTTGGACGGCCGGGAAGTGCCACCCAATTTAGACCGGAACCCATTGGGGGAGGCATCCACAGGGACCGCACCCAAATAATTTCATGTCGAAAGATTGAGGAGTTCTTCTGATTTTTAACATATTAAACTCGACAGTAGTTTGATATTTTAAAAATAATTACTCAATACTGTATAATGAATGTGTGAATGATATTTCATCAATACTATGAACGATATTTCATCAATACTGTGAATGATATTTCATCAATACTGTGAATGACATTTCATCATTTATAGTCATATAGTTCATTTTAATCCCTTTAACTACGTTGGGTAAGCGCATTTCAAGACTTCCATACTTATAAGAACAAACACATCATAAGTCTATGTTTCTACATGGATATCCTAATGATACTCCAAACGCGCATTAAAAATTATTCAAAAACAGCACTTCATCACAATGGTCCTATTTTTACATATGTCAGTTAATACATGTCATTGTCCTTTGTTGAAAAATTTCACCTAAAAACATTGTATTTATTCTAAATAGATGTAGTTTTGTAATTTAACCAACAAAATCACAGCGCTCCGTGTGCTACACCAGTTCAAGTACTACACGGCCGTGCATGGTAAAGATGAACCGGCGGATATGAACTCCTGCCGATCCTCCTATACGCTCATTATATCCACATACACATGCGAGACATACACTTCTCCCACTTAATATTACTATTTCTTATACGACTTCCTATCAAAGCGTAATACCATTCCAAACCCTAACACAGCCCAATGAATTTACGCTCTCCTAGAGTCCCTAGCAAACCAATTCATCAAGTTTAATACCTCAAAAATTTTATCTCAAATTTTTAATTTCTGTTCACCATGGAGAAAAAGGGACAAACGATCTCTATCTTTATGGGTCATACAATTAAGCTCCAGCGAATCTATCTACGTATAAACAAAGTTCATATTAATTGCATTCTTTAAAATGCGGAATTGAAGATGTTTCTCTAACTCTATGGTTTAAATATTCATAATATTCATATTCTGAACTTTCAAATTAGGATGACCTTTCCATATTAACTTTCCCATTCAACTGTATCGTGCAGCTGCTTTCATCTCTAACTTCATGCGCTGATTTTTTTTTTCTTTTTAAGGAATTAAAATCTCATGAACATGCTATTGCATCACGTTATGACAACACCTTCAGTATGAAAATATAAACACAAAAATATCAAATAGGGTCAAATTTCGAAATGCTCTTTCTTTCTAGATCCAAGGGACAATTTGTGAAGCGGATTTCAAATTTGGATTCAGAATGACGGAATTCGTATATACTAGACGAATACCTGTTGAAAATCAACGGTCTCGCAATAAGCAACTCATGAATAATGTAAATTTTTGAATAATTCGCTTTTCACATTTATTCGGCAAAACAAATATTTTGGTATGCATTACCCCCTAACGAAGAAAACATGAGAAAACTTAAATCCCGCACTTCTTCCTTTCGAACTATCTACACCTATACCAAATTAAAGTCTATTTCATCCCGAAGCATATTATTTTATCATTTTCTCTCTCGAACGTTTTTCTGTGGAGCACACCCATAAATGAACATTTTTGAAAAGCTCCGTTCGTGTTTCGTTTTTATCTGATGGTTGACCCATATAACAAATATTTTGCGTCTATCACATTTTAAAGGAAGCGTGTCTCATTTATTCTGAAAATGGAACATATTGGTGTGCGACAACCCCTTAAGTAGCAAATATTGGAAATCTGAAATATTGCACACTTTCTTCCTTTCAAATTGTCTACCCATGCACCAAATTTGAAGCCTCTTTCGCGAAGCATGTTTTTTCTATCACGTCAGCTTTTGAACGTTTTCCTCTTGTAACACCCCTTAAATGAACATTTTCGGAAACTCGTAGTCATCTTAGTTTTTTTTATAAAATTATTAGCCCATATACTAAATTTTAAGCGTCTACCACATCGTAAAGTAGGGGTTTTCTCATTTGTTCGTCAAATCGAATATTTTAGTGTGTGACACACCCCTATAATAGAAAATGTTGAAAAACTGAAATTGCACACTTTATTTCTTTCTTTCCAACTATGCACACGTACACCAAATTTGAAGTCTCTATTTCCTCGCGCAGCATGCTTTTTCAATCATTTCACATTTCGAATGTTTTTGCGTGGAGTACCCACCCCTTAAATATACATTTTTGAAAACGCTATTCTTCTTGAGTTTTCTATCAGAAGATTTGCCCATATATCAAATATCAGGCCTCTATCATGTTTTTAAAGGAGCGTTTCTCCTTTATTCCGGAAATCGAACATTTTGGTATGCGGCACCCCTGCAGTAGAAAATATGGGAAAACTTCAATTGTACGCTTTCGTCCTTCTAAACTATATATCCGTACACTAAATTTGAAATCTCTATCACATCCCGAAACAATGTATTTTTAATCAATTGAGCTTTCGGACGTTTTTCTCTAGAGCACTCCCTTAAACGAACATTATTAAAAAACTATATTCGTCTTGTGTATTTCTATCAAATAATTGGGCAATGTATCAAATGATTGGCCCATATACTAAATTTAAAGCTTTTATTTTAAGGGGGCCGTATCTTATTTATTCGTCACAATCGAAAATGTTGGTATGCAGCACTAGCTTAAGTAGAAAATATTGAAAATCTGAAATTGCACACGTTCTTTCTTTCGTACGATTTACCCATTCACCTAATTTGAAGTGGCTATCTTGTCACAAAGTATGCTTTTCTATTATTTCACTTTTCGAACGATTTGGTGTGAAACACCCTCTCTTCTGAACATTTTCGGAAAATATAATTTTTCCAGAGCGTTTTATCGGCCAATCGATCCACGTACCAGATTGTAGGTCTCTATCTATTCGGAAAGTGCCTAAAAAGCGTGATAGACGGACAGATAGACGGCCACTTGGCAACTAGTATATACTAGCCGAATACCCGTTGAAAATCAACGATCTCGAAATAAGCAAACCCTAAATAATGTACATTTTTGAATAATTAATGTTTCACATTTACTCGACGAATCGAATATTTTGGTATGCAGAATCCCCTAAAGAAGAAAATATTGGAAAATTAAATTGCGTACTTCTTTCCTTTCGAATTATCTGCCCATACACGAAAATAAAGTCTCCATCTCATCCCGAAGCATTCTATTTTATCATTTCCCCTTTCGAACACTTTTCTGTGGACACACGAATAAATGAACATTTCTGAAAAACACTGTCCGTATTGGATTTTTTTTATCAGATGGTTGGCCCATATGCCAAATACGAAGCCTCTATCACATTTTAAAGGAGGCGTGTCTCATTTATTCGGAACACCGAACATATTGGTGCGCGGCATCCCCTAAAGAACAAATACTGGAAATCAATCTGAAATTGCAGATTTTCCTCCTTTCAAACTATCTACCCGTATACAAAATTTGAAGCCTCTATCCTGTCGCGAAGTATGCTTTTTCTATCACTTCACCTTTCGAACGTTTTTCTGTGTTGCACTCTCTTAAATGAACATTTTTGAAAGATATTATTCATTTTTTTTATCAAATGATAAGCCCATATACTAAGTTTCAAGTCTCTATCACATTGTAAAAGAGGCGTTTTTCATTTGTTCGGCAAATCGAATATTTTAGTGAGTCACACTCCATACTATAGCAAAAGTTGGAAAACTAAAATTGCTCACTTTCTTCTTTCCAATTAATTACCCGTACACCAAATTTGAAGTCTCTGTCTCATCGCGAAATATGCTTTTTTTATCATTTCACCTTTTGAATATTTTTTTTGTGGGGAGTACCCACCCCTTAAATATACATTTTTGAAAAACACCATTCTTCTTGGATTTTCTATTTGATGATTCGCCCATACACTAAATATCAAGTCTCTATCACTTCTGAAAAGGGACGTTTCTCCTATATTTCGAAAATCGAACATTTTGGTGTGTGGCAATCCCTGAAGTAGAAAATATTGGAAAACTGAACTTGTACACCTACTTCCTTCTAAATTATCTACATGTACACTAAATTTGAAATATCTATCTCAAACCGAATCATGTTCTTTTATCAATTCACCTTTCGATCGTTTTCTCTGGAGCACCTCCTTAAACGAACAATTTTGGAAAACTATATTTGCCTTGTGTTTTTTTATCAAATGATTAGCTCATATACCAAATTTCAAGCCTTTATCAAATATTAAAGGAGCCGTTTCACATTTATACGGCAAATCAAACATTTTGGTGTTCGACACACCCTTAAGTATAAAATATTGAAAATCTGAGATGGTGCCTTCTTCATTTCGAACGACTTACGCAATACACCAAATTTGCAGTCTGTATCCTATTGTAAAGCATGCATTTCTGTCATTTCACTCTTCGAACGTTTTTGTGTGGAGCACCCTTTCTTCAGAACATTTTCGAAAAATACGATTTTTCCAGGGGGATTTATCGAACGATCGACCCATGTACTAAATTGCAAGTTTCTATCTATTCAGGAAGTTCCTAAAAAGCGTAACAGACGAACAGACAGATAGACGGACAGACGGACACTTGTCAATTAGTATATATGGATAGATGGATGAGTTTTTCCAGCTCTCGGAGTTTCATTTGGCGCTCTGACATACTGACACTGTGCTTTCAGAGAGGTAATGAGCTTTACATTTAGGGATTACTTTTTTTATTTGTGTGAGACCAAATATGCAATATTTAATTCAAGTGATACACCAATGAAAACAAGCTGAACAAATGAGGCAGTCAAATGTATGTCGAATCTAGGGTTAACAAATTTGTTTGGAGAAGTTTAAATCGCATAAATTCAAGAATAAGTGATGGTATCATCAAATAAGAAAGTAACGATGTCTACATGGACTTAATATTTGCTACTAGGTAAGACTCGAACAAGATCCATCAAGGGGGATGTCCAATCAGGACCGACCCCCAGCTGTCATAAAATGCAACGCCAATCAAATACGGTGTAGGCGTGGGTCCCCGAAACAAGACACAAGTAAAATTAATGAAACAAATAAAATGGATTACCAAAACAGAGGACCAGACCAGTTCGAAAATAATCTTCGAGTTGCCAGGATGACAGCAATTTGAAAAGAGATTTCTAGCTACAGAGATCACAGCAGTTGAAAAAGATTATTTGAGCTATAACGACGATAAGCAGTTGTAAAAATGAAAGTCTCCTCGAAATGGAGAACATCAAGATATTTTCTGTGATGAAGTTAAACTTGTGATCCAGAAATTAACTCAAGTCGATATGTGCATATGCCCTAAGCAAAGCCAGTGATCTTTAATGCAGTGTAAATGCATACAAAGGTACGTGCCAGAAAACATAATTGACTATGAGGTAAAGTTGATACTTTTGATGTTTCAGTCATTATTGCCATTCTCACATTGCCTCCTAAATCTATTCTTAAAGGAGATGAAATTGATGGTTATTGTACAAAGTATTAGTTGAATATGTATTTTAATATTTGAGTGCTACATAAATAAATATATAATTTAAAAGTTGATCTTTGTAGTTAATAGTCACTGTTTATTTTTCAGATACGGTAAGCTGACTTGCACTTTTGCAGTAAATTTAGAGGGTTATTGTGAACACATGCAATGTACATAATTATCACTATACGCAGAGATATATTATTTAACATATTTAAGAAAACATATCATTTTAAAATCTAAATATCGACATATAATTAATTTTGCTTATGTCATAAGGTAAAGTTGTCCTTATCAAAACTATTATACTAGGACTTACCTTTGATGCCTTCACTAAGGGTAGAGCATGTAAACTCCCGGTTCTAAAGCCGGAGAGACAAATACACAAGATATAAATAAATACACTTATCAAAATTTGACCAATTTATAACTTTCCTTATATATATAATGTATAAGGAAAGTATTGTGATGGAGTCGAAAATTCGAATTCGAGTTTTCGACAGGAGAGCACGTTTCAAGCATCCTTGATCACGAATCAAACATTTATGAAGGGATGTCTGTGTGTGTGTGTGTGTGTGTCAATGAGACTGTGGATACGATAACTGACGAACGAATGGACCGATTCGAACCAAATTTGGTACAAAAATCACAATCTGTAAACACTGGAAGCCTATTGTTTTTATACACATTCGAATGTCCAGAACTCCCCTAAATTTTCGAATGAAATTTTGAAAAAATCGTCAAAAAATCAAAACTGCTAATAAAGTTACACAAATATACTTTTCTTACGTAATTTTTCGTTAGCGAACGATTGACATAAATTTCAGAACGCTAACATGAACCATTGTTGAGATATTCTTCATTTTTCGAAAAATTATCAAAAAGTCATATAAAATAAAAAAAAATATTTCCTATTGAGAAACATGTTCACTTTTCACATATAATACTATGTGATACATTGGGTGACATCATTCTCGTGGATCTAGCTCGTTCCATTCATGAAAAAATATACTTTAAGTAATACTTTTGTATTTGAACGCCAATAGTCATTTATCTGTTGTAAGAATAACTTATTTCTTCGTCCATAACGCTTGGCGAGATTTTGGTGACGAATTTGGCGCCAACTTGGCGACTTTTTGAAATGTTGCCAAATGGATAAAAATGACGCTAAATCAATGAAAATGACGACTAATTGTCGAAAATTCAATGTCTTGGAAAGATTATTAGTATCTACTATAAAAAAAACTTTTTTTTTTTACTGTAAAAGTAGTAAATTCATTACATTATATAAGGAAAATCATGTGCTGCCCACATCAAATTTTTTAATATTTAAGTTATAGATATCCATTTATATCTTGGTTATTAATAATATTCATAAATCCATTATTATAATACATCTAGCGCTACCAATATTTCATTAATAAACATATTTACACACATAATATAATTGATACATATATTTAGACACTTTCTTTTAATTTACTGAAACTCAAAATAGTTATTTTTGTTTAAAATACAGGAACTCGTTATTACGACATAGATTCGTGCGAACTAATTGTTCATTATTAGATAACCTTTAAATGTGTGCCTTCCGTGCTAATTAGTGACAAGTGAAATACATAAATACCTATGCGTTCTTGTATTCCAACACTTGTTCCCGCAATCACTATGCTGTAACATTCTATTGCATATCACACTTTTGAGCCACGCTTTCTTTTTGCGCTCCAGTAGATATTTTTTGCACAAATTCAAGAGACATGTTGTTAGTTCGTTGTCCAAAATTCGGATCTGTTGAACTTTCTGGAACAAAACTTTGGGGCACTTCTTCCCCTTTTATTCCATACCACTCCTCCCATTTGTCGTTGATGCAGAAGGGGATGAACACTGTTGATCTATGATTGTGTTCCGATTGGTTTCCTCTGCTGCATTTATCTTGCTCATTATCTTTCTTGGCATTTATAATTGGGAGTGCAACGTGTTGTACAAGTATTGTACTTCAGCTTACATTTTAGTACGTGTGACCATTCAATAGCCTTTCTTTATGCTTGGTAAAAGCGGGAACCATAGTCACTGAGAATCCCTCGGGTGAACTTAAATTCCATGAAATTGCATTGCAGAGAAAAGTCCCAATCAATAAATCTTGATAAATCCCACCTCTGCATGAGTGCTACAATGGGAACCATCCAGAAGCAGCACTGGAGTTTAGTAGATAGAGCAGTACGCAAATCGCCCTGCCAAGATTCTTTAGTGATCATATTAAATTTTCCTTTTTTGTTCGAGGGGATAGGACTTTTTCTTTTGTGTCGAAAATGCAATTAGGAACCAGTCTCACCCAGTTATCTTCTTTCTTGTCTAGGTCTGGAAAAGCAGGAACTTTTTAGGGCTCCTGTTCAGGTGATGGTCTTCTTGAGGGTGTCCAACTTAATAAACTTGGTCTAGCATATTCAAGGCCAGGAGGATTAAGTTACAACAACAAAAATACAAGAAATAGCCGATAGATTAATAAAAAACTAAAATTAAGCCATTAGTTTTATGGTTATATCGTTCGTCTTTGTTTTCTCGGGGGGAGGGGGATAATACTTTTCCTTTGTGCTGAAGAGGTACAGTTTGATACCAGCCCCATCCAGTCATCTTCTTTCTTATTTGGGGCTGTTGAAGCAGTATATTTTTCGGACATCTGTTGTGGTGATGGACGTTTTAAGGATGTGCGATTTAATAGACTTACTTGGTCTAGTATATACTAAGCCAGGAAGATTAAGTCACGACAACAACAAGACAAGAAATTGCCGAGATAATCATAAAAAATCAATATTAAGCCATTCATGGAATAACATGCTTTTCCATTAGTCTTTATCTATTGTGAACTCTGTCCTATGCATTGACATTATTACTTTGCTTATAATGTATAAGGAAAGTATTGCGACGGGGTAAAAAATTCGAATTCTAGTTTTCGACGGGAGAGCACGTTTCAAGCATCCCTGATCGCGAATCAAACATTCTTGAAGTAATGTCTGTGTGTGTGGAGGGGATGTATGTGTGTGTGTGTGAAAGTATGTGTGTGTGTGTGTGTATGTGTGTGTGTCAGTGAGACTGTGGAGACGAAAACTGACAAACGAATGGACCGATTCTAACGAAATTTGGTCCAAAAATCACAATCTGTAAACACTGGAAGCCTATTGTTTTTATACGCAATCGAATGTTCAGAACTACCCTAAACTTCCGAGTGAAATTTTGACAAAATCATCAAAAAATCAAAACCGCGAATAAAGTTACGTTAATAGACATTTCTTATGTAATTTTTCATTAGAAAACGATTGACAGATTGAGACGATTTGAGATATTGCACATTTTTAAAAAAAAATGTCAAAAAGTCATATAAAATAAAAAAAAAATTCCTATTGAGAAACATGTTCAGTTTTCATATGTAATACCATGCAATAAATTTGGTGAAATCATTCTCGTGGATCTAGTTCGTTCCATTCATAAAAAAAGATACTTTGAATAATACTTTTGTATTTGAACGCCAATGGACATTTATCTGCTGTACGAATAACTTATTTCTTCGTCCATAACGCTTGGCGAGATTTTGCAAAGAATTTGGTGGAATGTCGCCAACTTGGCGACTTTTTAAATGTTGCTAAATTAACGAAAAACTCGCCAAATGGATTAAAAGTGACGCTAAATCAATGAAAATGACGACTTATTGACGAAAATTCAATATCTTGGAAATAATATAAACATCTACAATAAAATAATCTATTTTTTTTGCTGTAAAAGTAGTAAATTCATTGCATCTTATAAGGAAAGTCATGTGCTGTCTACAAGAGATTTTTTTAATTATATGTTCAATTATTCCTCTAGAAATATAAAAATAGTGCTTTACTTTATACGTATTTAATTTATATTTCTAAATGGCTAAGAATATTCAAGTATTATAATATTATTTTAAATCAATAAGACCAAATAAATCATACTTTGTAGAATTTACTTTGTAGCATGTGAAAGCTTTACAAAGTAGATATGAAGAACAAATTTATGATCTATAAATTTCAATTTATTAAAGTAAGTTATTAAAATAATCTTCACTTGAAACTGTAAAACATAAATATAGATTTCTTAATACTTTAATGCATTGAAATCTAATAATGCTTACAAATATGAATTGAGCATTTTTGCTGAGACCATAAAGATAAGTTATTATGCTATACTGTAACTTGATATGATTAGTCTTTAGCTTAAACAATACAATTTTATTGTGAAGTTACAAAGAGATAATCATTTTAAAACTTAACAACGCTTATTTTACACAATCATTATTAGTGGAAATATATGCACTTGCTTTCAGTGTTATTTTCACACGAAGAATAAATAATGGGGGCATAAAGGAAATGAGTCGGAAATAGCGAAAGATAGAATTTCATGGTTTCTGAGCAATCATAATATACTACTATTTTATACACTTTCATTTTTGCAAACAAGAAAATTTTAAGTGGCAGTTTAAGTTCATTGCCTATTCTAATCGCTGAACGAAATATAAAAAGGATGGAATATTTTTTGTGCATTAAACACTTTTAACACGAAAAATTAATTCTGTTGATTTTCAGTATTCGGAGCTTCAAACATTTTAACGAATAAATTGTAAAATGCTATGTAACGAATATTCGATTTGTGATAAATATATTTTACGTTTCTAATTTAGTTGCCTTTTGTATTAATTACTTATTTACTGCATTCCGTTATGAGAAAATGTTCACTTATTATTATTTTCCTTACATGCATAATGTATAAGGAAAGTATTGTGACGGGGTCGAAAATTCGAATTCGAGTTTTCGACGTGAGAGCAAGTTTCAAGCATGTCTGATCACGAATCAAACATTTTTTGAGTTATGTCAGTGTGTGGGTGGGTGGGTCAGTGATTCTGTGGAGACGATATCTCACGAACGAATCGAGCGATTCCAATGAAATTTGGTACAAAAATTACAATCCGTGAATACTGAAAGCCTATTGCTTTTAAACGCCGTCGAATGTTCAGAATCCCCCCCCCCCTAAGTATTCCAGAGAAGTTTTGAAAAAATCATTAAAAAACCAAAATCTTTTATAAAGTTACGCAAGTAGACGTTCCTTATGTAATTTTTCCTTAGAAAATGATTGATACAAATTTTAGAACGCTAGCATGAACTGTTATCAAGGTATTGCACATTTTTCAAATAAATTTATAAAAAAGTCCCATAAATTAAAAAAAAATATTAACTGTTAAGAAACATGTTCACTTTTCATATGTAATATCATGCGATAAATTTGGTGACATCACTCTCGTGGATCTAGCTTTTTTAAATGTTTCCAAATTAACGGAAATATCGTCAAATGGAAAAAAATGACACTAAATCAATGAAAATGATGACTAATTGACGAACATTCAATATCTTGGAAAGAATATAAGTATCTACTATAAGGAAAACCAATTTTATTCCTGTAAAAGTAGTAAATTCATTGAATTATATAGATAAAGTTATGTACTGCCCACATCATACTTTTACTGTTTTAATAATGTATTATTAGGGGTACATATGATTCTGAAACTAATAAAATTCGTAAGATTTTAGTACGTTGTTTTGCATAAAATATTGAAATATTGTCGTAGGAAAACTACTGTAAATATATTAATTAAATAACTTTTTATTACTTTGTGTAAATGCTGAAATAATAATCAGTGTGCCTTTTTGCGTTGCGTTTAACCCTATTCTTACTGCAGCATGTAGTACATTAAACTCACTAGATATGCTGTAAAATAGATCTAATAAATGCGAGTACAATAAACTCACATAGTTAAATTTAATATATTTATTATTTACACTAATATTAAACATAATGTATTCGGTACTTATATTACAGGGTACTATGTAGTCCCAGTTAGTTATTTAGTTTGTTAATTACTTAATTGTCTAAAGTACGCTATTATAATAAGTAATCAGTATCTTTAGATACATACTTTGCACCATCGAATTGAATCATCATACCTTGCACACGCAGTAATACTACCTTTGCACGTTCATATATTTCACAACATGCCGGTTACCGAAATTTGTGTCATCTCAGTTATCCGTCACTTTTATCGATTATTCAGTTACTCAGCAAACAGGAAAACCCAGCTCGATTATCCACGGTTATTTGTCGAGTTGCAAAGACTAGAAAAACCCTGTTTATTCCCTATTTTGTTAGTTAGGGTATTTTAAAAAGGGAATTTTGAAAATGTCCATTAAGTGGGAATTTTCAGGATGACATTTTGCATTGCAGAATAAATATGTACACTGTAAAACATTATGTAACTTTTGTTCATTCACAGCTTCATTTCCATAAATTCATTTCCATAAGTTCATTTCCATAAATTTCCAACTTCAATTCTGAAACATTAAGCTAACTATCGTCTGCCAAAGCGTTGTTTTTTCATATATATATATATATATATATATATATATATATATATATATATATATATATACAGATATATATATATATATATATATATATATATATATATATATATGTATATATATATATATATATATATATATAAACATATGTATATATATATATATATATATATATAAATATATATATATATATATATATATATATATATATATATATATATATATATATATATATATATATATATATATATATATTGTATCTACCAAATTGAATGTAAAAAATGTAATATGTCATATATAGGTCAAACCAGCAACCCTCTGCATCTCCGAATTAACGTACACATGAATCACATAAAAAATTTTTCAAATAATGCAACTACCTTTAATGAATCAAAATTTGAATACGAACATTTTTCTAAACATGGGTTCGACAACATTGAAATTAGTATTCTGTGTATTCAAAAAAATTACTATGACAGATTGTTTCTTGAAAATGAATTCATTTGTGCACACAAAACCATTTTTCCATATGGACTCAATCAAATATTTAACCATCATAATATAGTTAAAAAGTCCTTTAATTCTCCTAATGAAGACCATAATATTTATATTCCTTCAACAGTTATAAAAGTAAATCAAAAAGAACTAAAAGAGCAAGTAAATATAATAAAAAATTGCCATCATTATCTGGACTAAAAAATGCCATCCTTCAGCAACATGCAAATTTTAAAATTACTTTTGATTGGAAACAATGTAAAAACTGGATTTTCGCAATTAAAAAACAGCAATTAAATATGGTATATAACCTTTTTCTAAGTACTGCATTTGATAACGTTCATTTTAAACATTTATTCTATGATTTGCTCATTACCAGAAGTAAAAATCTTAAAAGTTATTTATATGTCACAGACTTAAACTTTAATGAAGAATCAAAGCAAAATACTAAAATAAATGAATATTGTACCTTGAATTTTACTAATTCTGTATTAAATAATCTGAAAATAAACAATTTTTTAAAATCGGTTTCCAATTACTTTCCAGTCAAACATGTAAATCCAAAAATTGCATATAAATATGATAAACCGCTAGGACGTTATATTTTCAACTATAATCAAATTGCCAAATCAGTAGATATTAATCAAAACTATGAATTGGATAAAGAGTCATATTGCCACTGTCATTTAGAAAAATACAAAGACTTCGTAGATAAACACCATGGGCATGTTATAACGGGAAATCTAAAAATTATTAATTATGATGCACTAAGATCACTGATGTTACTGGGTACTAAGTACCGTATACCTACTAAATTTAAACATAAATTAATATGTAAAGGTTTATTTCTTGACTTAAATAAATTTATCTATAAAATCAGTTATAAATATCAAATCCCTGTAGATGCCTTTAAAACTTGGAGAGTCTTAATAGAGCAATACTTAAATCATTATATATATAATCAGAAAATGAATAATTCATATAAACTTAATTCAATTAAAAATGATATTAAAGAAATACAAAATGATTTTGTCATTACATATGTCGATAAGGCAAGTGGAAACTACTCAATTATATGTAAATATTATTATAAAAATACCCTTCAGTCACACTTACTTAATAATCATATCTATAATTTACATAAAACTAACCTTAAAATCTTATACAATAGAATATCAGCCAAATATAAGCAAATCCATCTAAAAAATAGTTGTAATAACATTCCATATATTGTTTTAGTACCCAAGTTTCATAAATCCCCTGTTGCTTTTCGAACCATTACCAGTGGGCATAATTCTTACGTTACTAATGCTGGAAAATTATTATTAAAGATATTACATGAAGTATCCTCGTCAGATGAAATCTCAAATAATTGTCATATTGTAAAAAACAGTTTTGAAGTAGTTAAGAAATTGAAAACTCTTACTAATATTCGTAGTATTTATACCTTTGATTTCAAAGATTTGTTTAATAATATTAATATAGATGATCTGTATAGAATTATTTTAGGAATTTTTGAAAAATATAATATCAACCTAAAATATTCAAATTCTCTTTATAAAAAAATACTTAACTTTACTCTTTATGAGAATTATATTCAACATGGTGGTACTATTTTTAAACAACAGGTTGGTATCCCACAAGGGGGGTGTGCCTCATCATTGTTAGCTAATCTGTTTTTATTCCTCTATGAAAAAAACTTTAATCCAAGCTTGCATAATATGCACATGTTTAGATATTAAGATGACATTTTATGTGTATCCCCAAATAATAATATCCCTATAGTATTAAACTTTTATCCAAAAAATTTACAATTAAATGCAAGTAATAATGACACAAATGTTGCAAACTTTTTAGATTTAAATTTAAATTTACAAAATTGTAATATGGTTATAAACTTGTATGATAAAAGACAGGATTTTAAATTTAATACATCAAAAATTCAACATTTTGACTCTTGTCTGCATATATCTGTATTTAGAAATATTATAATAAACCAGGCTCTTAGAATCAATAAAATTTGTGATGAATATTATAAATTAGAGCACTTTATGGAATTATTGAGTACAGCGACTAATAATGCATATCCCCCCAATTTTGTTATTAAAATTATCAACTCAGTGTATCAAATTTCACTCGATAACATCCTAGAAAACATTCCCAATTATAGTGACTAACATACAGGAGAGAGAGAAGAAGGAAAATATATATATATATATATATATATATATATATAAAATGAAAAATAATAAACTAAGTAAAAAACATTAGAAAAATCAAAAAATCGGAAAATAAGATGCATTAACATTAATGTTTTGAATTTTATTTTCGCAAAAAAATGTAACTTTTGTCAGCATTGAAACTACGTTTTGAGCGCCCTTATAATGGTGTATAGTGGCATTCTCGATTATCCAGTTTTCCTATGAATTACTTGTTTAGTAGGAATTTTCATGTTTGATTCATATTCATATTCAGTTCTGCATGTTTGGGAAGTTGTATTCTGAATTGCTTGTCCTGTCTCCAGCTTAGACTCACTGGACGGGTTTGGGTGTATTTCCGTGAACGTTCGTACTGCCTCCCTGGTAGAATTTCGACTTGTTCATTCCGGTGCTTCTAGATTAAGCTGTTGAGGTTGATCGTGTATACACGTGGTAGAAGAGGAAGGGTTCTTGCCGCATGGTATTACAATTTTCTTAATGTATCCTTTTTTCATTTTTTCATTTTTTGAAGCCTGTGGTCTGAGTTTAAGCATTTATAGTTATGTACTATTGCTTAATCTGAAACAGGCATTTGTTTGGGTTAATTAGAATTAAATACTCAGACCTGAAGATGAATTTAATTCTGATTAATCATCGAATTTGGGAAGGTTCTGTTCTTTTCTCTTATCGGCATTATGGCTGTGAATTTGCTTCTATGGTGATGTTAATATTACTTGAATTGTATTTTTTTTTAATTTTTTTTTTACATAATTCTTATTATTACATTTCAAATATATTTACATATATATATATATATATATATATATATATATATAGATATATATATGTGTATATATATATATATATATATATATATACATATATATATATATATATATATATATATATATATATATATATATATATATATATATATGCATATATATATATATATATATATATATATATATACATATATATATATATACATATATATATATATATATATATATATATATATATATATATATATATATATATATATATATATATATATATATATATATATATATATATATATATTTATTTATACATATATATATATATATAAATATATATATATATATATATATATATACTAGCAAAATACTCGTTCTTCGTACGGAGTATATAATATAAAGAAACTTATAATTCACAATCACGTGCAAATTTTGTTAAAATATTAAATTTATTGCTCCTAAAGAGAAGTTTAAGAATATATGTTCTCACTATACAGAATTATCTTCACGGGCAGATCTGAAGAATATAACATCCTGACCACTTTTGTAAGCAGATTTACAAAAACAAAAGGAAATGAATCAATATATGCAACCCCGAACTACTTATATTGTCACAAATTAGAAAATATGCCAGTGTGTTAGTAAAAAATGACCTGTATTACAATATAAGTATCAAAAATATTTGCCAAAATAAAAGAGATGACGTAATAAATTGAAAATATCTATAATCCCCGTGCTCTTTATACCAGAAGGTCGTAATTGATTCCAATATATGCCAATATATATCAAAACATATGCCAATATACCTGTACTACCTATATTCTCGTAAATTAAAAGATATACCCGTGTATTTGTAGAAGATTACTCGTACAACGTACAATATACGAGTTTAAATAATTTTTGTCATAATAAAACAATTCCATAATAACTTGAAAATATCAATAATCCCTGAATCAATAATCTCCGAAAATATCAACAATAATAATGTTTAAACCTGAAGACCGTAATTGATATTATCCAGTCAAAAATGCTATAAGAAAATCGTTCTTTTCAAAAATATATTTTTTATATCCATTTATGTATTATTCAAATCGAAAAAATAATTATTAAAATTAACAGACAGATTTAATTTGACTGCGTTTCTGAGTAACATGATATAAGATAAAATCTTCCTCATAAACTGCGAAATTAAATAACCATTTTGATTTTTTTATACTTTTCATTGTTCAGTAAAAGTTTGTTTAAAATAAACCATGTAGATAGATTTCCCATTTAAATCATGTTTCAAACAATTCATGTTTTCAGAAAGTGACTAATTAGCGCAAAAAATCACCCATCAAACTCAGAGATTAAATTTTAATTAACTTTCAAACGATTTTCATGCTTTTCGTTTGGATAAACCACGGAGTTAGAGAGTAGAACTCCTAGGAAAAAGTTTCGTTTTTCATTAATATATCGGCAACCACTGGTCTTAGATAATCCTATACTTGGGCTAAATTCATGGGAGCTATTTTTCAAGGCTATCCACAAAATTTCATCAAATTCGGTTCTGCCGTTCTCCCGTGATAATGTGGACAAACGAAAATTTCGGTTTTTACTAATATCTCGAAAACCACTGATCGTAGAAATTCCAAACATGGACTAAATTTTAAGTGGGACTATTTTCAGGCTACTCACAAAATTTTATCAAATTCAGTTCAGCCGTTCTCCCGTGATGACGGGACAAACAGACAGACAGACAGATAGATTTTCAATTTTATATATATAGACTAGCAGCATACCCGTTCTTCGTACGGAATATATAATATAAAGACACTTATAATTCAGAATCATATTCAAATTATGTAAAAATATTAAATTTATTGCTCCTAAAGGGAAGTTTATGAATATCTGTTCTCATCATGCAAAATTATCTTCACGGGCAGATCTGAACAATAAAACATCCTGGCCCCTTTCGAAAGCAAATATACAAAAAATATGAACTTGAATCAATATATTCAAAATAACAGTGTTAAAATTGTATGGGACCCCGTAGTATTTATATATTCGAATATTAGAAGATATAACCTGTATTAGTAGATAACATGTATAAATTGAAAATATCAATAAACCCGTAATTGATTCCAATATATGACAGAATGAAAGCACTAAAATTATAGGGGAATATATATACATATATATATATATCCCCGTACTACTTATATTGTCGCAGATTAGAAAATATGCCTATATGTTAGTAGAAGATTACCCTTATTACAATATGAGTCGAAAAAATCTTTGCCGAAATAAAACAGATGACATAATAAATTGAAAATTTCAATTATCCCCCTAATCTTTATACCAGAATGTCGTAATTGATTCCAATATATCCCAATATATATCAAAATATATGCCTATATACCTGTACTACTTATATTCTCGTAGATTAGAAGATAACCCGTGCATTTATAGAAGATTACTCGCACAACGTACAATATGTGAGTTTTAACAATTTTTGTCATAATAAAACAATGCCATAGAATTAATATGAAAATATCAATCATTCCCTGAATCAAAAGTCCACGAAAATACCAATAATAATAATGTTTAAATCTGTAGACCGTAATTGATATTATCCAGTCAACAATGCAATGTCAATGAAATTTAATTTATATACATATCTTTGTTATTCAAATCGGAAAAGATTTAATAAAAATCGTATGCCGCATAAACACATTGGATTTACATCCGTTGCTAAACGACATGACATCATTTGTTTCAAATGAATTGATGGGAATCTTATCGTTTGAATAATTCTATCCCCATGGAAGGTTTGGCGACATTTTTGTCAATTTAGCGACAATTTAAAACGTCGCCAAATTTATCACCAAGTGGGACTGTAGAACCATTTTGCGACACATTGACGAATAATCATCATAATACTATGCCCTAACAAAACATAATTAATTGAATTTATTAAGCGCAATTTTATCAATTTTATTATATTTTTATGGATTTGCAAACATTTTATCAATTTGGTGACATTTTAAAAATTTGCTAAATGTGTTACTAAGTAGTATGGATGGATTAACCGACAAATGCTACAGAAACATCATTTCAGTACTTGATTCTAAAAAAACAAATTTAATTTCATTGATTTGCGTCGTTTTTATCAATTTATCGACATTTCCGTCAATTTGGTAACGTTTAAGAAAAGTTGCCAAGTTAGCGATATTCCTCGAAATTCATAGCTCTGAATTTGCAGATCTGAAGAATAAAACATCCTATCCCGTTTGCATACACTAAATGAAAACACTGAAATTGCATTAGAAAGTATACCCGTTCTACTCTTTTTCTGTTTCAACAATCGGCTAAATAAATTTATTGGCTAAGCACAATATATGAGTTTATTAGCTAAACACAATATATAAGCTTGAAAACTCTTTGTCAAAATGAAGGAAAGTGATCTACACAGTCCGTAATTAATATAATTAAAAGAACAATCAAACCGTTCATTTACAAAATATATTTTTACATCTATTTATTTGTTATTCAAATAGAAAAAATAATAACAAATATTAACAAACACACTTAATTTAATTGCGTTGCTGAGCAATGTATAGTAATATTCTGCAAGTAATATAAGAAAGAATCTTCCTCAGAAACTGCGAAATTAAATAACCATTTTGATCTCTTCCCCATAAAATGCAAAAATAATAACCATTTTGATTTTCTTATACTTTTCATTGTTTAGTAAATGATTGTGAAGCATAAACCATGGAGTTAGATTTTCCATTTAAATTCATGTTTCAAACAATTCATGCTTTCAGATAGTGACTAACTACTGCAAAAATCCTGCACTAAGCTCAGAATAGAAGTTTTAATTCACGTTGACGTTTTAAACAAACGATTTTCATCCTTTCCGTTTGGATAAACCACGGAGTTAGAGAGTAGAAGTCCTAGGATAAAGTTCCGTTTTACATTAATATCTCGACAACCACTGGTATTAGAAACTCGAAACTTGGGAAAAATTGATGGGGGGCTATTTCAAGGCTACTCTCAAAATTTCATTAAATTCGATTCAGCCGTTCTCTCGTGATGATGAGACAAACGAAATATTCGTTTTTCACTAATATCTCGAGAACCACTGGTTGTGGAAACTCCAAACATGGACTAAATTTTAAGTAGGGCTATTTCTGGGCTATCCACAAAATTTCATCAAATTCGGTTCAGCCGTTCTCCCGTGATGACGGGACAAACAGACAGACAGACAGACAGAGAGACAGACAGACAGACAGACAGATTTTCAATTTTATTTATATAGATTGATGATCTACTTATTAGTGGAATTACTAAGAAGCATCTATATTAAATTTTAAATTTTATCCACCTAATCCGCATCTAATTGATATATATATATATATATATATATATATATATATATACTGGCAGCATACCCGTTCTTTGTACTTAGCATATAATATAAAGAAACTTTAAATTCACAATCATGTGCAAATTCCTATAGTATACTAAATGGCATTTTTAATCAAAATATTCTGCTAAAATATTTAACATAATGCTCCTAAAAAGGAGTTAAGGAATGTCTGTTCTCGCTTTTCAAAATTATTTTCAGGGGCAGGTCTGAAGAATAAAATATCCTGGCCTCTTTTGCAAGCAAATTTACAAAAAATATGGAATTGAATCAATATATGCAAAATAAGAGCGTTAAAATTGTATGGGACCCGTACTACTTATATACGCGATATTAGAGGATATAACCTGTATTAGTAGATTACATGTATAAATTGAAAATATCAATAAATCCGTAATCTTTAAATCAGAAGGCAGTAACTGATTCCAATATGTGCCGAAATGAAAGTGCTAAAATTATATGGGAAGATATACCCGTACTACTTATAATGTCGTAGATTAGAAAATATGTCTTAATGTTAGTAAAATATTACCCGTATTATAATATGAGACTTAAAAATCGTTGCCAAAATAAAACAGATTAATTAACAAATTAAAAATGTCAATAATCCCATAATCTTCATACCAGAAGGCCGTACTTGATTCCAATATATGCCAATAGATGTCAAAATATATGCCAATATACCTGTACTATTTATATTTTCAGAGATTAGAAGATATAGCCGTGCATTTGTAGAAGATTACTCGTACAACGTACAATATATGAGTTTCAACCATTTTTGCCCCAATAAAACAATGCCATAAGAAATTGTAAATATCAATAATCTCTGAATCAATAACCCCTGAAAACATCAATAATAATAATGCTTAAATCTGAAAATCGTAATTGATATTATCCAGTCAAAAATATGATGCAATGAAATTTATTTTATATACATATCTTCATTATTAAAATCGGAAAATATGTAATAAAAATCTTCTTCCTCATAAACACACTGGATTTAAATCCGTTGCTAAGCGACATGTTATGATTTGCTTCAAATAAATTGGTGGTCAAAATATCGTCTGAATAATGCGATCTCTAATGAAGGTTTGGCGGCATTTTAAAAAATCGTCAAATTTATCGCCATGTGGGACTGTGGAACTGACAGTCAAACTTAGCGATAAATTGACGAACCATCATCAAAATATTATCCCCTAAAAAACACAATTTCATTTATTTAGCGCAATTTTATCAAATTCAGGATATTTTTATGGATTTACAAACATTTTTCTCAATTTGGTGATATTTTAAAAATTCGCTAAATGTGTTACTCAATAGGACTGTTGAACTTTCAGACAAATGCTAACGAAATACCATTTCAGTACTTTATTCTAGCAAAACAAAAAAAAATTCATTTATTTACAACGTTTTTATCAATTTGGAGACATCCCAATCAATTTGGCAACGTTTAAGAAATTTGCCAAGTTAGCGATATACAGCCAAATTCGTAGCCCTAAATATGTAGATCTGAATAAAATATCGTGTTCCAGTTTGTATATAATAAATGAAAACACTAAAATATTATTAGAAGATATACCCGTTCTACTTTTTTCTGTTTCAACAATCAGATAAATGAATTTATCGGGTAGACAGAATATATGAGTTTATTAGCTAAACACAATATATAAGCTTGAAATCTCTTTGCCAAAATAAATGAAAGTGATGTACGTAGTTCGCAATTAATATAATTAAAAGAAAAAACAATCCGTTTTTCTCTAAAATATACTTTTATATCCATCTATTTATCATTCAAATCGAAGAAATAATAATAACCATTAACAAACACATTTAATTTCATTGAGTTGCCGAGCAACATGATATAAGATAGAATCTTCCTCATAAAATGCGAAATTAAATAACCATTTTGATTTCTTTATACTTTTCATTGTTGAGTAAAATCTTGCGAAAAATATAAGCCATGGAGTTAGATTTTTCCATTTAAATTCTTGTTTCAAACAATTCATGCTTTCAGATAGTGACTAATTAGCGCAAAAAATCTTCACCAAACTCGGAAATAAAGTTTTATTTCTCTTTGACGTTTTAAACAAACGTTTTTCATCCTTTCCGTTTAGATATACCACGGAGTTAGAGAGTAGAACTCCTAGGAAAAAGTTCCCTTTTTTCATTAATATCTCGACAACTCCTGCCCTTAGAAACTCGAAACTTGGACAAAATTTATGGGGGGCTATTTCAAAGCTACCCACAACATTTCATTCAATTCGGTTCAGCCGTTCTCTCGTGATGATGAGACAATCGAAAGTTTCGTTTTTTACTAATATCTCGAGAACCACTGGTCGTAGAAACTCCAAACATAAACTACATTTTAAGTGGGGCTATTTCCAGGCTACCCGCAAAATTTCATCAAATTCAGTTCAGCCGTTCTCTCGTGATGATGGGACAAACAGACAGACAGATAGATTTTCAATTTTATATATATAGATATACTAGCAGCATACCCGCTCTTCGTACGGAGTATATAATATAAAGAAACTTATTATTCACAATCATGTGCAAATTCTGTTAAAATATTAAATTTATTGCTCATAAAGAGAAGTTTAAGAATATCTGTTCTCACTATGCAAAATTATCTTCACGGGCAGATCTGAAGAATAAAACATTCTGGACCCTTTTGTAAACAAATTTACAAAAAAAAAGGAATTGAATCATTATATGCAACCACGTACTACTTATATTGTCGTAGATTAGAAAATATGCCAGTGTGTTAGTAGAAGATTACCTGTATTACAATATGAGTCTCAAAAATATTTGCCAAAATAAAGGATATGACGTAATAAATTGAAAATATCAATAATCCCCGTAATCTTTTACCAGAAGGTCGTAATTGATTCCAATATATGCCAATATATATCAAAATATATGCCAATATACCTGTACTACTTATATTCTCGTAGATTAGAAGATATAATGCATTTGTAGAAGATTACTCGTACAACGTACTATATATGAGTTTCACAACAATTTTCGTCATAATAAAACAATGTCATAATAACTTGAAAATATCAATAATCCTTGAATCAAAAGTCCCCAAAAATATCAATAATAATAATGTTTAAACCTGAAGACCGTAATTGATATTATCCAGTCAAAAATGCAATGTCAATGAAATTTATTTTATATACATATCTTTATTATTCAAATCGGAAAAGATTTAATATAAAATCGTATGCTGCATTACACATTGGATCCGTTGCTAAGCGACATGATATCATTTGCTTCAAATACATTGATGGAAATCATATCATCTGAATAATGCGACCTCCATGGAAGGTTTAGCGACATTTTAGTCAATTTAGCGATAACTTAAAAAGTCCCCAAATTTATCGCCAAGTGGGACTGTAGAACAGATAGTCCCATTTTGCGACAAATTGACGAAACATCATCACAATACTATCCCCTAACAAAACACAATTATTTTCATTTATTAAGCGCGATTTTATCAATTCTATGATATTTTTATGGACTCACAAATATTTTTATCAATTTGGTGATATTAAAAAAATTCGTTAAATATGTTACTAAGTAGGATGGATGGACTGTCCGACAAATGCTATCGAAACATCATTTCAGTACTCTATTCTAAAAAAACAAATCACTGATTTGCGTCATTTTTATAAATTTGGAAACATTTCTGCTAATTTGGTAAAGTTTAAGAAAAGTTACCAAGTTATTTAGAGATATTCCGCTAAACTCGTAGCTCTAAATTTGCAGATCTGAAGAATAAAATATTCTGATCCCTTTTGTATATACTAAATGAAAACACTAAAATTGTATTATAAGATACAGCCGTTCTACTCATTTTCTGCTTCAACAATCGGCTAAATGGATTTATTGGGTAAACACAATATATGAGTTTATTAGCTAAACACAATATATGAGCTGGAAACCTCTTTGCTAAAATAAATGAAAATGATGTACGCAGTTCGCAATTTATATAATTAAAGGAACAACTAAACCTTTTATTTAAAAATATATTTTTACATCCATTTATTTATTATTCAAATAGAAAAAATAATAATAAATATTAACAACACATTTAATTTCATTCCGTTCCCGAGCAACATGATATAAAATAGAATCTTCCACACAAAATGCGAAATTAAATAGCCATTTTGATTTCTTTATACTTTTAATCGTTGAGTAAAATCTTGTGAAATATAACCACGGAGGTAGATTTTTCCATTTAAATTCATGTTTTAAACAATTCGTGTTTTCCGATAGTGACTAATTAATGCAAAAATCCTGCACCAAACTCGGAAATAAAGTTTTATTTCATTTCGCGGTTTTAAACAAACGATTTTCATCCTTTCCGTTTGAATAAACCACGGAGTTGGAGAGTATAACTCATAGGAAAAAGTTCCGTTTTTCATTAATATCTCGACAACTCCTAGTCTTAGAAACTCGAAACTTGGACTAAATTTATGGGGAGCTATTTCAAGGCTATCCACAAAATTTTATTAAATTCGGTTCAGCCGTTTTTCAGTGATGATGAGACAAACAAAAATTTCGTTTTTTACTAATATCTCGAGAACCACTGGTCGTAGAAACTCAAAACACAGACTAAATTTTAAGTGGAGCTATTTCTAGGCTATTCACCAAATTTCATCAAATTCGGTTCAGCCGTTCTCCCGTGATGATGGGACAAACAGACAGACAGACAGACAGACAGACAGACAGACAGACAGATTTTCAATTTTATTTATATAGATTACCATAATTATCAGGAACCTTACTCCCCAATACGGACAGCTGATTCTCCTGAAACTTTCAGTAACATGCTTGCAAATGTTTCACAATGTATGACATAAAACTAATATTTAATTTTTACATTCGGAATTTATAAACGCTTTAAATTTTAAGGAACTAGATAATGTATCCGACGTTGCTCGGAATTTTAAATTTCATGCCTCTGATTAAAATTTTACTGGAACTCACAAGAAATATTCAAAAACCATAAAACGCATTAACAACAGGCCCTCTTATAACAAAAAATAAATAAATGCAGCTGCCAGATGCGCCCCGCCAGGTGAGTGAGCGTAATTCGCCTTGAATATTTGCTTAAACACACCTTAGCACAATGCACGAGCACGCAATACGTTTTGGCACGTAATGCACTCTTGGCACTGTAACATCTGCGCCTTAATACAATCCCGTATTACATGCTGAATGTGCTTTTTGCCCTCTTCGCGGGCGTAATAAGACTTAAGTAAGTTTTCGATAAGTCGTTAATAAGCTCGCTCATTTAGTATGTCTTAAATATATATTTAGCACTCTGCTCGTATGTACTACGCCTTAAACAAGCACTTTAGAAAAAACCCTAAATGACCACATCTGATATACCCAAAATTATTTTTACCGCACCAAATATCAAAGTTGTTATCTTATCTGAGAAACACTACTTGCATGGTTGCAGAATCTACAACTTCATACTTTAAAAGAAAGTCGAAAATTCCACTTTTACAAATACCACGTATATATATGTAGTAAAAACAATCTGTGGGACATAGCGAGCAGAGGGTATTTCCTAACGCATGCCAGCTGTTGTTCAATTTTTGTCTCTACGAAACATCGTTATTCAACGCAGCTGGATTTTAAACATGCAATCGAACATTCATTAATTATGATTTTCATAGGGATAAAAAACACAATTGATGAATATTCATAATTATGATCCCAGAAATGTTATGTTTTGTTTGGAACAGTGTGTAATATTCAGAGAAACAGCTGTTAAATTATGAACTACGGATTGCCAGGCAGTTTTTCACACTTTCTAACACAGGTGAAAAGTGTTTATGAATTTGTTCATTCTGTCTATCTGTCCGTTCGCACGATAATTGCCGTAAAAATGATTTTATCAAGCTGAAATTTTAGTATGTTGTTGAGAATGTCTGTGGGACATGTGGGTATCTACATAATTAATACCACCCAATCAGTTTCGGATTGAACACGGATTGAAAAAGTGATATAAGAACCCTATGGGATATAATAATTCAAACATTATTTAAGCAAAGTTTAAATTCACAAGTTGCTTTAAATTCACAAATTTTAGAAAACATTCAAAGTATCTCAAAAATTGAAAAAGATAATCAGCAAAATATGTTTGGTAGTTTTTTAATTAAAAATTAAAATAATAATTACACCCATATTATACAAAAAGATTACATGACCCGCTTCAAAATAAAAATAAAAAATGATGTGGGCAGCACATGACTTTCCTTATATAATGCAATGAATTTACTACTTTTACAGTAAAAAAAATCTGATGTGGGCAACACATGACTTTCCTTATATAATGTAATGAATTTACTACTTTTACAGTAAAAAAATAGGATTTTCTTGTAGTAGATACTAATATTCTTTCCAAGATATTGAATTTTCGACAATTAGTCGTCATTTTCATTGATTTAGCGTCATTTTTATCCATTTGGCGAGATTTTCGTTAATTTGGCAACATTTCAAAAAAGTCGCCAAGTAGGCGACATTCCGCCAAATTCGTCGCCAAAATCTCGCCAAGCGTTATGCACTAAGAAATAAATTTTTCTTAAAGCAGATAAATGACTATTGGCGTTCAAAT
This sequence comes from Amaurobius ferox, assembly GCA_951213105.1. Lineage (NCBI taxonomy): Eukaryota > Metazoa > Arthropoda > Arachnida > Araneae > Amaurobiidae > Amaurobius > Amaurobius ferox. Next base: position 135,881,221 of record OX578140.1, read on the forward strand.
ACAAAAGTATTATTCAAAGTATCTTTTTTCAAGAATGGAACGAGCTAGATCCACGAGAAGGATGTCACTCAATTTATCGCATGGTATTACATATGAAAAGTAAACATGTTTCTCATTAGGAAATATTTTTCTTTTTATTTTATATGACTTTTTGATAATTTTTTTAAAAAATGTACAATATCTCGAGAACGGTTCACGTTAGCGTTCTAAAATTTATGCCAATCGTTTTCTAATGAAAAATTACATAAGAAATGTCTATTTGCGTAACTTTATTAGTGGTTTTAATTTTTTGACGATTTTTTTAAAATTTCATTCGAAAATTTAGGGGGGTTCTGAACATTCGATTGCATATAAAAACAATAGGCTTCCAGTGTTTACGGATTGTGATTTTTGTACCAAATTTGGTTCGAATCGGTCCATTCGTTCGTCAGTTATCGTCTCCACAGTCTCACTGACACACACACACACATACACACATACTTTCACACACACACACACACACAGACACACACACACACACACACAGACATCACTTCAAAAATGTTTGATTCGTGATCAGGGATGCTTGAAACGTGATCTCCCGTCGAAAACTCGAATTCGAATTTTCGACCCCGTCACAATACTTTCCTTATACATTATGTATATAAGGAAAGTAAAAAGGATTTTCTTATAGTAGATACTTATATTCTTTACAAGATATTGAATTTTCGTCAATTAATCGTCATTTTCATTGATTTAGCGTCATTCTTATCCATTTGGCTATATTTCCGTGAATTTTGCAACATATAAAAAACTCGCCAAGTTGGCGACATTCCACCAAATTCGTCCCCAAAATCTCGCCAAACGTTATGTACGAAAAAATAAGTTATTCTTACAGCAGATAAATGACTATTGACGTTCAAATATAAAAGTATCACTCAAAGTATCTGTTTTCATGAATGGAACGAGCTATTTTCACGAAAATGATGTCACCAAATTTATCTCATGGTATTACATATGAAAAGTGAACATGTTTCGCAATAGGAAATATATTTTTTTTTAATTATATATGACATTTGATAATTCTTCTGAAAAATGTGCAATATCTAGAGAACGGTTCATGTTAGCATTCTAAAATGTATGTCAATCGCTTTCTAATGAAAAATTACATAAGAAATGTCTATTTGCGTAACTTTATTAGCGGTTTTGATTTTTTGACGATTTTTTCAAAATTTCACTCGAAAAATTAGGGGGGTTCTGAACATTCGATTGCGTATAAAAACAATAGGCTTCCAGTGTTTCTGGATTGTGATTTTTGTACCAAATTTCGTTCGAATTGGTCCATTCGTTCGTCAGATATCGTCTCCACAGGCTCACTGACACACACACACACACACACACACACAGACATCACTTCTAAAATGTTTGATTCGTGATCAGGGATGCTTGAAACGTGCTCTCCCGTCGAAAACTCGAATTCGAATTTTCGACCCCGTCACAATACTTTCCTTATACATTATGTATATAAGGAAAGTAATAAGTTTTAATCGAAATAGCTGCTGAATATTATCACATTAGAATTTTTGTAAGCTTCATTTTTATTCGCTTTTATATGATGACGTCACTATGTTACTTCTTCATCATAACAAATGGTGGGTGACTGGGACAGATACTACACAAAATTAGAGAATCGATTTTATTATTCTATCACATAGTCATGAATATGTATTTAAAAAATCTGATGTGGGCAACACATGACTTTCCTTATATAATGTAATGAATTTACTACTTTTACAGTAAAAAAATAGGATTTTCTTGTAGTAGATACTAATATTCTTTCCAAGATATTGAATTTTCGACAATTAGTCGTCATTTTCATTGATTTAGCGTCATTTTTATCCATTTGGCGAGATTTTCGTTAATTTGGCAACATTTCAAAAAAGTCGCCAAGTTGGCGACATTCCGCCAAATTCGTCGCCAAAATCTCGCCAAGCGTTATGCACTAAGAAATAAGTTTTTCTTAAAGCAGATAAATGACTATTGGCGTTCAAATACAAAAGTATTATTCAAAGTATCTTTTTTCAAGAATGGAACGAGCTGGATCCATGAGAAGGATGTCACTCAATTTATCGCATGGTATTACATATGAAAAGTAAACATGTTTCTCAATAGGAAATATTTTTCTTTTTATTTTATATGACTTTTTGATAATTTTTTTAAAAAATGTACAATATCTCGAGAACGGTTCACGTTAGCGTTCTAAAATTCATGTCAATCGTTTTCTAATGAAAAATTACATAAGAAATGTCTATTTGCGTAACTTTATTAGTGGTTTTAATTTTTTGACGATTTTTTCAAAATTTCATTAGAAAATTTAGGGGGGTTCTGAACATTCGATTGCGTATAAAAACAATAGGCTTCCAGTGTTTACGAATTGTGATTTTTGTACCATGTTTGGTTCGAATCGGTCTATTCGTTCGTCAGTTATCGTCTCCACAGACTCACTGACACACACACACACATACACACATACTTTCACACACACACACACACACACAGACATCACTTCAAAAATGTTTGATTCGTAATCAGGGATGCTTGAAACGTGCTCTCCCGTCGAAAACTCGAATTCGAATTTTCGACCCCGTCACAATACTTTCCTTATACATTATGTATATAAGGAAAGTAAAAATAGATTATTTTTATAGTACATATTTATATTCTTTCCAAGAAATTGAATTTTCGTCAATGAGTCGTCATTTTTATCCATTTGGCGAGTTTATCGTGGATTTAGTAACATTAAAAAAAGCCGCCAAGTTGGCGACATTCCAACAAATTCGTCGCCAAATCTAGCCAAGCGTTATGGACAGAGAAATAAGTTATTCTTACAGCAGATAAATGACTTTTGACGTTCAAATACAAAAGTATTACTGAAAGTATATTTTCTCATGAATGGAACGAGCTAGATCCACGAAAATTATGTCACTCAATTTATCGCATGGTATTACGTATGAAAAGTGAATATGTTTCTCAATAGTAAATATTTTTTTTTATTTTATATGATTTTTTGATATTTTTTTTAAAAAATGTGCAATATCTCGAGAACGGTTCATGCTAGCGTTCTAAAGTTTATGTCAATCGTTTTCTAATGAAAAATTACATAAGAAATGTCTATTTGTGTAACTTTATTAGAGGTTTTAATTTTTTGACGATTTTTTCAAAATTTCACTTGGAAATTTAGGGGGTTCTTAACATTTGATTGCGCATAAAAAGAATAGGCTTCCAGTGTTTACGGATTGTAATTTTTGTACCAAATTTCGTTCGAATCGGTCCTTTCGTTTGCCAGTTATTGTCTCCAAAGTCTCATTGACACACACATACACACATACACACACACTAATATATTCGTCGCCAACACACACACACACGCACACACACACACACGCACACACACACACACGTACACACACACACACACACACACAGTCATCACTTTAAAAATGTTCGATTCGTGATCAGGGATGCTTGAAATGTGCTCTTCCGTCGAAAACTCGAAATCGAATTTTCGACCCAGTCACAAGACTTTCCTTATACATTATGTATATAAGGAAAGTAATACGGCATCATTCTTATATTTCCAGTGTTAAAATCGTGATTTGAAAAGTTCTTTTAAATTTGTATTTAGTGCTACATTCGTCCTCAAACCTAAAAATTTATATTTAGTGTTGAATGTGTCCTAAATTCCCTCTAATTTTACGTACTTACTGGGGATGTATACTTTATATCAGAGAAATTATGATATTTTTGTGTTTAAATGTTTTATGAAAAATATTTCTACAGCAATGCCTTATTTTAGTGAAAGCAGAATGTAAACAAGGTGGGTTGTATAAGAATTGTTGAATATTTTTCACGCAAAAGTGTTTTACTCTGGAGCCTCGAATAAAAATATATGAATGAAATATTCATTGCTTTCAAATAGAGAGCCAGACGATTTATAATTCGACGATGCTATTTGAATAAAGTTCATTTTTTTAAAGAAATTTTAAGTTTTTAAATATAATAAATTATTGTAGATCTGTGTTAATTTAAAATATATCAGCGTCGAATGTATCGCATTTTAGTGATGTTTAAAAGAAATTGCATTTCAGTTGGAAAGTGTTTCATAATCAATGCTTTATGCATAATTGATCTTTCTTGTTTCTATATCGAAATTTGCAAATGGATTATGTCTTCGAAACGCGAACATTGTATATTATTATAAAATTCTCGAAATGTCGTCTATTTTTGGTAGAAATATGTTTAATGTTTCTTTGAAAGACAATTTGTTGATCTCCCCAATGGTGTTTAGAGAGAAACTCATCGATAATATTATCAATGGCTATGTAACCAATGTGTTCAAGTATCGCTCAAAATGCCGTTCCAACATTTAATGACAAAAAAAAATAATTTAATTAAAAAAATATATCAATGAAATGTTTCCTCATTAGAGCCAAGTTACCCCTATATCAAATATAATTTCAGTACGACTCTTAGATTTTCTGCTACAGATAACACAAACAAACACAGATACATTTATCGTCATTATTACAGATAATAAAAAAGGTTATAAAAATACACATTTGTCAAAATGTTTGAAATTAAGTCAGTAACATGGAGGTCGTGGCTGTCACCAAAGTAAGTTGTTAAGTTATTCACAACGATGCAAATAGAGAGGGAGAGGAAATTTTGTCCTGACATTGTATATTCCTTTTATCTGTGAAAAATATGAATAATCTCTGCACACTAGGAATTATAAGATACATTTAAGTACTTACTTGTGCATGCACCAAGAAAACTCACCACTAAAGTTACATACAAATTGAATACCAGTATATTTTTACTTTCCTTATATACATAATGTATAAGAAAAGTATTGTGAAGGGGTCGAAAATTCGAATTCTATTTTTCGACAGGAGAGCACTTTTCAAGCATCCCTGATCACGAATCAAACATTTTTGAGTTGATGTCGTTGTGTGTGTGTGCGTGTGTGAACGTATGTGTATGTGTGTGCGTGTGTGTGAGACTGTGGAGACGATATCTCACGAACGAATGGAGCAATTCAAATGAAATGTGGTGCAAAAATCCCAATCCATGAATACTGGAAGTATGTTGTTTTTAAAAGTAATTGAATGTTGAGAACCCCCCCCCCCAAACTTTCGAGTGAGATTTTAAAATAATCATAAAAAAATCAAAACCTTTAATAAAGTTACGCAAATAGACATTTCTTATGCAATTTTTCCTTAGAAAGCGATTGACATAACCTTTAGAACGCTAGCATGAACCGTTCTCGAGATATTGTAGATTTTTCAAATAAATTTATCAAAGTATCATATAAATTAAAAAAATATTAACTGCTGTGAAACATGTTTACTTTTCATATGTAATATCATGCGTTTAAATTTGGTGACATCATTCTCGTGGATCTAGCTCATTCCATTCATGAGAAAAGATACTTTCAATAATACTTTTGTATTTGAACGCCAATAGTCATTTATCGCTATAAGAATAACTTATTTCTCCCTCCATAACGTTTGGCAACATTTTGGCGACGAATTTGGCGGAATGTCGCGAACTTGGCGACTTTTTGAAATGTTGCCAAATTAATGAAAATCTCACAAAATGGATAAAAATAACGCTAAATCAATTAAAATGACGACTAGTTCTCGAAAATTCAATATCTTGGAAAGAATATAAGTATGTACTATAAGAAAAACCTATTTTTTTCCTGTAAACGTATTAAATTTATTGAATTATATAAGGAAAGTCATATGTTGTCCACATCAGATTTTTTTCTGGGTAAAGCAAAATGTAACTATTCTTTATTATTCACTCACTTATTGAAAAGCAATTATCTAGGATTGGATACTACAAGTACTTTATAATCAATCTTGCGAGTGGAAAATAAGGAATAACATGATACCGCTCCTAAGTTATTACATTTATTAATTTTCATTTAAATTCATTCATCCAGCGTTGCAGAATTTGTATCTTGAGTGTTTTTAAAACGCTGAAATCAATTGTATGCAATATTGTATTTTTGGAACATACCCACATAAAATGAGAAATGCGATTTATTACAGATGACTTAACCTTAGATATCCTCAAGGGAAAGCCAAGAAAGCGTTCCACCGCAGATCATTTATTATGGTTTATCTGTATAGAACAACGGAAAGGGGTATAAATATTTTGGAAACTTGAGTACGTGTTCTAACTCTCTGATAAAAAGAAATAAATAAATAAAATTATAAAATATGTTCAAAGCTGGGTCTTGATTTTCCTAGACGAATGGGCTAGCATTAATGATATTCAGCAGAATTTGCAATAATGAGACACTTCATGTTCCTTACATTATTTAAAAGTATTTTTATCTGTTTATTCTATGTATGGAGTTTTAGAAACAAATATAGTACAGATAAATGGTTATTTCTGAACTTAATATCGAATTTTGAATTGAATGTTTGATAATGAAACTTATTTAATTTTAGAAGACAACCTAATCTTAAAATTTGAATATGTCGACAAAACCAAATTAATATTAAACATTTTTTTATTAAATAAAATATATTAATGTTATTGGAATGAAAATTTTAGGGTAAAAAAATATATTATTCTTTTTTAAAATAAAAATAATAAATTAACTTAAAATAATGAAGCAACACATTAAAATAATTATAATTTATTTATGTTTTTTGTCGACAAAATAGTGATATGTTGTTGCTCGCGTAATATCTCAATTTTTCTGGATACGATCATAATGCTATAATCGTCTCTTACAGACGGTTTCTGTGTACAGATACTAATCGTGATTCAAAATACAAGAAGGGAACTATGAAATTTGGACAAAGCTTTGCACTATTTTTTCTGAATCAAAGATATTCGTGTTAAAAATATTGACCTCACACGTATTGTAACGAGTTCCTTCATGTGACATTCTTAAAATCAGGGGGAAAAAAGCACGTTCTGTTATCGAGTTGCAAATTATGGTCATGTGTAATTATTTTTATTATTTTGTTCCATTATAATGTTTTTGAATAGTAATTATTTCTGTAGATATTGTTGCAAACGTGTATATACCCTCGACGGAGTCTTTCCTTTTGAAAACCAGACGGGAAAAAAACACCCCTACATGCTTTCAGCAAATTTGGCGACATTTTTACCGCCAATTTGGCGACATTAATAATAAATTAACTTAAAATAGTGAAGTAGCACATTTAAATAATTATAATTTATTTATGTTTTTTTTCGGTAAAATAGTGATATGTTGTTGTCGCGTAATATCTCAATTTTTCTGGATACGATCATAATGCTATAATCGTCTCTTACAGACGGTTTCTGTGTACAGATACTAATCATGATTCAAAATTTAGGAAGGGAACTATGAAATTTGGATAAAGCATTGCACTATTTTTTCTGATTCAAAATATTTGTGTTAAAAATATTGACCTCACACGTATTGCAACGAGTTCCTTCATGGGACACTCTTAAAAGCAGGAAAAAAACACTTTCTGCTATCGAGTTGCAAATTATGGTCATCTGTAATTATTTTTATTATTTTTGTTCCATTATAGTGTTTCTGAATGGTAATTATTTCTGTAGATATTGTTGCAAACGTGTAATATTCCCTCGGCAGAGTCTTTCCTTTTGAAAACCAGACGGGAAAAAAACACCCGTACAGGCTTTCCGCCAATTTGGCGACATTTTTACCGCCAAATTGGCGACATTTGGGAGACTTTTGAAAGGTTTGAGAAACACCGCAAAAAAACCAATATTCTACGTCAAATGAGAGATTTCCAGAACTTTCTATTGAGAGTCTATAAAAGGAATCATCAATCAGTCAGTCCGAAAACAGTTGAAAAGGTATGTGCTACATTGAACAGTGATTTTCGTCAATGTTTTGAAAATAGTATCAGTTATTTTATGAAATTATTGAAGCATTTAAGTGTTGGTTCACTGTATATTTTTCCTGCTTACGATGTGCTCGTGAATAAACGTGTTAGTTATCCAGAAATTTGGAGTCATTCTTGTATCCTGACCGCACATCCATGATTCTAGATGATACTTCATAACAATATCAAGACAATACAATAATACAACAACGCAATGCCCAACATAAATTTAACCTATAGGGGACGATCCAACAGATTATATCGCGCTCATTCTGGGCTCATTGGCAATGAAATTAACAATGACTTAGCTAACATAGCAGCCACCTCTGGTGAGTTATTGGATGTTTCAGCTCCGTACTCTCTCTTTTCTTTTCATCTAAAATATCATGATAAAAATTTAGCAAAACTTTTGAAATGACTCTGATTCGGACTTATGTACAGAATTCCATGCACAATAAACCTACCTTACGAATCACCGTAGAAAATTAATCCAAGAACATGTTATCCGTGTTTCGACTAGACGTCGCATTCCTTAGATGCACATACCGATAGTGTTGTTACTTGACATTCTGTGTTGCGAATTCACGATGAAAATCGGCGAAGGCTATACAGACGGCATGGCTATATAAACATATATGTAAACGATTAAAATTATAAAATACAATATGAAGTAGGTATGCAAATTTGAAGGGCGTGGTTTCCCGCCTTCATATAAATAAATATACTACAGATCGAGCGCCATCTATAAGTATACTACAAGTCCAGATGAATACATTTAAGGCCGGTATTAGACAAGTACTCCGTTAGTGCATTTGCCCGTATTGTGGGTAGCTATACAGTTTGTAAGACTTTTGGGACATGTACTTTATACAAGGTGTATTCCATGGCTCAGCATTCGGTGCAGCAAGGGTATATAGCCCCAGATATCCAGCACGATGTAACTCAGATCCCTGAGTCACGACAACCTGACCGTCGAATGTGAAAAACAGGAAATGCTACAAAATATGTGAATACCATGATTTTTGGCTACAGCAATATACTCCCAATAATACCTTCATTCGTCAAATAAGGTAGCTTGATAAAGGTTATGCGTAAGTGTAACTTTAAGAACCCCAATAACCACGGTTGGACAATCCCCGTGCGACACGTGAAAACATATACTAGGTCCGGTCGGATCTTAGTATATGGTGTGGTATTGTGGACGACATCTTAGTAGAACCGTAACCTGTTCCCAAATATCTCACAGCTGCGAATTACTCTATATTCCAGCGTGATGCTCTGTCGGAGTAACTGGCATACGTACCATTGGCAGTCCTCTGCAATCTATGGTTTCAGCATGATGCATTATGGGCCGAGTGTTCACTGGTAGTTGGGTAATAACTCAGTCGTGGGCTTTCTTGTTGTAATCCTATTGGTTAACTCGCTAGATTGTTAGATCTGAAACGAGTGGACTTGCAAGAGCATTCAAAGGCATTCGTATAACGGCTACCAATCACAAGTGCGGACAACTTAGTGACCACCTTGCACTCTAGTGACTAACTCATCACACTTGTTATTCCTATTAAGTTGCAGCATGTGTAGATGTGTATTCCTCAACGGATTGTTCTGTACTACAGCTTGACCATTTTGAATAATAATGCAATCTGACATGCATCCACATTCTATAATGTGTGTGTTGCAGTGCTATAGGTGAATAAATAACTCATTCACAGAAATTTACTTCTACTTTTTCTACTCTTAACATATTTAACTCCATGTGCATTTTTGGAATGCAATATCCAATTGACAAATGGACAAGATTTCCCAGCTTGGTTATCCGAAGGAATAGTGTTTTCCACTACTGGATTTATTGTAGGGGTGATTAAGACCAATTTGTATATTAATAAATCAATAAATCTGCTTCAATAACTGTTGAAACATATTGCAGTCCACATTTTAGACTAATTCGAAAATAATTAAAAAGATACATAGATTATTCTAAATCCATTCCATCTGAAAAAATTCCCATTTCTTCTATGAATAATTAAATGAAAGATTAACGACTAACACAATTTATTCGGCTGTAGATGTTTGGAACATCATTTTATTCTGAATGGTAATTTTATTTGAAATGGAATTTCCTTTTCCTGAAACACTTGATGAAAACTATTTTCATTACTAAATTCACTATTGTGGTATATTTTTAATGAAAATCACTTTTGGGTACAATGGAAACATTTTTAAGGATATGTATAATCAATGTAATAAATTGACTCCTGAAAGAAATGCATGCATGGATTTTTAAAGATTATTCACGGATTTTATGTTTTATTTTTATTTTGCATTTCAACATTAAATATAGAATACACTTTATACAATATTTGATTGTTAGAACAAATTCCAGATGAAAACTAATTTTATTACGAATTTTAATATTTTCTAATTTTTATAAAAACAGTTTTTTAGAGACTTTAAATATTTTATTGATGTTTACTTTTAGACTGATAAATTACTCTTATAAAGTAATAGCACGAACACGTGCGAAATTCGTTTCTTGTTAAAATAATTCCAAATAATTCATTTTTTAAAATAAATAATATATGAGATTTTTAGAATTTTAATATTTTAGATAAAAAAAAAACTGATGTGGGCAAGATGCATATGATTTATCCTCAAATGCATTTTCTCTTTATATCTTCAATAATCCATTAAATTAAATTTTATTGCATAAAATAACGTAAATAATTATTTAAAATGACACTGAATTTGAACTTTTAATCAAATTTCCGTTTTAACTTGATATGCACGTATTTTCATAGGCGGGATAGTGAAAATGAGAAAAAACTAAAATAGCTCGATTACTGCTACTCCTCGAGTAATAAGGTTGATCTCATTCCTTTTATCGTCAAAAATTATGTATGAAAAAAGCATTTAATTCAGACATTAGAGCATATGCAGTCCTTGTATTAGATTTTAGCCTTTTGCTTACGGGTGGGACAGCGCCAATCCCATACAAAGAACCCCCCAAAAAGATTTGGCATCCGAAGACACCGATGCCTGCAAAGGGGGATCGAACTGTTTGGGATAGGATATGCCAAATATCTGTCTTTTTGGGAGGTTCTTTGTTCGGGATTGGCGATGTTCCAGCAGTATGCAAAAGGTTAACGACTTTTGCGGGCCACTTTGCAAAAAAGGCAGGTTCTATTTTCCGATTCGTACCAAAATTTAATCCGCACCAGGAGAACCATTTAGGGAAAGTAATATAATCTCTAATTGTAGGTAAAGTAATAAAACCCGTCAAGGATACGCGCGTGTAAGTGACCCGCAGACTCAAATATTAACTTGCATATCAAAATAATCCATTTTATCCGCTCTGCCCGAGTTCTAAGTAGCTAATGGTTTAATGACCAGTTTCAATTATTATTAGCGAAAGGATAACAAATTGTGTATTTATTGTTTTAAGTAAAGTGATGAACATATTTTGAAAATCTATTTTTCGTTGTCAACTCTATTTCGAATTATTATTTTATTTCTTGTCAATCTGGAAGCTGAGACGAAACGAATGAAACCAAAACAGATATTCTGACTCAAGTAGCCATTTATGATCGTTTTTAAAAGTATATTTGAATTTCTGAATCATTCCTTTGCACCGCCCAATACTTTTATTCTTTTTACTTTAATCGTTGAAACCAAAACTAAGACTCTAGCTAAAGCAGAAGTGCTCTAGAATTATCGAGCAGTTTCACTCTAGATTAAATCCTTGAAGTGCTAATTACTATGACTATCCAAATAGGTTTTGAATTTAATGATTATTTCTCTGCATCTTCGAATTATCGATTTCCCTCTTGGTATCCATGCTAAAAAGGATTAAATGGGGCGAAAACAAGGATTCTGGCTACAGTGGAAATACTCAATAATTTTAATCCATCATCCTCTCTGCTTTTTATTGTCTCTTCGCGTCGTCACCCTTAATTCGAATTGTCAGAATTTTAGATATAATTTTTTAAATTTAAAACTTTAGTTGAATTGTTTTAAACCTAAAAATATAAGGTTTCATTCAGCTTCGATACTTACGTTTTGAAATATTGAGATTGAACTCTAAAATTCTAACGAAATGAAAGTTCAAAGCTAACTCTAAAATAAATATCAAACGGTCAAATGTCATGTACGTACGTATTAATACTGTTTTGTGTGTGGGCCAGGAACATCCACCTACTGAATCTCCGACGTCGACTTCCTAATATAATTTGCAGAAAAAAATTATTTATTTTACGCAGACAGAAGAGAAAGAAGGCGATAACATTTTTAACACTTTCTAACATAGTTGAAATGTGGCTATGACTTTGTCCCTCGTGTCTGTCTGTCTGTCCGTTCGCACGATAACTGCCGTAAAAATGACTTTATCAAAATGAAATTTTAGTAAGTTGTTGAGACGGTCTGTAGGACATACGGGAATTTAAATGAATAATATCCCCCAATTACTTTTGGATTGAACCCGGGTTAAAACAGCGAAATACATTGAATCCTATGGGATCTAATTTTTCAAACATTTTTTAAGCGAAGTAAAAATTCACAGATTGCTTCGAAAATTTTAGAAAATATTCAAATTATCCCATAAAATTTAAAAAAAATATTTCAGCAAAATATATTCGGTAATTTTTATAATTAAAATTAAAATAGTAATTACACTCATATTATATGGAGAGACCACGTGACCCACTTCAAAATAAAAAAATGGTATCCATATTTTTTTTCGGTGTAAAAATAGTGATTTTTGAAGTTCTTTTAAACTTATATTTAGTGCTGCATCCAACCTAAAAATGCTTAATTTTTTTGTATTTTCTGTGCATCGACATGTTGTGCAAACGCAATTACAATATTTTTGAGTTTAAATAATCACTGGAATTTAAAAAAACATCACCCAATTACTTTTGGATTGAACCCGAGTTAAAACAGAGAAATACATTGAATCCTATGGGATCTAATTTTTCAAACATTTTTTAAGCGAAGTAAAAATTCACAGATTGCTTCGAAAATTTTAGAAAATATTCAAATTATCCCATAAAATTAAAAAAAAATATTTCAGCAAAATATATTCGGTAATTTTTATAATTAAAATTAAAATAGTAGTTACACTCATATTATATGGAGAGACCACGTGACCCACTTCAAAATAAAAAAATGGTATCCATATTTTTTTGTGTAAAAATCGTGATTTTTGAAGTTCTTTTAAACTTATATTTAGTGCTGCATGCAACCTAAAAATGCTTAATTTTTTTGTATTTTCTGTGCATCGACATGTTGTGCAAACGCAATTACAATATTTTTGAGTTTGAATAATCATCAAAATTTCATTTTTTCTACAACGAAGCCTAATTTTAATGGATGCAGAATGTAAACAAGTGATTATAAGATGAGTTTTATAAGAATTGCTGAATAACTTTCAAGCAAAATTATGTAGCTCTGGAGTCCTGAATAAAAGTGATATAAATGAAACATTAATTGTATTTACATAGAGAGGAAGAAGATTTATATAGCGATGATGTTATTTGAATAAAGTTCATTTTTTGTGCAAACGCAATTACAATATTTTTGAGTTTAAATAATCATCAAAATTTCATTATTTCTACAACGAAGCCTAATTTTAATGGATGCAGAATGTAAACAAGTGATTATAAGATAAGTTTTATAAGAATAGCTAAATTGCTTTCAAGCAAAATTATGTAGCTCTGGAGTCCTGAATAAAAGTGATATGAATGAAACATTAATTGTATTTACATAGACAGGAAGAAGATTTATATAGCGATGATGTTATTTGAAGAAAGTTCATCTTTTTGTTGAAGTTTTGAGTTTTCAAATATTGTATTACTGTGACAATTTAAAATATATTAGTGCTGAATGTATCGCATCTTAGAAATGTGTAAATAAAATTGTATTTCAGTTGGAAAGTGTTTTCGAATCAATGCTTCATGCATGATTGAAATTTCTTGTTGTTGTATAAATTTAACCTCTTTTACGTTAAAAAAAATTATCATTTTGCATCTACAACGAAAATGTATTAAAAATCGGATTACAGTTGCTATTAGTTCGAATTGTAAATAAATTATCTAAATATATAGTAAATATTGTGTCTGATGATGTCAACTGACTTATTACTAACCGAAATTTAAAGAGTCAGACCGGTAGAAGTTAATTTCAGATATTTAAATATTTCCAAATGCATTTACCTCACAATAAGTACATTCAATAAATTTAAACAAATCCAGGCATCTTGAGCATCACAGAAACTATCAACATTGATATTTAATTTTGAAGAAATATTACATGGTCATGAAAACGTGGCCATTTTCTTAGTACACTACATTACTTGGTTTTTCTATAGATATATTTAGTAGGAAACATGTTAAATAAATGAACTATACTTTGTCGTGCATACCATCCGCATCACATTAGAAAAAAATCTTCTTATAATAGATACTAATATTCTTTCCAAGATATTTAATTTTCGACAAATAGTCGTCATTTTCATTGATTTAACGTCATTTTTATCCATTTGGCGAGATTTTCGTTAATTTGGCAACATTTCAAGTTGGCGACATTCCGCCAAATTTGTCGCCAAAATTTCGCCAAGCGTTATGGACAAAGAAATAAGTTGTTCTTACAACAGAAAAATGACTATTGGCGTTCAAATACAAAAGTATTACTCAAAGTATCTTTTTCATGAATGGAACGAGCTAGATCTACGAGAATGATGTCACCCAATTTATCGCATGGTATTACATATGAAAAGTGAACATGTTTCTCAATAGGAAATATTTTTTTTCATTTTATATGACTTTTTAATAATTTTTTTGAAAAATGTGCAATATCTCGAGAACGGTTCATGTTAGCTTTCTAAAATTTATGTCAATCGTTTTCTAATGAAAAATTACATAAGACATGTCTATTTGCGTAACTTTACTAGTGGTTTTGATTTTTTGACGATTTTTTTCAAAATTCTATTCGAAAATTTAGGGGGGTTCTGAACATTCGATTGCATTTAAAAACAATAGGCTTTCAGTGTTTACGGATTGTGATTTTTGTGCCAAATTTGGTTCGAATCGGTCCATTCGTTCGTCAGTTATCGTCTCCACAGGCTCGCTGACACACACACACACACACACACACACACACAGACATCACTTCAAAAATGTTTGATTCGTGATCAGGGATGCTTGAAACGTGCTCTCCGGTCGAAAACTCGATTTCGAATTTTCGACCCCGTCACAATACTTTCCTTATACATTTCGTATATAAGGAAAGTAATGACTTTGTTGCCGAACGTTATAGTCGAGAATTATCTGAAAGAGAAATTTTTTACGGAGTCTACTCTCATCTGTGAAACTCAGCTCATACTTTGAGGCTTAATAGGAGTTGAAAATGAATGATTTTTAGAATTGTGCGTTAGTTTTCGCGCGGGAAATTTCATTTGTAGAGAAAACTATTAGTTTTATTTCCATTCAGACAAAAATTGCATTGTTTCTAGAGGGCTGCGTCGCTCTCACATGTGAGCTTCTAATTAATATTTGTACTATATAGTGTCACATCTGTAGACATATAGCCACCTGGTATTACTTTCCGTAATACAATAATGTAAAGGAAAGTATTGTGACGGGGTGGAAAATTCGAATTCGAGTTTTCGAAGGCGGAGCACGTATCAAGTATCCCTGATCACGAATCCATTTTTTAAGTGATGTCTGTGTGTGTGTGTGTGTGTGTGTGTGTGTTTGTATGTATGTGTATGTGTGTGTGTGTATAAAAGTATGAGTGTGTGTGTGTGTGTGTGAAAGTATGTGTGTGTGTGTGTGTGTGTGTGTGTGTGAAAGTATGTGTGTGTGTGTGTGTGTGTGTGTGAAAGTATGTGTGTGTGTGTGTGTGTGTGTGTGTGTGTGTGTGTCAGTGAGCCTGTGGAGACGATAACTGACGAACGAATGGCCCGATTCGAGCGAAATTTGGTACAAAAATTACAATCCGTAAATACTGGAAGCTTATTGTTTTTATACGCAATCGAATGCTCAGAACCCCCCTAAATTTTCGAGTGGAATTTTGAAAAAATTATCAAAAAATCAAAACCTCTAATAAAGTTACTCATATAGACATTTCTTATGTAATTTTTCATTAGAAAACGATTGACATAAATTTTAGAACGCTAACATGAACCCTTCTCGAGATAATACACATTTTTAAAAAATATATAAAAGTCATATAAAATTAAAAAATATATTAACTGTTGAGAAACATGTTCACTTTTCATATGTAATATCATGCGAAACATTGGGTGAACATCATTCTCGTGGATCTAGCTCGTTCCATTCATGAGAAAAGATACTTTGAGTAATACTTTTTTATTTGAGCACCAATAGTCATTTATCTGATGTAAGAATAACTTATTTCTCCGTCCATAACGCTTGGCGAGATTTTGACAACAAATTTGGTGGAATGTCGCCAATTCGGCGACTTTTTAAATGTTGCTAAATTAACGAAAATCTAGCCAAATGGATAAAGATGACGCTAAATGAATGAAAATGACGACTAATAACGAAAATTCAATATCTTGGAAATAATTTGAATATCTACTTTAAAAATAATCTATTGTTTTTTTAACTGTAAAAGCAGTAAATTCATTACATTATATAAGGAATATCATCTGCTGCCCATATCAGATATTTTTTTTGGAATAGTTTTACACGCTTGGGTTTACTTCTCAGGAAAGTTATATCAGATTTGTGTTTTTATTTTTTAAATCACTTTGAATGTTTTCTTTGCGCATTTATGCAAGAACTTACAATCGCATATTTACGTAAAAACTTACAATGTAAACATTTACATCGAGTTTTTACATTCAATTTCAGCTGCCCTCTTGTTTTCGAAATAGTTTGCTGAAATCTAAATACAGTCATAATTTGACAGTTTTTTGCTTAAAAAA
Source organism: Amaurobius ferox (assembly GCA_951213105.1). NCBI lineage: Eukaryota > Metazoa > Arthropoda > Arachnida > Araneae > Amaurobiidae > Amaurobius > Amaurobius ferox. The sequence continues at coordinate 135,898,069 of OX578140.1, forward strand.
TGTCCATAAATACAATGAATAAAATTTTTTATATGGAAAAATTGTTCAGCAATATTTTTGTTTTATATGCAATTAGTACTGTCATAGCGGCTGCAAATGCAAATTGATGATTTAGTACCAGGTAGTAATAGTTTTAAACAAATTGATAATAGATTTCATTTCGGCATTTCAGAATATTAATTTTAATAGGATTTAAAATTTAAACAAATTCATTATTTTTATTAAAAACAATAAAATCCTTAAGGTACAATGTATCTTTCCTGAGCATTCGTTTTATTATCAGAAAATGCGTTAAAAGGAATAAAATTATTTTTACAAATTAAACTTTCAAAACTGCAAAAAGAAATTGAAGACTATTTTACTTAATTATACTCTGAGAAAAACCAGTTTTTTTATATTATTATAAAGTATTAGAAGTTAGGCATTAAATTAAGTTTATCGAATTCCAATTTACATTTTAGATTTCAAAACTATGCAATGTTACCTTCATTTTGTCATTTTTTGCATTCAGAATTATTTCCTATAAAGCAAGCACTATTGTTTAAAGCACCATTATCGTCAAGTTTAATGAGATTTTTGTACATTAAAACTAATTTGTAATTCAGACAGTATTCCTTAATGAATGTATGCTCTTAGTTCCTAAATTGAAGTTTGCATAAAGAGGAATTAGCTTTATTGTCATTCCATTTGAGCATTTTTCGTATGTCTTCCATATTTGAAACGGCTGAATATGTTATGCAAATTTCAAAGAATCTTTAGTTTAATTCTTCATAAAATATTTAATGTATATTATATATATACATATATATATATATATCTATATATCTATATCTATCCCTCCTTTTCACTCGAATATATATATATAATAAATTAATACCTAATGAAACTACTATTAGTAAAAACATTAATTATTTGGACTTAAATCTAATTATAGAACCTACTAAGAGGATAGTTACTAATTTGTATGATGAAAAAGATTTTGTTAAATTCTATATTAATAAAATATTACCTATTAATTCCTGCAACTCGATTCAATTGTTGAGAAATATTATACTTAATTAACTTTTTAGAATTTATAGATTATCAGATAAAAAATTTCATGTTTTGCACATAAATAACCTCACAATTACCAGTAAATTATATGAATATCCAGCATATTTCTCCTTAGTATCTTATTTTAACTTTACTTCTATATTCTCTTGTTTTAACATTACAATATATTTTCATATTTCTATTTTGCAGCTTTTACTGTAAAATATCTCATTTTACTGCCATTTCGCAGTACGGTTTTTATTACTCACTTTGGCAACAGTAAATAATTTCTTTACTCTTTATCGAATACAACATTGGTCTAGTCCTTTTTTGCTTGCCACGATTGTACAACCACGGAAATTAAAAACGCCCCAACCTCTGTTAATCGAGCATTGTTCATCGTAGAGAAATTTGGATGATACCACTCGATTAGGAATAACATCCTCTATAAATTAATGTGTTTGAAATTTGCATTCATATTTTTTCGATTATTGACTTCATAATTAATATTTCATTCAAACAATTTATTTTGCAAAAATAAAAATCACGTAAATGTGTTTGGGTTGTTTAGTAGTAACGTCATACAAATAATCAGTGTGAGCAGATAATTATTACAGAAGATATGAATGGAAGTCTTGGAAACTAATTTAACATTAGGGGCTTAAAACTTTACATACTCACAACTCAGAAACACTCCACAGAAAGGACTTGAAATTTGGTATCACAGGTTGAATTTTGCTCTGGATTCGCGCTGTGTTGTCAAACTTGGGTGTTTCCATTGGAAGTTTCACTGTTTGTGCGCGTTTAGATATGAAGACGGCTCCTTATGCAAATTTTACGCACATTAATTTGTAGAGTATGTTATTCCTAATCAAATGGTATCATTCAATTTTCTCTACGATGAACGATGTTCGATTAACAGAAGGTGGGGCGTTTTTTTTTTCCGCGGCTGTATATTTTATGTGTATTTTAATGTATTTATGTTTCCTTTCTATATTTTCAATCTTTATGCTTGTCGTCCTAATAACACATGTTTATAGATAAAATCTATCTTGCGCTTCAGAAACAAGCATTTTTGTGTTCATTTCGTTTAAAATTTTAGGTCTTGATAAAGGATTTTTTTTAAATGAACTATTCTTAAGTCTAGAGCTCTTCCACGTGCAAGCTTTAATGCTTGATTATTTTGGTATTCTTTTTTCGATTTCTCTCCATTGACATTTGTTGATTATCTTTAGCTTACTGAACTGTAATATGTATTATAATTTCCTCTTTATTGTTGAAATTCATTTTATTTCATTGTAGTCTGCAGGCATAATTTTTTTTTAAGATAGTGTATTATGAGTTACTTCTTACATTCTACCATTGGATTTATTATTTTAATATATATATATATATATATATATATATATATATATATATATATATATATATATATATATATATATATATATATATATATATATATATATATATATATGTATATATATATATATATACATATACATATATATATATATATATATATATATATATATATATATATATATATATATATATATATATATATGTATATATATATATATATATATATATATATATATATATATATATATATATATATATATATATATATATATATATATATACATATATATATATATATATATATATATATATATATATATATATATATATATATATATATATATATATATATATATATATATATATATATATATATATATACAGGGTGTCCCAAAAACATTGACCTCCGTTTTATTTCTTAAATATTGATCTTAGACGGTTATAACAAATTACAAAAACAACAAATTAGTTGCGTAAAAAAAGGGTACAGAATTTTATGAAATCGATAAATATTTCCAGGGGTTTGAAGGGATATGAAATTTAAATTTTTATACGTCCCTCGTACAAAAACATTTCTAGTGAGTAAAATGTGCCCCATACATTAATTAGATGATGAATAGAATTTCAGCATTTTAAAATAAAAACTTCCAGATATATGTTTAAACAAAGTTGGTGAGGGATTAATCACAAATTTAAATGTAAATGCTTGCAGCAAGATTGCAGATGACTCAAGGCAGAAATGCATCACAGACATATAATATCTGCCTCTTTATTTATGATTTTTCTACTTATAATTTTTCTAATATTTATAATTTTTCTAATATTTCCTATTTATTTATAATTTTTCAAAAATGTGATCCCTGTAAAGTACCTTGAAATATTACATGATTAATTACAGAATAAAACTTGGAAATGGCACGATCAAAATTAACATTAAAACAGCTTAGACATGTATGCATATGCAAATATCTGCCTCTGATCGGTGCGTCACACAATCGGAATAAACACATCCTCATATGAGAAAGTTGTTTTTGCTCTGCCATTGATAAATCGCCTCAATTACGCAAGCGTAGCGTGCGCAGCTCGGCAGTCTGGGCGATCCTTGGATATTTCCCATTTCTACTATATTTCTAGAGTGTTGTTCTGTTGTTGTTGTTGTTGAGATCCAGACCGACCGACCTACCAGAAAGGTGTAAGGTAACCGTCATTTCGAGAGTGTAGTTAGCCTGCACCGACAGTATATTGCAATACAGCAAAGAATAACTTTTTGAAATACTTATGCTGTACAGTTAAAGCAATGGCAATGCTAACGAAACTGCACGAGATTATCAACATAATTTTCCCAATTCTCGACATCCTTCTGAGAGATTTATTTCCCGATTGGTGCAACGAGTGCTTGTAAAAGGAAGCGTACATCGTGTAGGTGGACTAGGTAGGCCCAGACTTCACTTAACTAATGTAGAAATTGATATTTTGGTACTTTTGCAGTCATCCACATAGTAGTGTTTGTACCGTTGCTTCAGAAATGAACGTACTACGTGCAACAGTGTGGATAATACTGAGACGGAATAAATGTCATCCGTTTAACATGCATGTTGTGCAAGGATAGGAGCCAACAGATTATTAACATAGTCTAGATTTTCGTAATTGGTTTCTAATCCAGGAAGATGCAAATCCCTCTTTCCTGGAAAACGTAACTTGGACTGATGATTGCTGTTTTAAACAAGATGGATACATAAATCCTCAAAATGAGCATTTCTGGTCTGATACAAATCCATTCGTGGTACGTGATATTCATCATCAGAAGCAATTTTCTGTGAATGTATGGTGCAGTATTTTCAAAAATCGTTTGCTTGGACCCAACCTGAATGATGGTACGTTGACGGGTGACAGATATGTTAATGAGATTCTGAATGCGGTTATTCCTGATTTTATGGATGAACTGCCCCTAACAGGACATCCACATGTATGGTTTCAACAGGACGAATCTCCATCTCACCATACTACAGTTGTGAAACTCTGGTTAAGTAACGAGTTTCCAGACAAGTGGATTGGCTTGTATGGGCCAGTCGAATTTCCCCCTAGATCGCCTGATTTAACGCATAAGAATTTTTAATTGTGGGATGGTTTACGCACAACTGTTTATCTGCAACCTCCCTTAAATAAAGCAGACTTACAACAACGCATTCAAGATGGCTGTCGTAACATCGCCGAACAAGAACTTGATCGAGAGCGCAGAAATGTTATCAAGCGAATGCAGATCTGTATTGGCATGGATGGAAAACATTCTGAACAAGATTTGTAATCTTTGTGTAAAGTTATTATTTCTACACAGTGTAAATACTTTTGTACGAATACATTGCAAACTTATTGTTTATGTATGTAATCATTGTTTTCTTTCTTAATTTGCGTATAACCCCTGAAACGCGATCTGTCAACATGATTTTTTCCCTCTAGAAACCCATGTCGATTCATCGAAAAGTGGTTTAGGTCTGCATTTTTGTCTTTTCATATGTCAGGGACTTTTTGTGATACAATGCTGAAATTTTGTACATCACCTTATTAGTGTATGGGGTACATTTTACTCATTGCAAATGTTTTTGTACAGGGGCCGTATAAAAATTTAAATTTTGTATTTCTTAAAATTTAATTCCCTTGAAAATTTGAATCGATTTCATAAAATTATGTACCTTTTATTACGCAACTGTGTAATTTATTATATACGTCTAAGATCAATAAAGGAATAAAAGCCGAGGTCAATGTTTTGGGGACACCCTGTATATATATATATATATATATATATATATATATATATATATATATATATATATATATATATATATATATATATATATATATATATATATATATATATATATATATATATATATATATATATATATATATATATATATATATATATATATACAATATCGTACAATTCTATAACTTGGTTAAATTATATGCATATAGGTCATCATTCTAACATATTTTTTTTCGATTTCGTAATTAATTCAAATTTTTGTAATTTTTAAGGCTCGCATTGAGTAATCGCAATGGACAGTCTTGCTTTTCAACAGGGATTTTGTGTCCCCCCCCCTCTCTCTGCTTCAGATCCATTTTAAAAAAGGATAAGTGGATTAAAAATAACGGGTGGGTTTTTAGCTTTTGAGGCGAAACTTCCGGAGGGAGGTCAGAATCTTTATTTTTTCTGCTTTGTGAGAGTAGGACACGTTCTGATGTAAGATCACGGGAGGGTGGGAACTATTTAGTTCCTTTTGGATTTTATTTGAGTGGTCGAAATGGAATATTGGAAATATAAAAGTCACGTTGTTTGTGGAAAATATGAGCAATTGTGATTTTCCTTTTGTTATTTAGATATTTTATTAGTACTATCGTCGGAATGTTTTTAGTTCAAAACAAGCGATTTAGAAATCGATTATGGTATTACCTGTGTATGCATTATTTAAACACCGGGAACTTATTTGAAACTCGATCCACTACGTTCGGTGAGTTCTAATCTGCGGTATAAAAACGATTAAAGTTATTAATGCTCCCTATAGGGGGGTTCTGTGAGTTTTAAATTATCATCAGCTTAAAATATAAAACGTTATTGAAGATAATATAGATATAAGTATTTTCCTGTTATAAAGTATAATTTCAACAAATTTCACTAATAATACGGAAAAATATTCATTTATTTAATGATAATGCTCTGAAAAAGAAAATGGGATTCGAATTTTATTTCTTCTTTTCTAATAATCGTGTTAATATATCTGACGATTATTTTTCGCATCAATAATTCTTTTACATCATGCAAACACTATTGCTTAAAATACCGCGTCGTCTTTTTAAATGATATTACAAAAATGAAATGAAATTACAAAAAAGAAATAATTTGAGATAAGAAGTAATTAAGATAGTATTAATTGACGTATGAATGCTTTTGTTTCAGAGGCTGAAATTCTCATAATGATGAAAGTGCTTTATATGCCATTTTCCTTATGTATTGTGATTATTATTCACAATTTCGAGTACTTAAAATATTTAAAGAAATAAAAAGATCCAATGTCTTAACTTCATTCGTTATTTCAAACTCAAATGGTTTTAAAAATTCATGGATATTTGAGTTGAATGCAAGCATTATGTTTTAATGTCTAGACATATTATTTTCCTATATGAGATTCTTGTTATTTTAAAATTTTGAATATGAATGAGTATTTTTCATTTTTTTTATTTTGGAACAATAACGAACCAAAATGAAAGTAACTTAAAATACCTATAACTAAAAGATTTTTTGAATATCACAAAAATTTGTTGGGTGAAAATTCATAAATATATATCAAGATCCCAGCTTCGCCATATGTACAGAGGTCGAAATTTTCCAGTTAATTTTTTTTTCCCTGGAATGCTCAAAATGCGAATGAGAAAATTCAATTCTGTATTTATAATTTCTTTTACTATTGTACAGAGAATATAATGTTTTCCTTAACTTTTTAAACTTCCCTTACTAGAATCTCTTTTAAAAACCAGACGGAAAATACATATGCACAAGTATCCTTTACTCTGACATGGGTCTAGGGTTGCCCTAGTCATGAGTTCAACGAAAGGTTGTCAGATTTAGCGATTTTTCACCAATTTAGAGACTTTCCGAACGTTCGAAATACAACCTCGAAATAACCAATATACTATGAGATATGAGAGATTTCCTGAGTTTCTTTAGAAAGTCTATAAAATGAGTCATCATTTAGTTGGAGCGCAATTGACGTGATACGAGTTATTAACAAATATTACGAGTTATTACGAATATTGAAGTTAACAAATATTACGAGTTATTACGAATAATGAAATGTATTTTTACTGTATATTATAATTATTTACGCTGTGTTTGTAAATAAAGATGTTAGTTTTTTGGAAATTTTGACTCTTTCTTGCATTCTGATCGCACGCCCATAATTCCATAGGATGCATAGTAACAAAAATCTGATGTGGGCAACACATGACTTTCCTTATATAATGTAATGAATTTACTACTTTTACAGTAAAAAAATAGTTTTTTCTTATAGTAGATATTAATATTCTTTCCAAGATATTGAATTTTTGACAATTAGTCGTCATTTTCATTGATTTAGCGTCATTTTTATCCATTTGGCGAGATTTTCGTTAATTTGGCAACATTTCAAAAAGTCGCCAAGTTGGCGACATTCCGCCAAATTCGTCGCAAAATTTCGCCAAGCGTTATGCACTAAGAAATAAGTTTTTCTTACAGCAGATAAATGACTATTGGCGTTCAAATACAAAAGTATTATTCAAAGTAACTTTTTTCATGAATCTAACGAGCTAGATCCACGAGAATGATGTCACTCAATTTATCGCATGGTATTACATATGAAAGGTGAACATGTTTCTCAATAGGAAATATTTCTTTTATTTTATATGACTTTTTGATAACTTTTTGGAGAAATGTACAATATCTCGAAAACGGTTCATGTTAGCGTTCTAAAATTTATGTCAATCGTTTTCTAATGAAAAATTACATAAGAAATGTCTATTTGCGTAACTTTATTGGTGGTTTTAATTTTTTGACGATTTTTTCAAAATTTCATTCCCAAATGTAGGGGGTTCTGGGCATTCGATTGCTTATAAAAACAATAGGCTTCCAGTGTTTACGGATTGTGATTTTTGTACCAAATTTGGTTCGAATCAGTCCATTCGTTCAGTCAGTTATCGTCTCCACAGACTCACTGACACACACACACACATACTTTCACACACACACACACACACACATCATTTCAAAAATGTTTGATTCGTGATCAGGGATGCTTGAAACGTGCTCTCCCGCCGAAAACTCGAATTCGAATTTTCGACCCCGTCACAATACTTTCCTTATATATTATGTATATAAGGAAAGTAAAATGGACTGAAAAGAGTTCTGTATGTTAATCTGAACATATGAATGAGCAACACAAATGACTATTTGGATATACAACTCCTTTATATAATCAATTATTCAACAATAAATAATTTAGACGGCAGTTAAACTTATTAGTCTCTGCGTGTAAACAATAAATATACATAACAATTTTAACAGAATTAGTATTATGATACCATCTGACTTTATAATTACTAAGGTTTTTCAACCTCGTTTTGTAAAAGATAATAAATGGGTAGATACCTGGAGGATTGCACAAATTATGTAAATTATATAAATGCAGACAAATATAAAAAATACACAATATTACATAATAAAGAAATATATATGCCTGTCCTTCTGCCTGTCTGTATGTGTGGATGAGCAGTCTGTAGCGGGAAATCTAAGCTCCGTACGACGATGGAATTTTGTACACAGGTACTTCAGGCCCCAAATAAGTGCACCACTGCCTCATTTTTACTTTCCTTATATACATAATGTATAAGGAAAGTATTGTGACGGGGTCGAAAACTCGAAATCGAGTTTTCGACGGGAGAGCACGTTTCAAGCATCACTGATAACGAATCAAGCATTTTTGAAGTGATGTCTGTGTGTGTGTGTGAAAGTATGCGTGTGTGTGTGTGTGTGTGTCAGTGAGCCTGTGGAGACGATAACTGTCGAACGAATGGACTGATTCGAATCAAATTTGGTACAAAAATCACAATCCGTAAACACTGGAAGCCTATTGTTTTTATACGCAATCGAATGTTTAGAACCTCCCTAAATTTTCGAAAGAAATTTTGAAAAAATCGTTAAAAAATCAAAACCACTAATAAAGTTACGCAAATAGACATTTCTTGTATAATTTTTTATTAGAAAACGGTTGACATAAATTTTAGAACGCTAACATGAACCGTTCTCGAGATATTGTACATTTTTCAAAAAAATTATCAAAAAGTCATATAAAATAAAAAAAAATATTTCTTATTGAGAAACATGTTCACTTTTCATATGTAATACCATGCGATAAATTGAGTGACATCATTCTCGTGGATCTAGCTCGTTCCATTCATGAAAAAAGATACTTTGAATAATACTTTTGTATTTGAATCACAATCCGTGAATACTGGTAGCCTATTACTTTTAAATGCAATCGCATGTTCAGAACCTCCCTAAATTTTCGAATAAAATTTTGAAAAAATCATCAAAAAATCAAAACCTTTAATGAAGTTGCGCAAATAGACATTACTTATGTAATTTTTCCTTAGAAAACGATTGACATAAACTTTAGAACGCTAGCATGAACTGTTCTCGTACGTGAACTGTTCTCGTACACATTTTTCAAATAAATTTATAAAAAAATCCCATAAATGAAAAAAAAATATATATTAACTGTTGAGAATCATGTTCACTTTTCGTATGTAATATCATGTGATAAATTGGGTGACTTCATTCTCGTGGATCTAGTTCGTTCCATTTATAAGAAAATATACTTTGAGTAATACATTTGCATTTGAACGCCAATAGTCATTTATCTGCTATAAGAATAACTTATTTCTCCGTCCATAACGCTTTTCGAGATTCTGATGACGAATGTGGCGGAATGTCGCCAACTTGGCGACTTTTTTAAATATTTCCAAATTAACGAAAATCTAGCCAAATGGGTAAAAATGACGACTAATTTTTCGAAAATTCAGCGAAATACCTTGGAAAGAATATATGTACCTACTATAAGAATAACCTTTTTTTTCTTTTTTGCTGTAAAAGTAGTAAATTCATTGCTTTATATAAGGTAAGTCATGTGCTGCCCACATCAGATTTTTAAAAATTTCGAACACGTTTTTTAGGTGTTTTACATTTTGGCCCGATACATAACGATTTACGGCGATATTGATACATTTATCTTCCTTAGCGACCGAAAATATTATTAGAGAGTTTCCGTTCTTATACCATAGAAGATATCGTAAAATTATCTTTCAAACAAACTTTAAATAAAATCTGCCAGAATTATAAACGAATTTCAGGGAACTTTTAAACAACATATACGTTTTGCACATTTTATACCACTTCGATTTTCATATTACGATATAAAATATGGACGTGCCATCCGACGTTTATTATTAAGCAACGAGAATATATCATTAAAATATCACAGATTGTTAAAGAAGAGAACATAATTTTCACAAACCATCAGCAGATTTATTATACTTTTCAGACCCGCGAAATCGTACAATGTTCGATCCTGGTCCGTAACTCTCTAGACCACTAGCGCCATCTATTAGCAAGTACATTTACAAAGCCTGCTAATGTTGGCTAAACTGTTTCCATATTGCTTCAGGTTTTATTTATTTATTTACTAAAAGCATACACTTTTTCGGAGTATATAATACAAAGAAACTTAAAATTCACAATCATGTGCAAATTCCCATAGTATACTAAATGACATTGTTAATTAAAACACTCTGTTAAAATATTAATTTAATGCTCCTAAAAATAAATTTAAGAAAATCTATTCTCACTAAACAAAATTATCTTCATAGGCAGATCGCAACAATAAAACATCCTGGCCCCTTTTGTAAGCAAATTTACAAAAAATATGAAATAAAATCAATGTATGCAAAATAAAAGCGTTAAAATTGTATGATATCGGTACTACTTATCTACGCGAATATTAGAAAACATAACCAGTATTAGGAAAAAATAATGTCTGAATAATGCTAACTCTATGGTAGGTTTAGCGACTCTTCGTCAACTTAGCGACATTTTAAAAGATCGCGAAATTTATCACCGAGTGGGGCTACTGAATTGACGGTCTCACTTGGAAACAAATTGACGAAATATTATCGCAAAACTATCCCCTTACAAAAAATAATAAATTTCATTTATTATGCTAAGCTCAATTTTATCAATTTCAATATAATTTTATGGATTTACAAACATTTTATCATTTTGGCAACATTTTAAAAATTTGGTAAATGTGTTACTGTCGGAAACCAAATGTGGTGCACAATAAAAAGATAATGAATAAAATACTATTATTATTTGATATAATAATTTGGTTAAATTAAACTTAATATACATGGTCGTAAATTGCTCGTATTCGTGAAACTCATTATTATTGTACATTCCATTGTTTGCCGCTATTAACCCTCCAATTATTTATCTTTCGCGCGAGTTCTGTAAAAGAATATTAATTAATATAATACTAAATTGATTGTACCATTTTAACTTTAACAATAAATCATTTATTAACACATAAAATACTTAATTACTCAATTACAACAATTATTTATCTTATTAATTTTTCCGGCGGCAAGAGACCATGTGAGACCTAAAATGTCTTGACGACGTGTAAATATTTGAGGAACACATACCTTCAATTTCGGCTTTGACCATAGAACATAATGCTTGTATCAATAACTCGTATTGGCTGTAACTCTGGGTTTTCGGCTCCATCTCGTACTTCTGATTGCACTGCAAATTGATCTAGCCAGCGAAGTCTCTAGTTACACTCGTTGTTACAATACTACACTCACTTATCACAATACTACATTAATTTATTATATTTGGAAACTTAAACCTTCATCGAAAAAAATGAACTTCGTTCAAATGACGGCACTGAAATATAAATTGCCTGGTGTAAACATCTCTAAAATGCGATACATTCCTCGGTAGTATTTTTAGAATTATCATAATACTACGATGATTTATTATATTTGACAACTTCATCGAAAACAACTGAAAGTCATTCAAATGACGTCATAGAAAAAATAACACGCCTGGTTCTCTCTATAAAAGCAGCATTTCATTCATAAATAGTTTCCCATTCATTTCATTCATCACAATACTATAATAATTTATTTTATTTAAAAATTAAGACCATGGAGCTACAAGTAATTAAACTCCATGCTTAAAAGTTCATCCAAAAAAATCGAATAAGAAATACAGCAATTCTTATACAGCTCATTCTACATATTTTGTTCTTTACATTTTACATAAGTGAAAAATAGCCTTCGTTGTAGAAATAATCAAATTTGGTTGTTCATTTAAACTCAAATAAACTGTAATTGCGTTGTTTCAGTATGTAGATGCACAGAATTTAATCAAAAATAAAGCGGTTATAAGACGGATGCAGCACTCAATATGAATTCAAAAGAACTTTAAAAATCACGGTTTTGACACAAGATGGGTGCATATTTCATTTTGAAGTGGGTCACGTGATCTTTTCATATCATGGTCACGTGATCGCTTCATATAGGAGGTGTAATTATTCTTTTAATTTTTATTTAAAGAACTACTGAATATATTTTGCTGATAGTTTTTATATATTTTATGGAACAATTTGAATATTACCTAAAATTTTCGAAACGATTCGTGAATTTTAAATCCGCTTAAAAAATGTTTGAAAAATTAGGTCCCATAGGGTTCAATGTATTTAATTTTTTCAACCTGGGTTCAGTTCAAAACTAATTGGGAGATGTTATTCATTTATATCCCCATAGGTCCTACAGACCGTTTAAATAACATAGTAAAATTTCATTTTGTTTAAGTCATTTTTACGGCAGTTATCGTGCTAACGGATGGACAGACGGACAGATAAACAGACAGACAGGCAGACAGACAGACAGACAGAATGAACAAAGTCATAAACACTTTTCAACTTTGTTGTAAAGTGTTAAAAAAGTCACCTCCAATCGGAATGCACGTCTCACAGCGGTAATGGATGGATTGGCGAACTTTCTCGAAGGGACTAGACATGTCGCAGACTTTGGTTGAAGCGGCCGAAATGTCTCTTCTCTTCAGATACAAAGGGAGAGCTATAGACGAGACTCTTACGATATCCTTACAAAAAGAAGTCATGACACGACAGATCGGACGATCGTGGGGGAGAACATGGGACCACCTCGCCCAATTCAGCGCCCTGTAACGCCTTTATGTTTCATTTCCGGCCCAGGCAACTATGAAGAAATATGTTTGGTTTGGTGTGTACTACCACTTCCTAAAGTTTGGCCCATCTTCTATTAATCACCCTGTATAAATACTCTGTTCTAACTCCCGGAACACGGAGGTTACGTTTTCTAGCATTATATAAATGCAGATGCTTGTGTAATAATTTGATTCCTTACTTTGATTAAATGCACTAAACAACAGTTGACTTCTTTCAAAGCAAGTTTGCTTATCCTACCTTTTTTTTACAATTAACAGTGTCATACATCATAAAGTTAAAGTGATTTCAGCTATAGGGCATTTTCTTCGCAAAAGTGCAGTTTATTATATCGTAAGAGTGATTACTGAAAGCAAAATTATCCTAGCTATAATGGGTGCAGTAAAAATATTATGGAAGTAAAGGAACATGTAGGTACCTCTTATCCATGTAAGATAAATTGATTTTCCTCTGTAAAAGCACAGAATGTAAGAGAAAGCCAGCGGTCATCAATTACTTTCCACAGTCACTGGCCTGGAGTTTTCATCACTGTGTTGCTTAAAACACTAGTGTTCTGCAATATGTAAGTAATTATTTAACCAAAATAATGGCATTTTACTTTTCTTGCAATGCATGATATTTGTGAATGGAGAAGTATTATATTGCGATTAAATTTCTGACTGACAGAATTTGAAGCAGTTTTTGGACGTTTTGAGCAAATAATTAATTTTAATTTTTTGAATATTATTTTGAAAGTCCGGGATAATACCATAATACAATGATATATTAATACAATGTATTATATACATCATTGTGTTATGTATATATATATATATATATATATACATGTATATAGTATATCATATATATATATATATATATATATATATATATATTAAATATATATAGTATATATATATATATATATATATATATATACATGTATATAGTATATCATATATATATATATATATATATATATATATATTAAATATATATAGTATATATATATATATATATATATATATATATATATATATATATATGTATATATATATATATATATATATATATATATATATATATATATATATATATATATATATATATATATATATATATATATATATGTATATATATATATATATATATGTATATATATATATATATATATATATATATATATATATTTATATATATATATATATATATATATATATATATATATATATATATATATATATATATATATATATATATATATTTACATCTGCTGGCAAATTTCATCGATACCACAAATCTCAGAAACGTAGAATATTGTTAACTTTCTGGAAAAATTTAAAAAAAATCAAATATATTAAACAAATAACATTTCTGCTGCAATTTTTTTAAACAATTCCAGCCATTTACTAATAATAGCAAACAGAATTGTTTACCGCTTCAGCAGTTGCCTATACGGAAATGAGGTGTTTTCAAAATCTTTATAGAACTAAACACTAAGAAAAAACAAATATTGAATTGATGTTTAATTTGTAGCAAATCGAAAACTGCATTTTGCATATGATCATATTTTCTCCTTTATGTCATACATTTTTAAATGGAGCGATAGAAAGAACACAGAAATTTAATCAAAGGCGGTTATTTGAATCATGTTCCGTTTCAGGCTTTTCGAACAAAATTCCTTTTGAAAACGATTGATGAAAAGTTCATTCACTGCGATTAGATTAGAAATTGGGTTTTCATTTTTGAAATTTATTTTTTTTTTCTTGAGCGTACAATCTTTAAATTCTTACTAACAAAATGAAATAATTGGTTCCATATTAAATTTAATGCAAATCGAAAGCTAATGGGTTTATTAAGTTTAAGCGAAACATCAAAATCATCTTATTCAAGACCATTTGATCACCAGATTGAAGTTTTGATTGGTTAATCTAATTGAAGTTTTGTTTGGTAACATGAATAATTTTGGGATTTCAAAGGTATAGAGAATTAGTAATTTGAAATATGTATATAAATCTTTGAAAATATCTCCCTTTAGTAAGCACCATTTATTTTTCCTAATTATTATTTGCCGGTTTTTCTTTATCGTATGGTATATATTACATATAAAGGGAAATATATATTATATATTAAGAGAAATTAATTGAAATAAAATGTGCAGTTTGAAAATTCAATGGAAACAAAATCATCACTAAACACAAATCAACATTTTTAATTGCACCTGGTGCATTTCTATGCCTGTAAGATATTGTATAAGATATATCTGAAATTGAAAAAATCTAATTACATTTCGTTCAAATCCTTCAATAACCGAAGATTTGTAGATTTTCTGGAATAACAGATCAGGTTAAATTCTTCAAAGTTTCCAACATTTTCTTATACAATTGGAAAAGTATATAAAAATATGTCCCAAATCATTATTTTGTATGTAAGCTCTAAAGATAATTACATCCTGGGGCATCATTTACTGTACGTTAACAGGGGAATTTCATAAAATAGTGTTTCAAGTTATTTCTTTTTTATATTTTTTGTCTTAAATTAATTCCGTTTATATCTATCCGATTTTCTTTCATTTTTCAGTTATAAATTATTCCGAATGTTTTTACTTGAGGTTTATATACAAAGTTATGAGGATGTTTGGTCTGATCTCACGCATAGGGGCGTTGTGAGCTCGTATTGACCATTTAGTAAGGTTCGTCGTCAATGGTCGAATAAGATCAACAGTTTATGCATGAGTCACTGGCTCCCAATTGCTATCATGGAATAGGGCTTTCCAAATTCTAAAGTGTTTGCTTTTCGGAGAACTTGAAGGGAAATCCTTGTATCCCCACGTTGAATATTTGCAAGTTGTCAAATAGCATTTTGAATTTTAAAAGAAATGCGATGTTAAGCATTCATTCCACTGATGCCGATTTCTCATTGGCTGAGCCTTTTGCTCATGCCACGTGATCTTGCAGCTGATAGAAATATTCAAGGGAAACATATATAGGTGCTAGAAAAGGAGGGAGCCTACTGGGTTGCAGAGCACCTAATAAGTGAGGTCAGGTTCGTAGTGAATAATAGGTGTAGCTCATCGTAAATTCTTTCGTACACGGTGTTTAAAGAACTATCTCAAGAATTCCAGGGCGGGATTAGAGAAGTACCCAGAACTAGGTGTACTCCCCCTTTTAATTTTCTCGCGAAGAGAAAAAGGGTTTCATAAATGGGATAGAATTTACATCAAAGTTGTGCTTGGAGGGGGGGGGGAGGTGAGACGAACGAAGTCGTCCCCTTCCCCAAGTTTTATAAAAGGAGGAAACTGGCGCCCTATCGAGCACCCAATGGTTAACGATGTATGTGTTATAAAATAAATTGCTAAACGAGAGAATAAAAGAATAAGTCCAAAAAAATTGTTCGATTAATTAAGTTCTCAAATAATAAAAAATTGCGTTTAAGTGAGATTTTGGAAGTAATTATTAGGTAAAAGGAATTTCCAGTATAGAGCTCATTAATTGGATTTAACTAGCTGGATATATAAACTCAATTTTGATTCCCTATATCGTCTGGGGGTCACAACTCGCTATAAATATCAATCCATCAATAGATTAACAATCGACTTGATTCTAAACTTAATTTCTTTTACATTGAAATCCAAATGTTCAGTAGAACAGATAAATTGTCTATACCGATTAGTCCATCTGACTGATCAATTAACCTGGAACTCCAGAAGCTAATAACAGTTGGGCCTCTCTGGTTTGGGAAGACACAATATATTTTAATACTGAGCCTATCCACCAAATGTAGAAGTAACATGTTAAAAACTGTAGAAGAAAAATCATTACAAATTCATAGAAATTGCGTATTTGCAAGATAAAATGTAACGAAAAAGGTTTAAAGACAGCACACAACTTATAGTATGTAACAACAATATTTTAAAAACACATTTTCAATTGGGAGTCATTCCCATTTCAGATAACAGACTTCATGGACCATTCTCGAACATATTAAGAGATCACCAGCATGGAATTGCTGTTAGAAGCAATTCCAGCACGAAAACTTGCTGTACGTCGCGATTTTGCAAATTTGTATGGGAACTGACAAATTAAATCCTTCCACATTTCAAATTCCTACATATTTTGTTCAGTCTATACGCATCTGCAAAGGTGAAGTTCACATTCACAGAACCCACCTGTAAAGGGTCGTTCCGAAAAACTCGACAGACACTTCCATTTCAGTTAGCAGCATAACTACAATTGCAAGACGAAAACTTGCTCATATATGACGCAGTTTGGTTTGCATGTCGTTATATGAAATTACAGTGTTTCTGAAACACTCCGATAAGGAGTACTCCGATAAGGATAACACTCCGATAAGGAGTGTTTGAAACACTCCTTATCGGAGTGTTCTGTGATTTAGAACACTTTCAAAAAATTATAAAAAAATAGACCAGTATTTTTACTTTATATACATAGTATAATGCATAAGGAAAGTATTGTGATGGGGTCGAAAATTCGAATTCGAGTTTTTGACGGGAGAGCACGTTTCAAGAATCCCTGATCACGAATCGAACATTTCTGAGGTGATGTCTGTGTGTGTGTGCGTGTGTATGTGTCTGTCTGAAAGTATGTGTGTGTGTAAAGGTATGTGTGTGTGTGAAAGTATGTGTGTGTGAATGTATGAGTGTGTGAGAAAGTATGTGTGTGTGAATGCATGTGTGTGTGTGTGAAAGTATGCGTGTGTGTGAAAGTATGTGTGTGTGTGTGAATCTGTGGAGACGATATCTCACAAACGAATGGAGTGTTTGGAATGAAATTTGGTAAAAAAATTACATTCCGTAAATAGTGGAAGCCTATTGCTTTTAAACATAATCGAATGTTCAGAACCCCCCCAAAATTTTCGAGTGAACTTTTGAAAAAAACATCAAAACATAAAAAAAAAATGTAATAAAATTACGCGAATGGACATTTCGTATGTATTTTTTCCTTATAAAACAATTCACATACTTAGATTTAGAACGCTAGAATGAATCGTTCTCGATATATTGCACATTTTTCAAATACATTTATCAAAAAATCCCATACATTAAAAAAATATTAATTGTTGAGAAACATGTTCAGTTTTCATATTTATTATCATGCGATAAATTTGGTGACATCATTTTCGCGGATTTAGCTCGTTCCATTTATGAGAAAATATACGTAGGTACTCTGAAAAGAGTAATGCACACATGCTTGTATCGCGCGAACGAAATGACCTTCAGAAGCGCGCCAGGTGGCATGTGGAAGTAACATTCCCCCCTCAATACGCATGCGCAGGTTTGAGGTCGTTGCGTTCATCCAGTAGTATTTCGAGAAGCATGGAGACGTGTTCTGGTGCTATGTCAGTGCGAATTAAACAGCGTGCTGTTATCGAATTTTTAACTGCTGAAAAAGAGACTCCTACTGAGATTCATCGATGTTTAAAGGCTGTTTATAGTGACGATGTTGTTGATAGGTATACTGTAAATCTATGGGTAATAAAATTTCGTGGTTGCCAGTCTGGAAAAGCCATAATTGTTGATTAAACACGCAGCGGACGCCCGATCACTGCCACAGACGATAAACATCGCAAACTCGTCGACGATTTGATTCAAAATGACTGGCGAATCACTCGAAAGCGTATTGCAAAACATATTGGAATATCAAAGGAACGTGTCGACTTCATTATTAAACAATTGGGATACCGCAAAATCTGTGCCACGCTGTCTCACAGATGAGAATAAACAGCTTCGATTGGAATGCTGCGAGCAACTTTTACAGCGCTACCGTCACGAAGGAGACGACTTTCTTTTGAATATTGTGGCAGGGGACGAGTCATGGGTCCATCATTACGACCGGAAACAGAAAAGACAAAGCGCTGAATATCGACATCCGTCTTCTCCTCAGGCGAAAAAGTTCAAAACACAACCATCCGCAAAAAACTTCTTTTGACTGTGTTTTGGGATGTTCACCTAGTTTATGTGACCGATTTTCCGGAACGAGGGGCAACGGTAAATTATTTTCAGTACATACAGACTCTAAAAAACCTCCGACGTCGAATTTGTCGTGTTAGAGGCAGCCTGGGGCCAATAATCTTGACAACGCTCGTCCACACAACTCGCGCGCACCTGGAGGGGTTCTGCGAAACCTGAAGTTTGAACGGATTCCACACCCTCCTTATTCCCCCGATCTTGCGCCTTACGATTTTTATTTTTTTTCCTCTACTCAAGAGAGACCTCAAAGGTTTTTCAGTGACGGAATGAAAAAACTTGTTACACGTTGGGAGAAATGTGTTAGCCTTAACGGTGACTGTGCTGAAAAATAAATATATGATTTAAGCTTAAGAATTTTTATTTAATGTACTTTTTGCCCGATCTTGCTATTTGTTTTTGTTCGCGCTCTACAAGCATGTGTGCATTACTTTTCAACCTACCTGTCGCCAACTTGGCGACTTTTCAAAGGTGGAGGCAGCTGTCAAGTCCTGGATTCGAGAAAAGTCGGAAGAATTTTTCAGTGACGGAATGAAAAAACTTGTTACACGTTGGGAGAAATGTGTTAGCCTTAACGGTGACTGTGCTGAAAAATAAATATATGATTTAAGCTTAAGAATTTTTATATAATGTACTTTTTGCCCGATCTTGTTATTTGTTTTTGTTCGCGCTCTACAAGCATGTGGGCATTACTTTTCAACCTACCTGTCGCCAACTTGGCGACTTTTTAAATGATGAGAAATTAACGAAACTCTCGCTAAATGGATAAAAATGACTTTTAATCAATGAAACTGACGACTAATTGACGAAAATTCAATATCTTAGAAAGAATATATGTATCTACTATAAGAATGACGTATTTTTTTACTGTAAAAGTAGTAAATTCATTTACATTATGTAAGGAAAGTCATGTGCTACCCATATCAGATTTTTTGGTTTAAAATGGTTTTACAGGAATTGTTCAAAAATATTAAATTTACCCTATTGTAAGAATATATTTTCATCACTATATGCTATATTTCAATCATCGTATTTACATAATGGCATTAATTTGCATTGAAACAGCATTGACTGTTAAGCATCTGTTTTAGCATAAGTACCTTAAACAACTGTTACCTTGCCTTAAAGCTAAGAAACTCGAAGAACTTTATGATGGAGATATCATGGTAAACGTGGGTATTAAAAGAGTCTAACTAAGCATTCAAATATAATGTAAATATTGCACAGTTCTCTAATACTCTATGTATATGAATATTGTACTTAATTAAATATTCATATCATCTACCCGAAGGTCTGTTTCAGGTAAGTGAAATTTTAATAAATAAAATTAATACTTTTGTTATATATTTTATGAAATCAAACACACAGCTGAGAATTAATTTTATGTATTTCCATGGCTAATATACAAATCGTAAGATTTAAAGCCTTCAGTACACTTGGGATTCAAATCCAAATGTGACTTGCATATTTGCATAATAAATCTAGACCTTTACAAACATGTTAAGCAGAAGTTCCTATTTTTCTGTCATGCATAATTTTCAGACTTATGAGAGAAAACTAGGCAGTGGAGTATTAGGTTAAATATTTTTACTTAATCTTTAAGCTTCTCCAGTCTTGTTTCTGAAAAATATGAGGTAATTCTTCGCAATTTTCTACACATAATCATGTTTGTAATAGGGATTAAATTATGTAATAACATTAAAATTGTTCTGTTTTACTGGTTTCTATATTTTTAATCTGTGCGTTGTTACTTCTACATCTCTTATTTTACAAAAACTATTGTGCTTATATAACTGTGATTATATTATTTTTATATTTAATGTAAAATATTTTTTATTATTTTAAATATAAGGGCATATAACAAAACTATTAACTACTGACTCTTATATAGCTGAAATTAATCGAATTTAATTTCAAAAAATGTTTTTGTAATTTCTAAGTAATTTACTCTTATTAATAAGTCAGAAGACGTTGTGTAAAACATAATTAAAATATAACAAATGAAAAAGGCATAAATAAATAATGAAATATATAGCTGCTTCAAGATTATTTAAGGTAATCTTCTTCAGTATTACATAAACGAACAAATCTAAAGTAAAATATGCGAAATATGCACAAGTGGAAAAGCATAGTGGCATATCTACAATTCGTTAGATATAGTATAACATATAAATCCAATAAGAAAACAAACTGAATAACAACACAGCCATCTGACGTATAAGACGGACTTTCCCCATATAATAAGAGAAAAATTCCAATAATAAGTCTAAACAAGATTAGACGAGTTACCAGAATATTAAACAAATCAAAATGACATATAAGTGTCCCAAAGGCTAAGAAATGAATAAAAATATCAAGGAAAGTTTAAAATTACAATACATCCAGGTAGACCAGGGGACAAAATTGAGTAGTGAACAATTAATTAACTAAATTAACTAAACTTTTCTGAATATCACTGGTTTAAAACAAAGCCAAGATTGCATATCAACGGGCTTTTTTCTCTACCACAAGGATTGTATAATTCCTGTGATAGAGAACACAAAAAGGTAATCAGAATTAAAGTACCGTTACGCAATTAAACATTTTTTTAATTCCTGCTAATTCCAAACTTTGAAGCTCACACAGTTTAGCCAATAAGGATCACAAGCGCAAGAAATAATATAAATTCCTGACTAGAAATACTGTTCAAATGTACATCTGGGGTATGCATTCTTTTTTTTTTTAATTTTTTTACCGGTGTTGATCATATATTGGTCAAACTAAACGTGTTCTAATTTTTTTTAAAAGAACATGAAAACTGTAAATAAATAAGGATGTAATTTATCAATAAATAACATGATCGCGCAACTGAAAAGTTTTTTAAACCTTCCTATCAACTTGTTTCTAATTGAAGTTTAATAACACAAATATTTCACCTCTTAAAAACAGTCAGTAGATTGCTTTAATTCCTAAAAAATATATTTTTATATTGCATTTACATTTAATACATATGCGTAGGTATTTATATCTCAAAGATTTTATAGAAATTTCTATAAGTTTGAATATTTACTGTATTTTTGTCAATGTGGTAGGTCTTATATTGGCCACATGAAGCATGCTATAAAATACTTAAGATAAATTAAAATTATGTCTGAAAACAGGAATTTAATAAATGTTCAACATAGCTGCTTGACATTGGTATAAATTAGTCATCATTGGTTTGCTAAGTATTGGTTTTATTTGACCACAGTTTTGAGTTTTCTTCAACAATTACTGTACGAACATGCAAGTCAATGTATGGGTCTTGATTTATTTAAGCCTTCATATTAATAAAAAATTCTAGTAATTTGTAAAATGATTTGTCCAATACTCCATTTTTGACGGCTTGGCTTGATGTCTTGTCATTTTTTATTTATATTCCATTTCTTTATATTCTGTTTTTACCTTGTAAAACATTTGCGTGTCATTTTCATTTGTCTCCTCTTAATAGAGCATTTCTGTTGCGCTTTAGGGCACTCAAATCTTGATTATTAGTTTAGTATTTCAAATCTGATATGTTCTTCTTTCTGCTTTCTGATTGGCTCTCTCCCACTGATTGGTTTCTTCCTGATTTCTTCCTGGTTTTCTTATCTGATTGGTTTCTTCCACTTATTTCCTACTCATATCGACTTACTCTGACTTAAGACCTGCTTACTTGACACACAGTTATTTGAATCCAATAGCGATGCAGTGGAATATTATCAATTTCTGAAACCAAATAATCTGAGAAATTCCTAAAAAATGTTGAAAAAAGTATGGGCACTTGGAAGTCCGACAAGACAAATTTTTAAAAGGGAGTTATTTGCATTAATAAGCATTTTGAAAATATATCGATTATAAAATTGTGGATTTAAAACACAAAAGTTGAAGCAAATATCTTTAAATATTATTTGCACAAAGATAATAAGATATATTAAAGTATATAATAAAGTAAGATATAATATGCGCTTTAAATATATTGGGTCATATGCCTGACTGTGGGTACATTTGATAACCAGTTTAGAGTGTTATTTAAGTGATTTTATTGGTTATTACTTGCCTTATATACATAATGTATAAGGAAAGTATTGAGACGGGGTCAAAAATTCGAATTCGAGTTTTCGGCGGGAGAGCACGTTTCAAGCATCCCTGATCACGAATCAAACATTTTTGAGGTGATGTGTGTGTGTGTGTGAGAGAGTGTGTGTATCAGTGAGCCTGTGGAGACAATATCTCACGAACAAGTAGAGCAATTCGAAAGAAATTTGGTACAAACATGACAATCCGTGAATACTGGAAGTCTATAGTTTTTAAACGTAATCGAATGTTCAGAACCCACCAAAATTTTTGAGTGAAATTTTGAAAATATCATCAAAAAATCAAAACTTTTAATAAAGTTACGCAAATAGCTATTTCTTATGTAATTTTTCCTTAGAAAATGATGGGCATGAACTTTAGAACGCTAGCATGAACCGTTCTCGGGATATTGCACATTTTTTAAATAAATTTATCAAAAAATCCCATAAATTAAAAAAATATATAATAACTGTTGAGAAACATGTTCACTTTTCATATGTAATATCATGCGATAAATTTAATGACATCATTCTCGTGGATCTAGATATTTCCATTCATGAGAAAAGGTACTTTGAGTAATACTTTTGTATTTGAACGCCGATAGTTATTTATCTGCTATAACTTATTTCTCCGTCCATAACGATTGGCGACATTTTGTCGCCAAATTTGGCGGAATGTCGCCAACTCGGCGACTTTTTTAATGTTGCCAAATTAATGAAAATCTTGCCAAATGGATAAAAATGACACTAAGTCAATGTAAATGACGACTAATTAACGAAAATTCAATATCTTGGAAAGAATATAAATATCTACTATAAGAAAACCTATTTTTTTATTGAAAAAGTAGTAAATTCATTGCATTATGTAATAAAAGTCATGTGTTGCCCACATCAGATTTTATCTATTCTGTATCAATCAACAAAACCTATGTAATATTCTATTTCAAAACAAGAGGATTCACACAAGAGAGAGAGAGATGGATTCGTGAAACTTTACATGCAAATACATTTGTCTAAATATGTAAATGAATTATATTTCGTAGGCTATGGCAGCAGCATTCCCTTCCAATGCAATGCGCACATGTGCATATTCTGGAGTCCATATAAGGTGCGCCAGTGGTATGGACGGACAGATTTTACTGATCGCACCATTTTATTACGTTAAGTAGTCAGTGATAATGTATCTACAATGCGCCATTCCACATTACGAGAAAATGAACGGGCTTAAGAGATGCCACATCAGGGGTTTATGAAAAGTCGAGTCGTTATGCATAGGTACCAGCTGGAAGTTTGAACTAAACTATTTCGCATCAATAATATTTTTGAAGTACTAAGCTCAGGAGAGCATACATAACCGCCGTAATGATTTCTTAAGAAAGCAAGTGCTGGAGAAGATCGTGTGATGTTGAAGACAGTCAAAAAGGCACTACTGGTGTTGCTTTCCTCCTTTTACAGGTACCTAATTTCCGTTATATATAGCGTAGTATCAAAGAACATCATTTGATAATTACTCACAGAGGTAAAACTTTATTATCGGCAGCCGGTACGACGTGTACTATTGCACCAACATATAGGCAGCAAATTCGTGTGAAATTGTTTGATCCCGATAACCGTTATGATGTCACAGTATTCAAAGATGAATATATTTTCCCTCTTAATGTAGGTGATCACAGAATCATATTATAGAGGAGACTTGGTCATATCTTCAATCAAGATTCAGTGACCGAGTGATACACGACCATTGCACATTTACAGATTTCGAAGCAATCTCCTCAGACGATAGTAATCTCATAGTTTTGCTACACGGTATGTTTACAGTATCCCTTGACATTGAGAATATTTTGCAGATCGTCACATTGCATATGCTCCCAGACTATCAAGAAGATATATATCAGCCTAATAATGCCAGACCACACAGGCGACAATATCTCAAAAATGCCTCAACTTCCTTTATAACCTTTTCCAACGAAAGTTAAATTTTGGGATATCCTGGGAAAGCAGTTACAGCCATAAAGGAAGGTTGATGAACTAGCTCAGTAATGTTAATACATCTGGCAGAATCTGCCACAGGACAACATTAAACTGATACTTGAATCTCGAGTAAATGTAATCCGCACCCCGTCTTACATCTTTACAAGAAGAGAATTTACAAAATATTAACATAAGACAATTTTAATGCCACTTCTTTGTACTTAAAACCCCTTTAAAAAAAAATGTATTATTTTATATAAGCAACACGCATGCTAAGTTTCATACCAATATAACACTTTCTTTGGTGTGTGTGTGAATCCTTTAATTTAACATAGTGTCTCAATTTTGTGATATGTTTCATGAGGTGGAATAATGAAGCTGAGAAACAATTCTCTGAATTATCATGGGTAGCATTATGAATCACTAAATTGGAAGCCCCCTAAACACTTGGAACTTAAATCTATCTGTGATATGAATATTAAATTCAAGACTTAAGCTCTCTAAAGGGCAGTTCATATTTTCCTGTCAAACATAATCAGAGTGGCTTATGAGAGCAAAATAAGCACTAGTCATTAGGTTAAATATTTTCACATATTAGTATAAGATTTGTTAGCCTTGTGTCAAAGCAACTGTAGCTATATTTAATATTTCTTCGGGCATCACTTTCTTTAGAGTAGTATTTAAATTATATAATCATATTAAAAATTATTTCCTCTTTTTTGCTTCTACTTTCTCTTACTATAAAATATAATAAAGGAAAAATATTGTTTTCACGCAAATTTTAGATTTCGAGATTTTCATGCGAATAAATGTTTTAGGAAATCCTGAACACGATGCGACTATTTTTGAGAGATGTTGGTCCATCTGTCTGTCTGCCGGACTGTCTGTCAGTTTGTTTACCTGTAGTCGATTTTCTGTGTACACTATAGCAGTCACAGATATTAATGAATAGTCGCAAAATTCCATATCCGGGTTTGTTATCAAAAAATGTAGAACTAGGTAGGAATTTTTGAAATTCGAGCAATTAATTCGAAATGTTGTATTGTCTTAACATGGCTGCATAGGCAGAATGATGCCAAAAATTAGTTATTTATTGCTCAATAAAAAAACCCTTTTATTCAATAATACTTGACAGTTTCAAGCCCTGTTGTTAAAAATAGCCGTGATGCAATTTTAGTGTTCATGACATCATTAACCGACTTCGAATGGGGAAGTGTTACCTCCAAGAGAGAAAAGATTGTCAAGCTTAGTATCAATCAAAATATATTTTCAAGTCCTTTTAAATTTAATTGTAGCTTGCTATAATTGGTCTTAGTTGGACCAACAATAGATTTTTCACCCTTTTTCTTACAAAACTTGTAAAAAAATCGGAAGTTTTTAAAAATAGGATTTAATGTGAGAAACTCGAGTTGCGCTGAACTCCAGTTAAATCTAATTTACTTATTGACTTCCTTCGTCTGTAATTTTATGAGGAGTATAAATGCATGTGTGCTATTTCTTTTAATACGGGAGTGTTATATGATACAAAAATATTTAACTCGTATTGGGTTACATAAATGGAATGTACATTGCAAATGCAAAACATTTTTTTGAATTTCTATTTATTCTTTTGTAAGGATTATTTACCCTACATAAAAGTTATTTATATCGAATATCGATGCAGTGGAACAATATCAATTTTCGTAAAACCTATTGACAAAGAAATACTTAAATAATATTTAAAATATTCGGACAATTGGGGTTTAGGCAACAACGTTTCTTTAAAGAATTATTTTATGTATTGTTAAATGTTTTGAGGAATATTTTTTAAATAAAATATCGATTAGAAAAATGTTAATTTACAATTTACGATACAAAATTTTGTTACTGTAAAATATAATTTTACTTTAAACTTTAGGCTCAAAATGATCTTTGCGAAATAAACAATAAAAGTTCATTTAAATTATATTTGGTTATACATTGTGTGTAGTTAGTTCTCTAAGTTATGTGATGTGTTATGTTAGGGAGATTATTAATTATCATGTTCGTGCATCAATTAATGAAACATGTGTAATACTTGTGATATACGACTAGTATGAAATTGAGGGTTCTGCAACGGTACTCGGTGCTGGGATGAATATCACCTCTATCTCTCCCAATCCTCCATATATCATACTTCCTCACTACTTCCCGATACTTTGGACATCCACCCCGGAGATTATTTTAAAGGATAAAGAACTTTAGAACTTTGCCTCTGACTTCCCTGTTTCTGATCCTTGCCAAGATTTTACTTCTATTTTAAAAACCACGACTTTTTAGGCCCAAAATTATCATTCTAATTAGCTATGCATTCATACATTTATGCTAACATATACCCTAATGTCATAAGGTAAATAGTCCTTACCCAAAATTACTATACTAGAGGACTTACCTTTGATGCTTTCACTAAGGATGGAGCATGTAAACTCCTGGTTCTCAAGCCGGAGAGACAAATACACATATAAAATAAACGCACTTATTTAAATTGATCAATTTAGTTCATACTTAATTTCATAGATATCTATATATCTTGATTATTAAGATTATTCATAAATCCATTTTTTATGACACATCTATCTCTACCAATATTTAATTAACACACATATTTATGCAACATAATTGCATAGTTACATATATTTATAACACATAATTTAATTGGCACTTATATTTAGAACACATTAATTACTATTAGCTGCCGAAAATCTGCGTAGTTCATTTAGTTTAAATACACGAGCTCGTCATTGCAATAGGTTCGTTCGAGCTTATTGTTAACTCTACGATACGTGTTGGTGTGCCTTCCATGGTAGCTAGTGACAATTGTAAATACATAAATACCTATTTTTTTGCATTTTGACACTTAATCGTGCCATCACTCTGCTGGATGCCTGCATATATTTTGATACGCCAGTATTTCACTATGCATATGATACTATCACACATTTCATTGCTGATCCACGCTTTCTTTGTGCTCATAGTAGATATTTTTTGAACTAACTACATTGATATGTTGCTAGATCCTTGTCGAAAATTCAAATCTATCGAACTTTCTGGAACAAACTGTGGGACAACTTTTTTCTTTCCCCCCTGTGGTTTCATGCCACCTTATCCCATTTCTCGTTGATGAAGAAGGGGATGAACGCTGTTTGTTTATGTTTGCATTTCATTTGGTTTCCTCTGCTGCATTTACATTGCTCATTAGCTTGCTTGGCATCCGTAATTGAAATTACAAAATGTCGTCACTCCTTACGATATTAATAGCTATACATTCATACATTTATGCTAACATATACTCTAATAAGAATTAAATGGTTGGATACGTTTTAATAATGTAAATTTACCTATAATTCAGGTAATGCTAACTTGATATACTACGTATGTTTGTTATAATGTTGCTAATATTTTTTCCAGGTTTAATTTGGAGTCTGTATATTCAAGCCCCTGAAAAAAATTCAATTCTCTTCAATCAAATATCCGCTTTGAAAACTTTGGTATAATTTTTCCATTCAAGTTTACATCCTTTATTTTTTTGGTTTTGTTTCCTATTTTTTGGATTTTAGTTACTTTACGATCAGTGTTATTTTGAGCAGTAGCTCATATGGTCTCCGCAACCATTTGGTTCTTTCATATTTTATTTTCATTTCTTCTGCTGATACTAATTATTTTGCTGTTTCACTAGATGGCTTGAAAATGTCGAGAGTGACCTCAAAACTATTGGAATTACGAACTAGAGAGGCGTGATATCTAACAGATATCGATGACGAAAACTGATTGGAACTGTCTTGGCCTGTTTTAGGTTGTAACGCCCAAGAAGAAGAATATAATTTTTAATGATATAAATGAGTTAGTTAAATTTATTAAACCATTTGAATTATTCAGGAAACATTTAAATTACTAATTTTAAAGTACTAAGAGTTTAAGATGAAAGCAATACTTTTTATTAACACTTTACAACAAATTTGAAAAGTGTTTATGACTTTGTTCATTCTGTCTGTCTGCCTGTCTGTCTATCTGTTAGCACGATAAGTGCCGTCAAAATGACTTAATCGAAATGAAATTTTAGTATGTTGTTCAGACGATCTGTAGGACCTATGGGAATATAAAGGAATAATATCACCCAATTAGTTTTGGATTGAACCCGGGTTGAAGAAATGAAATACATTGAACGCTATGGGATCTAATTTTTCAAACATATTTTAAGCGGATTTAAAATTCACAAATTGCTTCGAAAATTTTAGATTATATTCAAATTGTTCCATAAAATATATAAAAAAAATGCAGCAAAATATATTCAGTAGTTATTTAAATAAAAATTAGAATAATAATTACAGATCTTATATGAAGCAATCACGTGACCATGATATGAAAAGATCACGTGACCCACTTAAAAATAAAATATGGCATCCATCTTGTCTCAAAATCGTGATTTTTAAAGTTCTTTTTAATTCATATTTAGTGTTGTATCCGTCCTAAAACCACTTTATTTCTGCTAAAATTCTGTACATTTGCTACTGAAACAACACAATGACAATATATTTGAGTTTAAATGATCATCCAAATTCGATTATTTCTACAACGAAGCCTATTTTTCACTTATGTAAAATGTAAACAGCAAAATATGTAGGATGAGTTGTATAAGAATTGCTGTATTCTATTAGCGCAAAAGTATTTAGCTCATGGAATTTGCATACCTGATATGAATGAAATATTCATTGATTTTACAGAGAGAAGGGCGATTTTTTCCGATGAAGTTTTAAGCATAGAGTTGAATTACTTGTAGCTCCATGGTCTTAAGTTTTTAAATAAAATAAATTACTTTAGTGCTGTGATGAATGAAATGAATGGGAAAATGTTATGAATGAAATGCTGCTTTTATAGAGTGAGCCAGGCGTGTTATTTTTGTTTCTATGACGTTATTTGAATGAATGTCAGTTGTTTTCGATGAAGTTTTCAAATATAATAAATTATTGTAGTATTATGATGATTTTAAAAATATTACCGAGGAATGTATTGAATTTTAGAGATTTTTAAACCAGGCAATTTATATTTCAAATGCGTTATTTGAATGAAGTTCATTGTTTTCGATGAAGATTTAAGTTTTCAAATATAATAAATTAATGTAGTATTGTGATACGTTTTAAAATATTACTTAGGAATGTATTGCATTTTAGATATGTTTAAATAAAAATTGCATTGAAGATAGAAAATGTTTCATAATCAATTCTTTAATCATGATTGATCTTTCTTGCTTTATACGTTCAAATATTTTCCTCTGCCTCAATCAAATATTTTAAAATGAGCTTAACTCCAAGTGCAGTCAATTACTTGAAGAACAACAATGTTTTATATAAATCAAAATGTTATGACACTTGATGAATTGAAATAATTTTAAAAATTGTATTATCGAATAATAATATATGAGTGTCATAATATAAAAATTAATACTTTTCTTATCTTTCTTCCTGAACTTAATAGATTAGATTAAATAGTTTTGATTTTATAATGTAGATTATATTTCAGAGAAACTAAAGCTACAAACAGTAGTCAATTAGATTAAAATTAAGAAAACATTATATTTGAATAGCTTGAAGAACTTAATCGAACTTCCATTGAGAAAATAGCAGATAATATTAGCTCTGAAACCTAATCTGTTGGAGTACCAACTTTTATAGAATTCAAATAAGACTCGTTTGATCATAAATCAGAGCTACTAAGTTTCTAATAAATAATTACTAATGTATTTGTTTATCTGCCCCATTCATTTTTTCATGCGTTTAAGACATAGATAAAACAAGAAATTTATGAAGGACCATTTATATGGTGTATGGTGGAATGTGGGACGAACACTTCATAAACTAAACTAATACGCATGTGAGGTCTAAATAACCTTTAGTTATTATTCCCTCAGTTTTCAGTATAACTTATGTTTACTTTAACGTAACAATTCTGACTAGTTCAGTTATATATACCAATCACATAGCCAAGTAACATATTCGCCAGGAAGATTGGAATGCGATTCGATGGAATTAAGGATTAAGAAGGATTTGCGTGAATTAGAAAAAGAGAGAGAACCCCGCTAATAGATACCACTATGACCAGAAGAGTCTAGTATTCTGGTTTAAACTAAATGAGGTTAAGGCATGAGAAACGAGTGGGGTAAGCATAGGTCCTTTCTAACTAGACCACGGTTTAACTAATATATCACCAGGCCCGTACAAGTACATTGCATTATATAATTATGTGTATTTATGGGAAAGTACAATATTAGTTGTGCTATACGGCTCCATTTAAGTTAAACAGGCAGCTACTGTAAGTAGACTGAAGTTCACAATAAATGTGTTTCGGTTAACCGATTGCATCCATATGTTATTTTTCTGGGCCCCAAGGTCCTGCGTATCCAGATATTCCAGATTTTGAGTTTT
This sequence comes from Amaurobius ferox, assembly GCA_951213105.1. Classification (NCBI taxonomy): domain Eukaryota; kingdom Metazoa; phylum Arthropoda; class Arachnida; order Araneae; family Amaurobiidae; genus Amaurobius; species Amaurobius ferox. The sequence continues at coordinate 135,929,771 of OX578140.1, forward strand.
GTCATGTAAGGATACGTAATTCCGGAATCTGAATCGAATAATTCGTACAATAGAGTATTTATAGAGGTTCATTAAGTCAATATAGCTCGATCAGAGAAGGTACTATACAAGCATTTCTGTGGATGACCACCTGGGAACACCACGTGCTGTTGGCACATATCGGGAGCGGCAGCCCGGTGATTTGCGCGCTGGACTTGCACTCTGCCACAACTGCCGCCGTGTTCATGCGGAATACGATCAGGTTAAACATGTGCGTGCGTAAGTCCTTCCGAGAGGTTGGTGGTAGGGGAAGGAGGGTACGGTCCCTATGGATGCCTCCCCCACTGGGTTCCGGTCTAAATTGAGTGGCACTTCCCGGCCGTCCCAACGGTTACCTTACACCTTTCTGGTAGGTCGGAAGGTCTGGGTCTCAATAACAACAAGCATTTCTGTACTCTTTGCACAGCGCTTCCGTGCAAATAAACGAATTTTGGGAAAGTAACATTTCTAGAACATAATGTAGTAAGCCTTAGTGAATTAACCTACACCCTCCTTAATTTGATACTGAATCTATATCAATCATCTCCAGTGGAATCTGAGAAATATATATTAAAACAAATCATTTGAACTTTTTGAAGGGAAAAATAAATGGTTGAACAATATTTGGTGAACTGCCTGCACCTTTATAATTTGATGCTGATTCCTTATCAGCTCACTATTTTATGCTTCATCCAAATTTAATTTGTAGCCGATAATAAGAAATAGAAATTTCCGGAAGATTTTCTAACTCAAAGTAGAAAAGAACCAGAAGCAAAAATTCCTATTGAATTCTTTTACAAGCTTTGGAATTTGGTGCTTAATCCATATTAATTCTCAGATAACCATTACCTATAGTCGATCACAAGAAATTGGTGTTTTAAGGAATATTCTTGAATTGAAGGTGGAACAAAAACCGTAATTAAAACAACATAGGGTGTTCCTATATATCCTATAGAATCTAATGCTGAATCCATATCAGTCCTCATCTAGGCTGCATCTGCATCCAATCCTGATCAATAAGAGCAATGATTATAATGGAAAGTAAATAAATAACGGAAATAAAAATTCTTAATAAATCCCTCTATATCTTTTGGATTTTAATGCTTGACCTATATCAGCCCTCATCTAAACTCTACCTATATTGCATTCTGCTAAATAGATTTTTCAAAAAAATTATTTGAATAAAAAATAAATGGAATAAAAATAGGAAGACAATATTCTTAATGAAAACACCTACTTCCTCCGAACTTTGATGCTAAATCTATATAAGTCATCATATAAATACTATCTATAGCGAATTCTGCTAAATAAATATTTCAATTAAATTTTTTGGTAAAATAATTTACAGCAAAATTCTTGCCATCAGAAATAGCAAAAACGCAATTATAAAATAATCTGAATGGAACAGAACATGATTTCTTTACACACATTTATTATTTACTAGCAGTACATCTATTTTTCGTAAGGAGTATATATTATAAAGAAACTTAAAATGCATAATCATGTGCACATTCCTATAATATACTAAATGGCATTGTTATTCATAATATTATATTAAAATATTTAATTTAATGTTCCTAAACATAAGTTTAAGAATCGCTGTTCTCGCTATACAAAAATATATTCACTGGCAAATCTGAGAAATAAAACATCCTGGTCCCGTTTTAAAACACGTTCACAAATCATTTGAAAGCAAATCAATATATGCAAAATAAAATTTCTAAAATTGTATGGGACCCGTACTACTTATAATCGCGAATATTAGAATATACACGCGTGTATCAGTAAAAGATGACACGTTCTACAAAATACGAGTTTCTAAAATCTTTGCCAAAATAAAACAGATGACGTAATGAATTGAAAATATCAATAATCCCGTAATCTTTAAACCTGAGGGCCGTAATTGAACCCGATATATGCCAAAATGAATGGGCTAAAATTGCATAGTAAGATATACCCGTACTACTTATATTATCGTAAATTAGAAGATATGCCCGTTAGAGGATTACCTGTACTGCAATATGAATTTCAAAAATCTTTGCAAAAATAATGCGTCCTTTCCATGATATTCTTGATATTGCGGCGAACAATGTTTTTTCAGTGCGGCAAAAATTGAACACAAATTTCAAATCAAAAGTGGTTAATTATATGAGTAAAATTGCAGTTACATTAATTGGAGACTTTTCAAGCTCTATTACACTCAACATCCATTACACTCATCAACATCCATTACACTTATCAACAGCCATTTCATTCATATCTGAACAAAAGTAAGATAGTTCCAAGAGACCCCTTCCAGATACAGGAGAAAACGGAAGAGATACAAAAACTGTTCGGATAATAAAACTGAAAATTGCACAAATATTTACTGTAGAATGTGTAACTGGCATTTTTTTCTAATAAACAGCAGAATTTGCTTCAAGGAGTATCTTGAAGCCAAATAAAGTAGGAATTGGATGACAGGTTTCTTTAATTATTATAAAACTTAGTTTATTTATTTTTGTCCCTCGCTAAAAAATATCTTTTAGCCAAAATGTGATATCGGCGGATGGCACCACTTTTAACCTTAAGGCGGATTGGGGAATGAGTGTCCCGGTCTATAAAATAAAAATTAACAGGCTTAAAATTATAATTGCAACTATTTTCAGTTATTTACATCTAAATAAATGGAAAATAACAAAAAGTTATAAAGTTATGTTCAATAAAAATTCTGCTTCAAAAGTTTAACAGGACTTAATTTAAAATGTAGCATTTTTTGTGATTTTATTAGCCATAATCAAATAGCTTTTTTTTCTCATATTCAAATATCTTGCGGCAATGATAATGACTTCAAATTTTAATACTGTAAAGAGTCTCAGTGAAAATATTTTCAGTAAAATGTCTTTTTTTTAAATATTACGATTTAAGAGGTTCAAATAACTTACAATTATTCCAGAGCGTTTTCGGACGTGTTTCCATGTATTTTTGTGGATGCCGATTGGCATTTAATTTATATAACTTAAATTATATGGAATTTAGAGAATTCCTTGGGATCAAAATACAAAAATTAAAAAAAAAAGGTAATTTTAAATAAATATACTAGATATAAATATCAATGCTGGTGGACACCGCATTATTTCTAAAATCATAACTGGTGACGAAACGCACATACCGTCTTTTGACGTTCCAACACGTCAAGAAAGTAAAGTATGGGTTTGGTAGATGACCCCAAACCCACAATTGTGAAAATACAACGAACAATTTAAAAAGTAATATATACCGTGTTCTTCATAAGTACAGGACTGGTCAAAGCCATAAAGCTTGAGGGAAAGAAGACAGTTACAGCTAACTGGTGCACCACTAAGTGCCTTCCAGAAATTCTTCAGTAAGTGAATGTTAGGGTACTCATGCTTCAACATAACAATGATTCTTCTCATTCAGCAAGAATGACAGTCGAATTTCTTGAGCAAAAAAACATCAAAGTGATAGAACATCCATCCTATTCTCCTGATCTTGCCATGTGAGACTTTTGGCAATATTTTAATCTAAAAAAAATTACGTGGGCGTCGTTTTCATTCCGAAGATGAGATTGATGAAACTATAAGGGAGTACTTTGGACACTCTAGGGGAGTACTTTGAACACTCCTAAGTGTTGGCAAGTTTAACTTGTACCACTTAGCCGTATCTCAAAAATTTCAGTGTGACCCTTGTGTATAAAAGGTCATAATCAGTTTGAGAAATTAAAATGCCTTGTATCACATACCAAATCTCCTCCCTAAATATATATGTATAGTTACTATAATTAAATTATGATTATAATTTTCTTGATAAATAAAGTTTATTTTAAAGTTAAAATGGGTGAAGTCAATTGGGTAGTATTATGTTAATATATTTTATTCCAAGAACTCGCACAAAGCAATGATGGTGGGGTTTTTTACGGTTAATGCAATGTTTACGACTTACGAGTTACGTCTATATTTAAATGTTTATGTTAAATCTAAATATGCTTTGTACCACTTTCTGTTCATGCACCACAGTTACAAATCGTTTGCATCATTCTATATTTGATCACTTTTCCTTTATTTTGCATCATGTTTATGCGCTGTAATAAATTAACTTTGACAACCAAGTTATCTGCTCCGTTTAAATTTGGAACCGTCCAGTTGATTTCATTTGTGACATTTGGTTATAAACTATAATAAAAATCGTTTGCATTATTCTATATTTGATCATATTTCCTTAATTTTGCATCATGTTTATCTGCTGTAAGAAATTCACCTTTACAATCGAGTTATCTGCTCTCGTTAAATTCGGAACCGTCCAGTTGTTTTCATTTTCTGTGGTTTTTGGTTATAAAACATAGTTACAAATAGTTTGCATTTTTCTATATTTGATCCCTTTTTCTTAATTTTGCATCATGTTTATGTGCTGTAATAAATTTACCTTGACTAGTAAGTTTTCTGCCCTCGTCAAATTCAGAACCGTCGAGTTGTTTTCAGTTTCTGTTACCTATGGTTATAAAAAATAGCTACAAATCTTTTGCAATATTCCATATTTGGTCACTTTTCCTTAATTTTGCACCATTTCGATTATTCACAAAAGAAAAAATGTTTACTTTAATTTCGAGAGAATATCATTTACATAATAGAATATTAATCATCCTAAAGAATTACTGAAATATAATTATACTCCTTTAAGCATTTAGGATTTAAAATTCGTTAAAACATCAAGATTCAATTTCTTAAAGTACCGACGACGGCTCTTTTTATCATAGAATTAATTAATTAATTAATTAAATATGAATCCAATTGCGAAATTTATTTCTTTTGCAGAAAATTGATTTATGGGACTATTCTTGTTTTGAATGAATAGTTAATGTTTTTAAACATATATTGTGAATGCATGTTTTTTCTTTTATTTTGTTCCAATTACTAATAATGAAATATGATACTATACAATTATTTATACTGTTTCCTGAATAATTACTAATTTCTAATTGTAACAATCAATCGTAACATCAGATTCACTCGTTCTTACAACTATAACTTTTTTTCTTAAAGATAATCATGATATTTTGCGTAAGAATTTCTTGTGTTCAGCCTAAAACATTTTAATGCTTTACCTAATGAACTAAAGTCTGTAAAGTCACCTAGCAGTATAAGTATAAAATGAAAATTTGTATATATTCACATACGGTTGCGAAAGTTTTTTAATTTAATTATTTCAAATATAGTTTTTGTTAACTGTTGTACCTGTTGTCAATCATTCCTTATTATAGTTTATCTTAGTGACCTGAATGGAGTTGGTAATCCCTTGGTCACATTGTAACATGCATTTGTGTTCTGTGGTTGTATTTGTGTGATGTGTTTGTGTTATGTTTGTCTGCTGGTGTGTCCTCCTGTCTTGTTTGTTGTATTAGTAAATTTTAATATGAGTTTTTTTAACAGACTAGTTTTCGCATATGGAAGAATTAGGTTGTATATAGGTAAACTCAAATGACAATGATTACCTGTTTTAATAAATCGTTTGCTACTCTAAGCGCTGAATGACAAGATTTTGTTTCACCAAAAAACTTAACGGCACTTTGAAGCTGACGAAAATACTGTGACAAAGTATTAAGCTAAACTTTCGAGTATTCTACACGAACACAACTTGTTCCAGACCACCTACGGTGATCTACATTAACCTGAAATTACACCTTCACCTAAGTTAGGACAAAGTTGCTGAAAATGGTAAAAAAAATAATAAATAAATAAGAGCAAAACCTATCCAACCAGGAGGGTTTTCAGATGGATATCTTATGCGGGGAAGAGTCTCCAGAATCATTTGCCATATGAAAAATACATAATTTGGGGCTATCAAACTCATTAGCATTGAGGTCCGGAATAATTTTATAAACAAAGCATTTTTAAAAGAAAGATATGGAAAGTAACTTTAATATGACGTATATTGATTATATAGATGTATATTGATTATATAGATGTTGATTAAAATCAGAGTTACAAAATGTGGAACATTCACTTTATATTGATAGATAAAAGGATTATTTAATTAACATGAAAAACTGATATTATTTAATACTATACATTAAGTAAATTTTATAATACTAATAATAATTTCCATTTTAATTAAATAAGTAATACTTATTTATATATCATGAAAAACTGTAATATGATTAACATGTCACATTATCCACTGATTGTAATAATCATACCAATTTCATTCGTTCTTGTAACATTTTTTACCACACACACACACACAGACAGACAGACATACATGTATTTACAGAAATTAAAAGAATTTCAATTTGACTTCACGAATTCTCAAAAGGTGTATAATGGACAAAAATTCAAATTCATTTTATTTTACACTACACCGTTGCATTATATTACATGATACATGTACAGAAAGTAAAGACGTAAAAGATAATAAGAAAATATATTATATTGGTCAAATATTTTAAAATACTTATTCATTGAAATTATTCAAACATTAATACTTTTAATATAATAAAATTAAAGATAATCAGATATTAAGTCATGCTAAAATACATATAACTCTAATTTAAAAGAAATATCACATTAAATTTTCTTTGCTCTAGCAAATATACTATAGTTTTGAGTTTATTGTACATTCCTTCAATTGCATTTATAATTGAAACTACTTCTAAAATTACAGGTAAATATTTTAATTAGGTATTAGCAGTTTACATAATGTTGGATAACACGTTAATTATTTTTACAAAGGTATTGTGATTACCTATTACGAAATTTTTAATTGCGAGTAAATTAGTTTGAGAAAAGTGTAATTGACAATATAATTGGTTACCCAGAACAGACTTCTTTTAATTTTCTTGAAACAAACATTGAAGATATAAATAAAATTTTTACATTGAAGATATAAATATTTTTTAAAAATTGCCAAATTCAACTAAAACTAGAAAAACTTCCTTTTATTCTCTCAGTCTATCAAATTTAACTAAGATCTGTCAAATTACCATTGATGCATGTAAACAAGCATTTCACCCATATGGTGAGAATAATTAACTCAGATGACGGAATGTTTGAAGATCCCTCATCTAATGAGTAATGCAATTTATCTCAGACGACTTAACCCAAGATTTCCCTAGAGTGAAAAGAAACCACCTCGAAAGATTGTTTCAAGATAAAATTTATCATTTATTATCAATCAGGAACAGTGTACAGTAATAGATATATATTAATCTTGGTAAGTGTTGAGAATTGTGATATTTGCTGATTAATGATTAATATATAATTGCATTTAAATTCTATACATTACCTTAATTCTTTTTACTTAACATATGAATCTTTATTTATCCTTTACACTAACGGATCTCAATGCTAAAATAAAGTTATATTTCCCAAAGGGATATTTAAACTATACTAAACGTAAAAAATAGCTTCAATAAAATAATGGTACTATTTTTATTGAATTATAAAGCACTAATGATCATAGTTATTTTCTTTTAGAAAATATGAAAAATGAGTATATTTTAAAAAAGATGACTAGGTGGGAGAGACATCACATCATATTCTGGCAAACAGTAATACAGAAACAATCAAAGAATAAGTGGATAATTTAATGATTTCAAATACAGGAAATAAAAATTACCTTTTAGCAGTCAACAACCAAGCTAAAAAAACTAGGCCAGATAAATCGGACTTCTGTTGAAACAAAAGCAATTATCTAAATTTGCAATGTATAATTTAATGATAAAAATAAATGCAACAATCACAGGATAGCATGTTATAAATAACAATACATGCCTGAGAACTGAGAACATTATGCCTAGAAATTCCTATATATATACAGTCCAAATACAGGAAATAACAAATACATTAGTGTGAGGCCAGAATATGTCCTCACATGAGACATTTTTATTGCAATATTTATGGTGCCTAGAACGGTTAACAAAGATTATAGTCTGGCTGGCGCCGGAGTTTACAACAGAGTGAACTTTTAGGTCAAATACAATAAATTTGGGTGTTCCAGGCCACAGGGGCTAAGAGGAGCATTGATATATATGAAGTGATGCCATTGGATTCAGAAGAACCAATGAGCACCAAGGGGAAGAAGGGCAGAGCTACCTCCTCCCCCCCGCCGAAGGAACCAAAAGGAGTCTCATACGAAGTGTTGTGGCAGTGAGTCTCATACGAAATGTTGTTGCAAGGAGTCTCATACGAAGTGTTGTTGCAGCTAGTTTCATACGAAGTGTTGTTGCAGAAGTAAGTCCGATACGAAATGTTGTAGCAGTTGGACGGATACGAAAGGAGTTGGGAGCAGATACTCATACGAAAGGGGTTGCAGTTGACTATAAGTACGAGATGCAAGCCACACACCAGAGAGTTATGGCCCTACGTTCAGCAATAAGACGGATGCAAGCCTCAGCGTGATGAGCCCAAGATTAAACTGTAAGGTATGTGCTCATTTCCTCAGGTCATAGACACTATCGAAATCTAATATTTCTGGTCACATATCTCCCATTATTAAAGAAATTTAATGATAGTTGATAGGTATGATAAATTGTTGTTAGTGATCAATTGATGTTGTAAATAAATTATTTTGTTAAAGTTAAATAGGCTGATCTTTTTATAATGAATAATGAATTCTTTTCAGGACTTCCACATAAGCAAAATAATTGGAGGGTTATTGCGGCACAACGACGAGTAATGTACTTAAATGTCAATTCCACGTTATGAGATCAACGGCCATGTTTTGAATGCTTAATAAACAATTAATATTAATATAATCTTAAAACTTAACTCATTTCAATTCCACGTCCCACATTTGATGTTTTTACAGAATTTAATAATTAAAAGTAACCTAATCACAATTTCGTATTGCCACAATTAGCAGTCAACAGCCAAGTTCAAAAGAACTAGGCCAGATAAATCGGACCTCTGTTGCAACAAGAGCAATTTGCTAAATTTGCAATGTAGAATTTTATGATAAAAATAAATACAATAATCAAAGGATAGCATTTTATAAAATACAATGCATGGCTATAGAACTGAGCACATTATGTCTAGAAATCACTATATACATAATTTTCTAACGTGTGTAACGTTTTATTAACTTCTAGGAACCTCCAAAATCCCACGGTGACACAAAAGTTTGAAACTTTGCACATTTATAGTATCAACTACAGTACAGAACCTAGCAGAGCAGAACTTTTATTTTTCTCAGGTAGTGGACAAAGTGAGGGATGGAGGGTTAAAGTCTCCCAGTAGCTTCTTATAATACAAAGTGGGGGATTGAGAGGTAAAATCTCCCATTACCTACTTATAATACAAAATGGAGGATAGAGAGTTAAACTCTCCCATTACCTTCTTATAATACAAAATGGGGGATGGAGAGATAAAGTCTCCCATTACCTTCTTATAATACAAAATGGGGGATGGAGAGGTAAAGTCTCCCATTACCTTCTTATAATACAATATGGGGATGGAGAGGTAAAGTCTCCCATTACCTTCTTATAATACAAAATGGGGGATGGAGAGGCAAAGTCTCCCATTACCTTCTTATAATACAAAATGGGGGATGGAGAGGTAAAGTCTCCCATTACCTTCTTATAATACAAAATAGAGGATGGAGAGATAAAGTCTCCCATTACCTTTTTATAATACAAAATGGAGGATGGAGAGTTAAAGTCTCCCATTACCTTCTTATAATACTAAATGGGGGGTGGAGAGGTAAAGTCTCCCATTACCTTCTTATAATACAAAATGGAAGAAGGAGAGTTAAAGTCTCCCATTTCCTTTTTATAATACAAAATGGGGGATGGAGAGGTAAAGTCTCCCATTACCTTCTTATAATACAAAATAGAGGATGGAGAGTTAAAGTCTCCCATTAACTTTTTATAATACAAAATGGAGGATGGAGAGTTAAAGTCTCCCATTACCTTCTTATAATACAAAATGGGGGGTGGAGAGGCAAAGTCTCCCATTACCTTCTAATAATACAAAATGGAGGATGGAGAGTTAAAGTCTCCCATTACCTTCTTATAATACAAAATGGGGGGTGGAGAGGTAAAGTCTCCCATTACCTTCTTATAATACAAAATGGAGGATGGAGAGTTAAAGTCTCACATTACCTTCTTATAATACAAAATGGGGGATGTAAAGTTAAAGTCTCCTGTTACATTCTTATAATACAAAATAGGGGATGGAGAGTTAAAGTCTCCCATTACCTTCTTATAATACAAAATGGGGGGTGGAGAGTTAAAGTCTCCCATTACCTTTTTATAATACAAAATGGAGGATGGAGAGTTAAAGTCTCCCATTACCTTCTTATAATACAAAATGGGGGGTGGAGAGGTAAAGTCTCCCATTACCTTCTTATAATACAATATGGAGGATGGAGAGTTAAAGTCTCCCATTACCTTGATATAATACAAAATGGAGGATGGAGAGTTAAAGTCTCCCATTATCTTTTTATAATACAAAATGGAGGATGGAGAGTTAAAGTCTCCCATTACCTTTTTATAATACAAAATGGAGGATGGACAGTTAAAGTCTCCCATTACCTTCTTATAATACGAAATGGGGGGTGGAGAGGTAAAGTCTCCCATTACCTTCTTATAATACAAAATGGGGGATGGAGAGTTAAAGTCTCCCATTACCTTTTTATAATACAAAATGGAGGATGGAGAGTTAAAGTCTCCCATTACTTTTTTATAATACAAAATGGAGGATGGAGAGTTAAAGTCTCCCATTACCTTTTTATAATACAAAATGGAGGATGGAGAGTTAAAGTCTCCCATTACCTTTTTATAATACAAAATGGAGGATGGAGAGTAAAGTCTCCCATTATCTTTTTATAATACAAAATGGAGGATGGAGAGTTAAAGTATCCCATTGCCTTCTTATAATACAAAATGGGGGGTGGAGTGGTAAAGTCTCCCATTACCTTCTTATTATACAAAATGGAGGATGGAGAGTTAAAGTCTCCCATTATCTTTTTATAATACAAAATGGAGGATGGAGAGTTAAAGTCTCCCATTACCTTCTTATAATACAAAATGGGGGGTGGAGAGGTAAAGTCTCCCATTACCTTTTTATAATACAAAATGGAGGATGGAGAGTTAAAGTCTCCCATTACCTTTTTATAATACAAAATGGAGGATGGAGAGTTAAAGTCTCCCATTACCTTTTTATAATACAAAATGGAGGATGGAGAGTTAAAGTCTCCCATTACCTTCTTATAATACAAAATGGGGGGTGGACAGGTAAAGTCTCCCATTACCTTCTTATAATACAAAATGGAGGATGGAGAGTTAAAGTCTCCCATTACCTTTTTATAATACAAAATGGAGGATGGAGAGTTAAAGTCTCCCATTACCTTCTTATAATACAAAATGCGGGGTGGAGAGTTAAAGTCTCCCTTTACCTTCTTATAATACAAAATGGAGGATGGAGAGTTAAAGTCTCCCATTACCTTTTTATAATACAAAATGGAGGATGGAGAGTTAAAGTCTCCCATTACCTTTTTATTATACAAAATGGAGGATGGAGAGTTAAAGTCTCCCATTACCTTTTTATAATACAAAATGGAGGATGGAGAGTTAAAGTCTCCCATTACCTTTTTATAATACAAAATGGAGGATGGAGAGTTAAAGTCTCCCATTACCTTTTTATAATACAAAATGGAAGATGGAGAGTTAAAGTCTCCCATTACCTCCTTATAATACAAAATGGAGGATGGAGAGTTAAAGTCTCCCATTACCTTCTTATAATACAAAATGGGGGGTGGAGAGTTAAAGTCTCACATTACATTCTTATAATACAAAATAGGGGATGGAGAGTTAAAGTCTCCCATCACCTTCTTATAATACAGAATGGAGGATGGAGAGTTAAAGTATCCCATTACCTTCTTATAATACAAAATGGGGGGTGGAGAGGTAAAGTCTCCCATTACCTTCTTATAATACAAAATGGGGGGTGGAGAGTTAAAGTCTCCCATTACCTTCTTATAATACAAAATGGAGGATGGAGAGTTAAAGTCTCCCATTACCTTCTTATAATACAGAATGGGGGGTGGAGAGGTAAAGTCTCCCATTAACTTCTTATAATACAAAATGGAGGATGGAGAGTTAAAGTCTCCCATTACCTTTTTATAATACAAAATGGAGGATGGAGAGTTAAAGTCTCCCATTACCTTTTTATAATACAAAATGGAGGATGGAGAGTTAGTCTCCCATTACATTCTTATAATACAAAATAGGGGATGGAGAGTTAAAGTCTCCCATTACCTTCTTATAATACGGAATGGAGGATGGAGAGTTAAAGTCTCACATTTCCTTCTTATAATACAAAATGGGGGATTGAGAGTTAAATTCTCAAATTCCCTTCTTATAGTACTCGGCCGACACTCAGCTGAAACTCGACCTAAATGTCACAATTTTCAATGGAGACAACTAGATTCGGCAATAAGCATACATACATTATTAAACAAAATAAAACTTATTAAAAATGTTGCAGCCTAATATTTTTTAGATTGTTAGGTTCCCTGTTTTTGACATGCTTAACTACTAGTTAAGTCATAATATAACTCTGGCGTAAAAGAAATATAACTAATTTCTAAGCTTAATTATAAGATTAGAATTGACCGCTAATCAAAAATGATTGTACATTGTCAGTTGTAACAATGTACAGACCATCCAAAATTAATTTTTGGGTTTCTTATATAGTAATGATTAGTACATGTGGCCGCAATAACCGACCATATTAATGTTTTATGTAGCTCGGAGTTTCTTCTGAAAAGAATTTGATTAATAACTTAAAAGTAATTCCACTTGTCCAATAAACAGACATAAAATTGCTCCAACAAAACTTTATTAATTATTATATTTAATATTAAATTTTAGCATATCCTAACTTCAACACACTAATTATATTCATAATTTATTCTCTTGTACAAAATTAGAGTTTCTATGACTATATCGACAATCATACTGTTTGATACTGTTCCCCTTCCTTACCGACTTCTCATCAGGCAACGCAATTTTCTCATATTATCAGGTACACATTTTTCGTGTTTACCACACCAAATATATCGATTGTCAGGATCACATTTTTAAGTGCTATTACGGCAAATAAATCGAATACCAGGAGCATATTTGTAAGTCCTACTACAGCAAATATATCGAAAGTCAGGTGCACATTTTTAAGTGCTACTACAGCAAATATATCGAATGTCAGGAGCACATTTTTAAGTGCTACTACAGTAGCAAATATATCGATTATTGGGAGCACATTTTTACGTGCTATTTCAACAGCAAAATATTAAGTTGTTGTTGATGAGACCCAGACCGTCCGACCTACCAGAAAGATGTAAAGTAACTGTTTGGACGGCCGGGAAGTGCCACCCAATTTAGACCGGAACCCAGTGGGGGAGGCATCCACAGGGACCGTACCATCCTTCCCCTACCACCAACCTCTCGGAAGGACTGACGGATCCACATGTTTAACGCGATCATACTCCGCATGAACACGGCGGCAGTTGTGGCAGCGTGCAAATCCAGCGCACAAACCACCGGGCTACCGCGCCCGAAATGGGCCAACAGCACGCGGTGTTCCCAGGTGGTCACCCACCCAAGTACTAACCGCGCCCGATGATGCTTGACTTCGGTGATCTAACGAGAACCGGTGTTTTCAGCACGGTAGGGCCGTTGACTAGCAAAATATTAAGTGTCATTGGAGCACAATTTTTAAGTTCTACTAAACCATTAAATATATCGAATCTTCGGAGCTCATTTTTTACGTGCTATGCCAACCATACAATAGTAAGTGCGTGATAAATATTCACTGATGCGCAGGTGTAATTTCTATTTCTCGCTTGACTCTCATTGGTTCCACTATATCTATTTACCATTTTGCTCCAGTCATTTGGACCTGGGCGTGGTCTACATTGGCTTTCATTGGTTATTTTGTGGTGCCCCACGAGCTCGCTTGCGTCCATCGTAGTACCTCTCAAGCTGCCATGTTTCATTTAGTACTCGTAAATAAATTGTCCGCCTATTATAAAATTAGGCGTCGCCTTATCGCAAAGTCATAGCTGGAATATGAATCTATCATAATTACATCACTACAATAACTTAGTCGATTTCAAAATAAGAGATTATAAATATTATCCTAATAATTATTCAAATAAGAGCTTATAAATTATCCCATAACTATATAAACTCTAAAGATGATTAGAAATTATGTCATAGAAAATAGAAATTTGTATTTTATATATAAACCTCATTTCCTTTTCATTTCATGGACTTTTATAATAAAATATAGAAAGACCACAAAAATCTAATCAGAGGTAGTTGTTTGAATCATTTTCTATTTCAGGTTTTGGGACTGATTTATTTCAGAAACGATCAATGGAAACTTTATTTATTGCGATTTTCTCTAGAACGTACAATCATGAAACCCTTACAAATAAAATAAAATAAAGAGTTACGCATTAAATTTAATGCAGATCGAAAGAAAATGGGATTTTTATGTAAACGGAAAATATCAAGAGGATTACATATAAGAAGAGTTGATGACTAGATTGCAATTTGGATAGGCAAATCTAATTGATATTTTCATTGGGTTCATGGCTCGCTCTGTGTTGTCAAATTCTTAGAGAATTATTAATTTGTAATGTGATTTTCCATTCTTTTAAATTCTTTTCTTTTATCAAGAACGAATTTTTATCAATAAAAGATTAATTTCTCTACAATATAATTTATATAAAAAAGTATGATATTAAATATTAGGCTGTCGCATATTTTATTAAAGATTAGGTGGTCTCATATCAACATGTGGTGTAAATGACTAATTGTAATTAATTACATTAATTAAGTGGTCGTATAGTCATGATGTATCTTGTTTGTAGCTGCAATAACCCACCAGTGTGTGCTTCCGGTTTGCCAACCTGTAACTAAATTCATTAATATACATACATTGGAATAATTAACTTTGGAAAATGCAGAGAAATATGTTATTCAAATTTAATTTTTAATATAATTATCATTTGTATTGTAATTATTCTTATTATCAAAATTCACATTAATATTTGACATTTACTTATCATGGGTTATTATCTTGATTAACAAAGTATTCTACTGACAGAAATTTAGTGTGTTTATTTTTGAGTGACTTACAGTCTTCTCACGCTCATCAGTAGGCATTGATTCATATGGATCGACGTTCTTTTTTGGACCTGTAGTTTACTTTTAACATTTTCTGCACTCGTGTATTTTAATGTCTGCACTCCGTTTTTTTAATACTTAACTCGCTAATTTCTAAAATCTTTATCCACTACATGTTAAATCACTAACTTCTCGCAAACTATAATACTCTTCTCTTCTCATCACTCCATCTCTTACACAATGTTTTTTGTAGGCCAACGACCGTACCGTGCTGAAAACACCGGTTCTCTTTAGATCACCGAAGTCAGGCAGCATCGGGCGCGGTTAGTACTTGGGTGGGTGACCACCTGGGAACACCGCGTGTTGTTGGCTCTTTTCGGGCGCGGCAGCATAGTGGTTAACGCGCGATTCTCACCGCTGCCAGAACTGCCGCCGTGTTCATGCGGAGTACGATCACGTTAAACATGTGGGTCCGTAAGTCCTTCCGAGAGGTTGGTGGTAGGGGAAGGAGGGTACGGTCCCTGTGGATGCCTCCCCCACTGGGTTCCGGTCTAAATTGGGTGGCACTTCCCGGCCGTCCAAACAGTTACCTTACACCTTTCTGGTAGGTCGGACGGTCTGGGTCTCAACAACAACAATGTTTTTTGTCAATTCCGCCTTGGCTGTCCATTGGATCGCAAACATCTGTGAGCGGCCTGGTCCAGTCTTCCATTAAACAATCAACTACTGTCCGCGGAGTCGACTCTTAAACAGCCAGCCACCTTCACCACCTTGAGTCCACAAACATCATATTAGATGATATCATAAATCATTGTCCGACCTTAAAATCAAGTCTGGCGCCTTGGTATTTATAAACAAAACTATTACCTTTTCAAAACCTGCATTACACAGTCATTCGAAATTTGATGGATTACTCATTTTGAGTAACCCTAAAAACGGACACAGTTATTTTTAATGATGCCTCTAAAACTGAGCAGATGTCTCATTAAAACTACGAGCACAATATCTGCCAATCAAATTGACAAAATCTAATAATTAATGCCAGAGGCATAGGGCTTTTTGGTTTACTGAAGACCCGTAAAATTCACTCACGTGTTCGAAAATTGAAAGTAAATATTATAAAACTGCATTCAAAAATATTCCAGAGAAACTTCTTTTGTTTAAAAGCAAATTTTTGAGTTAAAGCAAATGCTATCATTTACAGGACGTTTACATGTCAAAAATTAATGAACCTCAATATTTTAAAGTTATAGTAAGTCGTTTTCGAGATATTAAATTGTTTTCCAGACATAGCTGGAAATCTCCGAAAACCCTTGGAGAGTTTGTTCAGTTATCTCTTAATCAACTGGATCTTAAAATTTCGTGTTTTGATGAAGAAAGATGCATTTGATCCCAAAACAGCACGTTTCCTTCATTTTGTCATTTACCACATATTTTCGTGGATTTTGAATATGGTTATCGCAATTTTATGTATTTGACTCTTTCAGCATATTTCATTCGTTTTAGCTACAATTTTCACAATTTTACTATATCTCTTTATATGGATTGGTCTTTTTCTTCCTCTCCCTAATTTCTCACCATTCCCATATAGTTGACAATAATTTAAAAAATGTAATTATTTTTTCTCTGTTTTATTTTAAAATATCATATCAATACCTGCCTTTCTCTTGCATATCTTCCTTTAAACTTGTGTCTTGTTAAATTGCCGGTTATCTCTGTTACGAATCAGTTCTTTGGGTGTTCTGTGTTCCAAAAACATGTTACTATGTTACTACTATACAGGGTGTCTCAAAAACATTGATCTCGGCTTTTATTCCTTAAATATTGATCTTAGACATAATTACAAATAAATTACAAAGTTGCGTAAAAAAAGGTACAGAATTTTATGAAATCGATAAAAATTTTGAGGGGATTAAATTTGAAAAAATACAAAATAAAAATTTTTATACGGCCTCCGTACGTACAAAAACATTTTCAATAAATAAAATGTGTCCCATGCACTAATAAGGTGATGTACAAAATTTCAGCATTTTATCATAAAAATTTCCTGAGATATGTTTAAACGAAGTTGGTGAGGAATTAATTACAAATTAAAATGTAAATGTTTACAGCAAGAGTGCAAATGACGCAACGCAGAAAAGCATCATAGGATAGATTTAATAGATCTTTGGCATGGATGGAAAACATTTTGAACACGCTTTGTAATCTTTGTGTAAAGTAATTATTTCTACACATTGCAGAAACTTTTGTACCAATAAATAGCAAAATCATTATTAATTTATGTAATCATTGTTTTCTTTCGTAATTTGTATATGACTTCTGAAACACGATCTGCCGACATGATTTTTCCCCTCTGAGAACCCAAGTCGAAGCATTGAAAAGTGGTTTAAGTCAGCGTTTTTGGCTTTTTTTATCTCTGGGACTTTTTATGATAAAATTCTGAAATTCTGTACATCAGCTTATTAGTGTATGGGGCACATTTTACTAGTTGGAAAAGTTTTTGTACGGAGACCGTATAAAATTTAAATTTTGTATTTCTTAAAATTTAATTCCCTTGAAAATTTTAATCGATTTCATAAAATTTTTAACCTTTATTACGCAACTTTGTAATTTATTATATATGTCTAAGATCAATATTTAAGGAGTAAAAGCCGAGGTCATTGTTTTTGGGTCACCCTGTATACTACTTTTATATGTTACTTGGCTCGGAGAATAATCTTCATAAACGAATTTGTGAGAATTTGTTAATATGAAGTCAAACATGAACTATAATGTAATTGAAGGAAATAATAACCATATGTAGATCTCTCAAATTTTCTGGAGACGACGGGCACGTTTTGTAGCATTGGATAAAATTTCTAGAAATCTAAATAATATTATAAACAAAACAAAAAAATTTATTGAACTATGACTTATACAACACATGGTCGCCAACATCTCTTTTACGCCAAGTTTAACCAATGAAAATTAGGCATAATACCCAGAATTATTAACAATCTTACAGGTTATTCCATGTTAAAAAAGTCGAATGTTATAATATTCTATAAAAGTAATTAGCATATAAAAATAGAATCACGGTGTCTTCTTCTAATAACACATTTGATCAACTCGTTAAATATGAGTTATAAAGTAAAGCGTGAGTGAACGAATTACGTATGTCTCAACTGAATTCCGTGGCAATATGCATGCGCTGAAGAAAAATGTGTCATCCAGTTATGTCAAAAATCAATCCCTCTAGACCGCACAATATGAAGAAGGTGCTGCATTAGATGTGTTTACCTTCATCCAAAGGACAAAGAAAAACTAGTTCTGACACCGACCTCGTGCACTGTAAGAATCCCTTTCAAATTTTAAAAGGTTTTACATAAAAAATCGTAATTAATGAAATTATAAGAGCAGAAACATACATTTTGTGGAGCAGTGTGCCATTTTTAAAGACGAATCTGTTACGTCAACCAGATCGAATTATCAGTTAATTTCTATATCGTAATTTTAAAATCAAGTACGTTTTCAAAACACTAAAAGTATATACACCCAGTTTCAAAAAATGTATGCATCCATACAAAAATTAGCTACAGCTTTGAACCTTCGCATGAGATTTTGTTCTAAATTTGTGTGAAAGATAATATTTCAATCTTTCTGATGATGTTAAGAAGGAAACTAATAATATTTTAGGTCAGTAAGAAATCTAACTCTAGGAATATCTAAAACATAAAATAACTAAAAACATAATTCAAAATTTCACAGCCATATGACAGTTAGATTTCCCTCTACGGACCACACACACACACACACACTCACACATAAATAGATAGATAGATACAATAGAGAGAGTCATACAGACACACATACATATTCCTGTATTATATGAGCTGACATGTAATGACAAAACTAAATACAAATTTTTTGTATTTTCATTGGCAGCTATACGATACATTTAGTTATACAATATTTGGATCTTCCGGAACAATTGCGATTCAAATTCAATTATGACATTTATGTAATGTGAGACCCGGAGGCAATTATGCAGTTTTGAGATTTACGACTATTTTTAACGAAACAAAGCGATACGGAGGGCATATCTGGACGTCAGGCAAACTGATGTGACAACAAAGAGATAATTCAATGAATATATGAGCAATGGCTGTCCAAGAACGTTGAGATTCAGGTGACGGGTGATTGTTCAGAAAAGAGAAAGAGCAATGGGATTCTAACAGAAATGTAATAATTATTAGATTGTCAACAATAATTATTATCCAAAATCAGATAGTCGTGTTTTCAAGGAGTGTAGTGGTTATGCTAAAATCTGAGAGTATGTTAGAAAAAAGAAAGCTGAACGCCAAATGCTAGAGAAAGAAGCGACGAATATTCCAATCCAAGCATGCTGAGCTCGACAACAAAGATATTTGTGCCAATCTGTGTATACAATTAGGTCAATTAATGATTTTGGAATAACATTCTAAGAGCTAGCTGGTTCCACACGGTGCATTTTCTCCTCCTTAAGTGCTTATTAAAATTGATGTAATTTTAATCATAACTGTAATATGTGTGAATAAATAATATTTATTTTAAAAGTCAAAAATGGGGAATTCAATGTGTGGTGTTTTAAATGATGATTATAATATTTTAGGAATTCGTGCAAAGAGGTAATGGTGGTGTTATTAATGTCACGATGCAAATGTACGAAGTACACAATTCACGATCACTATTAATTAAGAGTTGTAATTTAATCCAAAGACTCTATTATTATTTATAAAAGAAATAATCTCCAACGTAATGTTTATTTTTTTCAGCACATATAAAAATTAAGTTTTTAACAAGTACGTTAAGAAGAAGTTTATAGTTTTCTATCGCATATAATCTTCAAATCGTATGAGAGAAATTTAACAATAGCTTTAGGTTAAATATGAATATTTTCATAATCATTATTTACATAAATAATATTTCTACCCATGTATCGAAAATAACCGGGAATAATTTTAACAACTCTCCATGCGTAATATTCTTTTCATTGATACTTAAACTCTATAATCTCATAAGTATTTTCAATCTCGTTATTATTTTTCAATTTGCTTTATAATTCATTCTATATCTCCAATTTTATAGCAGGTATAAAGGTGTGTTTGAATTATTTTGATATGTCATGAAAACTTGGTTTTACGAGAAAAATTTAATTTTATAATATAAAGGACCTCTGACTCATGTTTTGTTAAATAAATCTAATTTCTTTACAAATAAAATATATCCTTTTTGAATTTTCGACATTTAATCTGATGTAAGGATTATTTACTTTAAATGAAAGTTATTTATATCGAATATCGATGCAGGGGAATAATATCGATTTATGAAAAGCTAATAATCGAAAAGGCATTATTACATTACATAAGCACTATTAAATTATATTTAAAACTTAAGGATTAAGACGGAAATGTTATAAAAATGTAATATATATTTACACTAATCTCTAGGTTTAGGGGTGCCGAAGTAGCCCATTCCAAGTACAACCCCATAGTCTCCTCTTTCTCATGTAAATACTGAGATTTCTTGATTTAACCGAAATGACATCCCATATTGTCTAATGCAAAACGTAAACGACATTGCATGGCAATTAAAGTAAGGATAAATTGCATTTATTGATTTTAAAAATATAACATAAGAAAATTATATAGAAAACAGTGAAACTTGTCCACAATGAGAGTGATAAGACACCATCCACAAATTATGACTAAGCAAAGAAAAAAATCTGATATGGGAAGGACCTGATTTTCCTAATATAATGCAACGGATTTACTACTTTTACAGTAAAAAAAAATAGGTTATTTTCATAGTAGATATTTATATTATTTCCAAGATATTGAATTTTCGTCAATTAGTTGCCATTTTCATTGATTTAGCGTCATTTTTATCCATTTGGCGAGTTTTTCGTTAATTTAGCAACATTCAAAACAGTCGTCAATTTGGTGACATTCCACCAATTTCGTCACCAAAATTTCGCCAAGCGTTATGGACAGGGAAATAAATTATTCTTACAGCAGATAAATGACTATTGGCGTTTAAATACAAAAGTATTACTCAAAGTATCTTTTTTCATGAATGGAAGGAGCTAGATCTACGAGAATGATGTCACACAATTTATCACATGGTATTACATTTGAAAAGTGAACATGTTTCTCAATAGGAATTTTTTTTTATTTTATGTGATTTTTTTATATTTAATTTGAAAAATGTGCAATATCTCGAGAACGGTACATGTTAGAGTTCTAATATTTATGTCAATCGTTTTCTAATGAAAAATTGCATAAAAAATGTCTATTTACGTAACTTTATAAGAGGTTTTTATTTTTTGGCGATTTTTTCAAAATTTCGCTTGAAAACATAGGGGGTTCTGAACATTTGATTGCGTATAAAAACAATAGGCTTCCAGTGTTTACGGATTGTAATTTTTGTACCAAATTCCATTCGAATCCGCACACTCGTTCGTCAGTTATCATCTCCACAGGCTCACATACACACACACACACACACACAGACATCACTTGAAAAATGTTCGATTCGTGATCAGAGATGCTTGAAACGTGCTCTCCCGTCGAAAACTTGAATTCGAATTTTCGACCCCGTCACAATACTTTCCTTATACATTATGTACATATGGAAAGTAAAAATAAAATATATATTTCTGAATGAAATATGTTTATATGTCTGTCTGTGCAGACTTTTCAGTCTGTAGAATCTAATTGTCACACGACTATAAAATTTAATACACAAGTACTTCAGGACTTAAAAAAGTGCAACTGGGTGATATTTTAAATTTTTAATCAGTATTTTATTTATTTCATGTTTTATCCTGATTCAGAACAGTTTTGGTCGTTATTTACACAAATTCCATAGTGACCTAAAATATTACCATAACGTTTCAATCTTGACACCATAGATAGAAAAATTATGTTTAAAAGAAACTGTGAATTTAACCCATACGTTTATTAGACTATTTTTAGTGATTTTTACTTTTCTTATGTATATATAAAATATAAGGAAAGCATTGTGACGGGGTCGAAATTTCGATTTCGACTTTTCGACGGGAGAGCACGCTTCAAGCATCCCTGAACACGAATCAGACGTGTTTGAGATGATGTCTGTGTGTTTGTGTGTGTGTGTGTGTCAGTGAGTTTGTGGAGATGATAACTGACGAACGAATGGCCCGATTTGAACGAAATTTGAAACAAAAATTACAATCTTTGAATACTGGGAGCCTATCGTTTGTATACGCAATTATATGTTCAGAACACCCCAAATTTTTCGAGTGAAATTTTGAAAATATCCTCAAAAATCAAACCTTTTAATAAAATTACGAAAATTGTCAAAGTGATATCATATAATAAATTGGGTGACATCATTCGCGTGGATCTAGCTTATTCCATTCATGAAAAAATATACTTTAGATAATACTTTTGTATTTGAACGCCAATAGTCAGTTATCTGCTATAAAAATAACTTATTTCTCCGTCCATAACGCTTGGCGAGATTTTGGCGGAATGTCGTCAACTTGGCAACATTTTAAATGTTGCCAAATTAACAGAAATGTCGCCAAAATGATAAAAATGACGCTAAATCAATGAAAATGACGACTAGATGATGAAATCATTATTAAACTATTTTAATATATGGACTATATCGCTTATTGGGGATGTTATCAATATTGATGATTGTTTAGAGTTGCGCGAAGTATAAGTTAATTGAGTATTTTGAAATAGTTTTACATGTTGTCATCCTGAAAATAGCCCAATGTACGACTCAATGATAAAAAGACAGCGGCGTGGAACTTATGCATTATTTTTTTTTATTGTAAAACTAGTAAATCCATTGCATTATATAAGGAAAGTCATGTACTTCTCACATCAGATTTAAAAAAAAATATATACCTTTCATGGGTTTTAAACCTTTCTTACTTTTACATTACTTCTTACAGAAATTAACTTGCCATTCATCGTTCATTTTTTTCAGCACCTACTTACAATGTCACAGATTAATCCTGAAAAAAAAAGAATCATAAACCCATACATCATTCATATTTTATCAGAGACATGTCTTGATTTTTTGAAAAATGTCCCTGACTATCTATCTATCGCATGTCTCGGATTCCCTCTAATGTCGAAACGGACCGGTTAAGGAACCAGTCGCTCAGTGACATTTTGAAGGAGGAGTGGGAGTATCAGGAGTGGATATTTTAGGATAGACTGAGAGTGGTTGCATGTAGAATTCCGCGGAACCGCCTGTGTCATAAATGGTTGAATATACGGCCAATTGTGATTCTCATATTTTTTGTTTTTGTGGAGTGCACACTGCACTTGCAATTTCATTCCCAGAATTTTCGGATTGTAAACATTTTAAATTGTGTTCAAATGTAATTTGTTATGCAGCAGGTGCTTATGTAATTATTCATACATTATAGGCGTTAATTAGAATCCAGGCAACTACGCCTAATTCGTTCTAGTAAATAAATAAATAAAAGGTGCAAAAGAAATCCTTCATATTTTAAAAGATGAAAATGAGCGTGCTTTAAGCGCATGCGCTGCCATGTTAGAAAGTAGAAAGGATGTATACGCAGTCAGAGCGTAGGGGAATCAACCCCAGGAAAGCAAAATTTTAAGAGTTCTCTCGCTCAAAATTTATAATCAATGAACGGAGGGATACAAATTCATTTTACTTTCCCTGCAATACATGGTAATGTATAGAGAAAGTATTGGAATCATACAGAAAATCACAACTCGAATTTTCGACGGATCTACACGTTTCGAGATCTCTAGAATACGAATAAACAATTTTTAGTATGACGTCTGTGTGTGTGTGTGTGTATCTATGTGTCTGTGAGTGTGTCTGTTTGTCTGTCTGTGTGTCTGTTTGTCTGTCTGTGCAATGTATGTATCCACTCTAACTAAAAAACTAATGGACCGAATTTCACAAAATTTGGTTTGTAAATCACTTGAGTGAGACCCTGGTGCTGATTAGTTTTTGGTAGGATTCGTAAAAACAGAACCCGTCTCTTTTGCGACATGGCCAGTACAAATTTCATGTTTCCACACTAGCTAAAATACTAATTTACCAAATTTCACAAAATTTGGTAGATAAGTTACTTGTAGGATGGTCTGGTGCTGATTAGATTTTGGTACGATTCGGAAAAGAACAACCTGCCTTCTTTTACGAAATGCCCCTCAAAAATCGCAAAAATCTAAAAAAAGAAATAGACTACATATGCTGAAATGAATCAATTGCATTCTTGTTTTATGAGGAGAATGGAGAGTTACGATGTTGTTGACGAGAAACAGAATATAACACACTCCATTATACTTTAGGACTAACCGTTCTCAAGATATTTGAAATTTCTTTCATTTTTGTTACGTCGCTATCGGAAAAATGTCCAACAACCCAATAAAAACAAAAATCTGATGTGGGCAGCACATGACTTTCCTTGCAGACTTAACAACGTTCTCTTTATTTTAATTACAATTAATTCACTTTTAATTCAATTTTCGTTCTCATTTGATAGCTGGACTTATTTTCAAAGGTGGCATGGAGAAAATACGAAAAAACTAAAATATCTCGAGAACGGTTACTTCTAGTGTAATGGAGTTGGTCTTATTATATTTTTTCGTTAAAAATTACTTATTAAACACGCATTTCATGGATATATTTGAGCACACGTAATTTTATTTTAAATTTTGGCGATTTTTGCAGGCCATTTTGCAAAAAAAGGTAGGTATTTTTTTTCCGAATCATACCAAAATCTAGTCAGCACCAGGGTGTCCCACAAGTGATTCACCTACCAAATTTTGTGGAATTCAGTCCATTAGTTTTTTAGCTAGAGTGGATACAAGCTTTTGGGAGCCATTTCGCAAAAGAGGCGGGTTCTTTTATCCCGAATCGTACCCAAAACTAATCAGCACCAGATTCGACCACAAGTGACTTACTTACCAAATTTTATGAAATTCGGTCAATTACTTTTTTAGTTAAAGTGGATAAAAAATCTGTACAGACAGACACACAGACAGACAGACAGACACACACACAGACACACAGACAGACACACAGACGTCACGCTAAAAATAGTTTGCTCGTATTCTAGAGGTCTCGAAAAGTGTAGATCTGTCGAAAACTCGAGTTGCGATTTTCGGCTGATTCCAATACTTTCCCTATACATTACAATGTATTGCGGGGAAAGTAAAAATCTTATGTGGGCTGCACATGACTTTCTCTGCAGACTTATATCCACGATCGCTTTATTTTAATGAAATTTAATTCCCTTTTAATTCAATCTTCGTTCTCGTTTGTTAACTGGACTTATTTTCAAAGGTGGCGTAGAAAAAATACGAAAAAACTAAAATATCTCGAGAACGGGTAGTCTTAGTGTAATGGGGTTGGTCTAATTCTTTTCTTCGTTAAGAATTACGCATAAAACAAGAATTTAATGGATATATTTCAGCATACATAGTTTTTTATCTTAGACTTTGTCGTTTTTTGCGGGCTATTTTGCAAAAAAAGACAGATTACTTTTTCCGAATCATACCAAAATCGAATCAGCACAAGGGTGACCCACAGTCGACTTATCTACCAAATTTTGTGAAATTCGGTCCGTTAGATTTTCAGCTAGAGTGGATAAAAGCTTTCGCGGGCCATTTCACAAAAAAAGGCGACTTCTTTTATCCGGAATCGTACACAAAACTAATCAGCACCAGTTTCGCCCACAAATGACTTACCTACCAAATTTTATGAAATTCGGTCAATTAGTTTTTTAGTTTGAGTGGATACAATATCTGCACAAACAGACACACAGACAGACAAACAGACACACAGACACACAGACAGAGAGACAGACACATAGACACACACACAGACATCACGCTAAAAATGGTTTTTCCGTATTCTAGAGGTCTTGAAACGTGTAGATCCGTCGAAAACCCGAGTTGCGATTTTCGACATGATTCCAATACTTTCCCTATACATTACCATGTATTGCAGGGAAAGAAAAATTGAATTAAAAAAGCAAATTTAGTGTTATTTGATGCAATTAAACTCAATCTAATGAATTATTAAGAAATAAAGGAAATATGAATTTGAGTCTGCAGTGAAAGTCGTGTGCTGCTCATATCAGATTTTTTTATTTGGAGCAGTGTTTCAAATAGTTGATATGAAATTACAGATGTAGGATTATCATTCATTCTTTTTATGTATCAATATAAAAATCTGAGATGTTTAATAACACGAAATGTGTTTTTATATGCACATATGTGTTTTTGAATTCATTCGTCTATTAATAGAATGTATTCCTTTGTTCGAAAAGTTTGTTCGAAAAATAATTTTTCACTCTGTCTGATGGTTCCAAAATATATATACACACATTGATACCACATTCTCTATACACATATTAATGAGAGACAGGGAACATTAAAACAAATATTTATCGTTAATAAATGTAAATTAGCAGACGTTATGTTTTGGGACTATAGGGCGGTATTGAGAGACGTAGTAATTGGCTGTTTCATCCCGTCGTCAATCGTAATGCTCATTTTGTACTTGTAAAATGTTTAATTTTACGAATGTTGAGATAATGTTGAGATACCTGACATACATATGGATCGTGATTGTGCAGTGCTTATGGCAGGAAGGTCACACGCGGTAGTCCCATATTCGATCATTGACGCCACCCAAACCATCCCCGTGTGTGCGCAGAGTACAGGTATGATATATATGTTGGTCCTAAAGTTCATTTTTGATGTAATGACTTAGGGAAAAGATGGAATGCATGGGACTGTCAACAAAAGCGGAAGGGCTACTGTAAAATTATACAGATAATCTTATAGCATCTCTTGCTCTTCATCTATAGTCATCATTTTACAGCAGCCTCACATCCTAGATGCAAGTCGACAGTCTCAGCATTCGTGAAATGATCCCGATGATGTCTGTTCGTTAGCACGATAACTGCCGTAAACATGACTTTATCTATATGAAATTTCATTATGTTGTTCATGCGGTCTGTGGGACCTACGGGAATACAAATGAATAATATCACCCAAGTAGTTTTGAATTGAATCTGGGTTGAAAAAATGAAATACATTGAACCCTATGGGACCTAATTTTTCAAATATCTTTTAAGCGAATACATATCTTTTAAGCGAATTTAGAATTCACAAATTGCTTCGAAAATTTTAGGAAATATTCTAATTTTCCCATAAAATATATAAAAAAAATCAGCAAAATATATTCAGTAGTTTTTTAAATAAAAATTAAAATAATAGTCACACCCTTTACATGGAGAGATCGCGTGACCAACATATGAAGAGATAGCGTGACCCACTTCAAAATAAAATATGGCATCCACCTTGAGTCAAAATCGTGATTTCTAAGGTTATTTTTAATTAATATTGAGTGTTGTATTCGTCCTAAAACCGCTGTATTTCTGCTTAAATTCTGTGCATCTACATATAGAAACAACGGAATTAAAATATATTTCAATTTAAATTATCATCGAACTTTGATTATTTCTACAACGAAGCCTAATTTTCATTTATGGAGTATATAAACACCAAAAGATGTAGATGATGATATGACACCAAATATATATGAACACCAAAAGATACAGCTGATATGAATGAAACATTCATTGATTTTACACAGAGAAACAAACGGTTTTTTCAATGAAGTTTTAAACATAGAAATAAATTACTTGTACCTCCATGATTTTAAGTTTTTAAATAAAATACATTGTTATAGTATCGTGATGAATGAAGGAATGGAAAAATGTTAATAAAGGAAATGCTGTTTTTATATAAAGAGCCCGGCAATTTATATTTCGATGGCGTCATTTAAAAAATCTGATGTGGTCAACACATGACTTTCCTTATATAATGTAACTATACTTTTACAGTAAAAAAATAGGTTTTTCTTATAGTAGATACTAGTATTTTTTCCAAGACATTGAATTATCGACAATTAGTCGTCATTTTCCTTGATTTAGCCTCATTTTTATCCATTTGGCAAGATTTTCGTTAATTTGGCAACATTTCAAAAAGTCGCCAAGTTGGCGATATTCCGCCAAATTCGTCGCCAAAATCTCGCCAAGAGTTAGCACAAATAAATAAGTTATTCTTACAGCAGATAAACGACTATTGGAGTCCAAATACAAAAGTGTTACTCAGTGTATCTTTTTTTATGAATGGAACGAGCTAGATCCACGAGAATGATGTCACCCAATTTATCGCATGGTTTTCCATATGAAAAGTGAACATGTTTATTAATAGGAAATATTTTATTTTTATTTTATATCACTTTTTGATATTTATTTTGAAAAATGTACAATATCTCGAGAACGGCTCGTGTTAGCGTTCTAAAATTTAGGTCAATCGTTCTCTAACGAAAAATTACATAAGAAATGTCTATTTGCGTAACTTTATTAGTGGTTTTGATTTTTTGACGATTTTTTCAAAATTTCATTCGAAAATTTTAGGGGGTTCAGAACATTCCATTACATATAAAAACAATAGGCTTCCAGTGTTTACGGATTGTGATTTTTGTTTCAAATTTGGTTCAAATCGGTCCATTCGTTCGTCAGTTATCGTCTCCACAGGCCCACTGACACACACACACACACACACACACACACACACACACACACACATACTTTCACACACAATGGAATGCATATTGAACCTATTTATCCCATACCTAGAAATCTAATTCGACATATCAAAATCAAGGATCGCAATATGCAAGAAATTCTATATTAAATAATTGCGCATACATATAATGTTAAGAGAAGCATCCCAAACTTTCACCTACCTGAATTTCTTTAGTAGATTCTTGTCATAATAAAAATCTGGATCCAGGAACAGATTTGTCAATCCGTATTTTAAGTTCGCAGCGTCGGCGAACTTCATTTTGTACAGGATGGAGCTTTTTATCATTTGTACGAGTCATGACGTATCACGTTCGAGGTCTCCACTTGGGGGTCACACATTATGTGAGTGAAGTGCCATCTTTAATGCGTTGCAAGGAAAGTGTCAGCCACCAGATACTTTAGATTGGTTGCGTATGCTGCATAATGTGGCTCGCTCGCAAAAGAAAAGACTACAAGTTTAAACTTAGCAACATACTACTAATAAGAAACTGACCTGTTAAATAACAAGAAATTTTAACACAACAAAGAAGTAGATTTACATTGCATGCTTTGCTTAATATTGCCGCAACATAACTCACCTAATTTTATACATGCATGTTAGAGTTTAGCTAACAAGACTCGTGTGAAAACCCACGAGACTGAAGTTGTGACGATTGCAACATCTTAAATATCTTGCCACAGACATTTGTATTACAACATTTACTGGCCAGACAGACACTTCGTTGTCCCGCAGCAACGGTGGCACCACAACTAGACGTAAGACCATCAATAATAGGATAAAAACAGCTAGAGGTCCTGATCCTCACGATCAAACTTCTTCAAAATACTAATTTATTGACCAATAATAGGATCTTTAAGAACAGAGAATTATTTTATCGATAGAGGAAAAACACTTTGACACAAACTTGTTGCAAAATCTAGAAATTATCTGAATAATTTTAGAATAGACTGCTGGGGGGGGGGGGGGCAAACAGCATTGTAAAATGTTTTCTTTGATTTGTGTTGGCTTGAACAGCGCATTATCAACTATATTTGATGATCATCCACGATCTAAGGCGACTGTTTTTAAATAATTCTGCTCAGACATTTTAGTAAGTCAGATTCTGATTTTTGTTTATCAAACTTCATATCTGTGTAGTGTACATTTATTTATAAATGGGACCATTATAGTTTGCTTTACTGATTTACCTGCGCGGATAAATGTGTATAGTGAAAACGTATATTTTTAATATGGAATTAAATTAATAATTCATTCAATATTTTAATTAATTTCTTTGAAAAGCTATATGATTGAGCTAATAACTAGCGCATATCGTACGTCACCTGCGACGATGGGTGTATCTGCTAGTATAGTATATATTTCTTACATATCACATGACCTGCAAGTAGCATAGTCACGTCCATTAAATAAACGCATTTTTTTTTAGAAAAACACAATATTTTTCATTTTGTATAAAATGTTTATTTTGCTCGCATTTATGGTAGGTGTTCAAAAGTCTTTGAATTATATTTTAATAACGTGTGAAAGTACTCAATCATTCAATCGAGAGAGTACGTTATAGGCAGCCCTGAAAGTAAATCGAACATTTTGAGATGATGCATACGTGTGTGTATGTACCTTAGTGTGTAGGTGGGAGTATACGGGCTGTCCCAAAAAGATTGAATCGCGCTTTAATACTTTACCTTTTGGGGATAAGTGGACAATGTAAATTGCAAAAATGTTGAAAGTAAGGTAGGAAATAAGACTACGTTAATGAAATTATCCTCCTATTAATTTTCAGAAGGTTCTACTTTTTAAATTTTTATACGAACCCCTTAGCCAAACTTGGTCAATCAGAAAATTGCTATTTTCAATGCAACAAGATCATTAAAGAAACCCGCATATCTGTATGTTTAAAATTGCGCGAGTTAAATTTAATTGAAAATTAAGCATTGTGAATGAGGACCATATATCAAATTAGAAATATAAATTTGGGGCATATCACAAAAAAAGACATTTATTTATAAACGGGACCATTATAGTTTGTTTTACTGATTTACCTGCGCGGATAAATGTGTATAGTGAAAACGTATATTACTGGATGATAATACATAGGAGAAATTTTTGCGAATTTCGCGATGGCTCAGGATGCAATCACGGATTCTTAAGTACTTTTCAATAACTAAGTAGTTTTTCAATAATTAAGTACTTTTAAGTACTTATTTTAACTAAACAATGTTCTTCGTTAAATTGTTTATGATCCCTAATTTCACTAATGAAACAACCTCTCACATGGTACGGAAAAAAGGCATAAGTCAGATTTTTTCCTTTATCATAATTCAGTTGAATTTAAACATACAGATATGTGGTTTTTAACACTACCACAATAACTGTCGTAAAAATTATTTTATCTAACTGAAATTTTATTATGTTATTTAGACGGTCTGTGGGACCTACAGGAATACAAATGAATAATATCACCCAAGTAGTTTTGGATTGAACCCGGGTTGAAAAAATGAAATACATTGAATCCTATGGGACCTAAATCTTCAGCCATTTTTTAAGCGAATTTAAAATTCAAAAACTGCTTCGAACGTTTTAGGACATATTCAAACTATTCCATAAAAATAATAATTACACCCTTTATATGAAGAGATCACGTGACCATTATATGGAGAGATAGCGTGACCCAATTCAAAATAAAATATGGCATCCATCTTGAGTCAAAATCGTGATTTCTAAAGTTATTTTTAATTTCATATTTAGTGTTGTATCCGTCATAAAACCACTTTATTTTTGCTTAAATTTTGTGCATCTATATACTGAAACAACGCAATTGCAATATATTTGAGTTTACCTAATCATCACACTTTGATTATTTCTACAACGAAGCCTAATTTTCAGTTATAGAGAATGTAAACACCAAAAGATGTAGAATGAGTTGTATAAGAATTACTGCATTTGTTTAACGCAAAATTATTTAGCTTATGGTGTCTGCAATATAGCTGATACGTATGAAACATCCATTGATTTTACACAGAGAGCCAGACGATTTTTTTTTATGTTATTTTAAGCTTAAAATAAAGTTACTAGTACCTCCATGGTTTTAAGTTTTTAAATAATATAAATTATTATAGTATTGTGATGAATGAACAAAAAGGAAAATGTGATGTTACTTTTAAAGAGAGATCCAGATGATTCATATTTCCATCAGGTCATTTGAATAAAGTTCATTCGTTATCGATGAAGTTTTCAAATATAATAAATTATTGTAGTATTGTAATAATTTTAAAAATATTAGCGAGGAATGTATTTCCATTTTAGAGATTTTTAAATCAAGCAATTTTTATTGCAATGCCGTCATTTGAAGTTCATTTATTTCGAGGAAATTTTAAGTTTTCAAATATAATAAATTAATGTAGTATTGTAAGAATTTTAAAAATATTACCGAGGGATGTGTCGCATTTTAGAGATGTTTATATAAAATTGCATTGAAGTTGGAAAGTGATTCATAATCAATGTTATATGCATGATTGATCTTTCTTATTTTTAATGATCTTGTTGAATTAAAAATAAAATTTGATCTCATTGACCAAATTTGTCTAAGGAGGTCGTATAAAAATTTAAAAAGTAGAACGTTTTGAAAATTAAATTAATGGGAGGACTATTTCATTAACGTAGTCTAATTTTCTATCTTACTTTCAACATTTTCGCAATTTACATTGCTCACTTATCTCCAACAGGTAAAGAATAAAATGCGTTTCAATATTTTTGGGACACCTTGTATTACTTATGTTAGTGTGCGTGTGTCTGATAAGGCTGCTTGTCTATGAGTGTGTGGATAAGATATCTCACCAACAAATGAACTCTTTTGAAAATAACTTTGTACGATTTTTGCAATATACTACAATAAATATTATAATTTGTGTCAAATGTTGTTACAATTAGAGTAAAATGTAATTACAATTAGTGCATATTGCAACTCTTATTGATTTTTTGGAAAATTATTCAATTTCCAAATCAGCTTTTGAGAAAATCATAGAAAATCAGTCCTTTATCAAAATAAAATACTCTTTTATGTCGTAATTTGTCATTAGGAAAATAATGACACTAATGTTAGACTTTTTTCCGGCCATCCATTAAATTGCTCTATGTCTTTGGATGAGTCGGATGGTCTGGCCTTTCGACTAATGTTAGACTTGAGGGCGCGGTAGCCCAGTGGTTAGCGCTCTCGAATTGCACTCGGCAGGCCCGGGTTCGATTCCAGCCACTGCCAAAACTGCCGTCATGTTCACGCTGAGTACGATCGCGTTAAACATGCGGATTCGTAAGTCCTTCTGAGAGTTTGGTGGTAGGGAAGGAGGGTACGTTCCCTGTGAATGCCTCCCACACTGGGTTCCGGTCTAAATTGGGTGGCACTTCCCGGCCGTCCAAACAGTTACCTTACACCTTTCTGGTAGGTCGGACAGTCTGGATCTCAACAACAACAACCAATGTTAGACGTGCATTAACCGTTCAAGAGATATTACACGTTTTCAAAATAATTTCTTTCAAACAAATTACATGAAATTAAAACAGTAATAAGAAATATCCAATACGCTCGTGTTCCGCATGCTATATTATGCAACATATCTGTAAAATAAATTTTAGAGATTTTATTTCATTATATTCACAAGAAGTTAAAATGAAAGTCGATAGAGATAATATACTTTTTGTAATGGCTTTATATTTTGACTCATAAGAATTCATCAACAGTCATTTCTTTCATGGGATATTAATTAAATCCCAATTGCATTTTGATGAAGATTTTGAATAAGTAATTATATCCAAACTAATAAGTTGCCAGAATAGCCCAATGTAAATTTATATGGTATTATTTAAATATCAATTGTATTTTGATAAAGATTTTGAATAAGTCATTATGTTGAAACTAATAAGTTGCTAGAATAGCCTAATTTAAATTTATATGGTACTAGCAGCATACCCGTTCTTCGTACGGAGTATATAATATAAAGAAACTTGAAATTCATAATCATGCCCAAATTCTTATAGTATACTAAATGACATGTTTAATCAAAATATTCTGTTAAAATATTTAATATAATGCTCCTAAAAAGAAGTTTAAGAATCTCTGTTCTCGCTATATAAAATTATCTTCATGGACATATCTGAAGAATAAAACATCTTGGACCCCTTATGTAAGCAAATATAAAAAAAATATGGAATTGAATCAATATATGCAAAATAAAAGCGTTAAAATTGTATGGGACCCGTACTAATTATATACGCGAATATTAGAAAATATAACCTGTATTAGTAGATTACATGTATAAATTGAAAATACCAATAAACCCGTAATCTTTAAATCTGAAGACAGTCATTTATTCCAATATATGTCAAAATTAAAGTGCTAAAATTATATGGGAAGATATACACGTACTACTTATAATGTCCGATTATTAGTAGAAGATTACCCGTTTTGCAATATGAGTCACAAATGTTTTTTGGTAAAATACAACAGACGACGTAATAAATTGAATATATAATTAATCCCCTTAATCTTCATACCAGAAGACTGTACTTGATTCCAATATATATGCCAATATACCTGTACTACTTATATTCTCGTAGATTAGAAAATATACCCGTGTATTTGTAGAAGATTACTCGTACAACGTACAATATGCGTGTGTCAGCAATTTTTGCCGCAATAAAACAATGGCGTAATAACTTAAAAATATCAATAATCCCTGAATCAATAATTCCGGAAAATATCAATAATAATAATGTTTAAACCTGAAGAGTATAATTGATATTATCCAGTCCAAAATGAAATGGCAATGAAATTTATTTTATATACATATCTTCATTATTCAAATCGGAAAGGATTTAATAAAAACCGTCTGCCGCATAAACACATTGGATTTAAATCCGTTGCTAAGTGACATGATATCATTTGCTTCAAATAAATTGGTAGAAAAAATATCGTCTAAATAGTTATATTTCTATGGAACATTTGGCGACAGTTTCGTCAAATTAGCGACATTTTAAAAAATCGCCAAATTTATCGCCAAGTGGGACTGTAGAACTGACAGTTCCACTTTGCGACAAATTGACGAAATATCATCACAATACTATCCCCTAACAAAAAACAATTAATATCATTTATGTAGCGCAATTTTATCAATTTCAAGATATTTTTATAGATTTGAAAACATTTTTATCAATTTGGTGACATTTTAAAAATTCGCTAAATGTATTACTAAGTAGGATGGTTGGTCTGACAGATAAATGCTAACCAAACATCATTTCAGTACTCTCTTCTAACAAAACAAAAAAAAATTTCATTGATATGTAGAAGACCCAAGCCACACGACCAACCCGAAAGTTTATGGCAGCTGTTTGTGTTTTTTATATCAATTTGGCGACATTTCCGTCAATTTGGCAAAGTTTAAGAAAAGTTGTCAAATTAGCGATATCCCTCCAAATTCGTAGCTTTGAATTTGCTGATCTGAATGAAACATTCTTATCCCGTTTCAATATACTAAATGAGAACACTACAATTGTATTAGAAGATATACCCGCTCTACTCTTTTTCTGTTTCAACAATCGGCTATATGAATTTATTGGCTAAACACAATATATGAGTTTAGTAGCTAAATACGATATAAGCTTGAAAACTCTTTGCCAAAATAAATGAAATTGATGTACGCAGTCAGCAATTAATATAATTAAAAGAAAAATCAAACCGTCCATTCATAAGATATACTTTTATATCCATTTATCCATTTATTTATTATTTAAATCGAAAAAAAATAATAAAAACATTAACAAACACATTTAATTTAATTGCGATGCCGAGCAACATGATATATCCTCCTAAAATGTTAAAATTTATTAACCACTAACAGCACACCCGTTATTCGTACGGAGTGTATAATTTAAAGAAACTTAAAGTTCGCAATCATGTGCAAATTCTGTTAAAATATTAAATTTATTGCTCCTAAAGAGAAGTTTAAGAATATATGTTCTCACTATGCAAAATTATCTTCACGATCAGATCTGAAGAATAAAACATCCTGCCCCCTTTTGTAAGCAAATTTACAGAAGAAAAAATAGGAATTGAATGAATATATGCAACCCCGTACTAATTATATTGTCGCAGATCAGAAAATATGCCAATGTGTTAGTAGAAGATTACCCGTATTACAATATGCGTCTCAAAAATATTTGCCAAAATAAAAGAGATGACGTAATAAATTGAAAACATCAATAATATCCGTACTCTTTATACCAGAAGGTCGTAATTGATTCCAATATATGCGAATATATATCAAAATATATGTCAATATACCTGTACTACTTATATTCTCGTAGATTAAAAGATATACACGTGTATTTGTAGAAGATTCGTACAACATACAATATATGAGTTTAAACAATTTTTGTCATAATAAAATAATTGCATAATAACTTGAAAATATCAATAATCCTTGAATCAATAATCCCCGAAAATATAAATAATAATAATTCTTAAACCTGAAGACCGTAATTGATATTATCCAGTCAAAAATGCTATAAGAAAAATCAAATCGTTCTTTTCTAAAATATATTTTTATATCCATTTATTTATTATTCAAATCGAAAAAATAACTATTAAAATTAACAGACAGATTTAATTTAATTGCGTTTCTGAGTAACATGATATAAGATAGAATCTTATAACATGTTAAATATGTCATGTCTTATAACATAAACTGCGAAATTAAATAACGATTTTGATTTCTCTATACATCTCATTGTTCCGTAAAAGCGTGTTTTAAATAAACCATGAACCATGGAGATAGATTTCCCCTTTAAATCATGTTTCAAACAATTCATGTTTTCAGAAAGTGACTAATTAACGCAAAAAATCTCCCATCAAACTCAGAGATTAAATTTTAATTCACTTTCAAACGATTTTCAAGCTTTTCGTTTGGATAAACCACGGAGTTAGGGAGTAGAACTCCTAGGAAAAAGTTCCGTTTTTCATTAATATCTCGACAACCCCAGGTCTTAGAAACTCGAAACTTGGACAAAATTTATGGGGGGATATTTCAAGGCTATTCAATAAATTTCATTAAATTCGGTTCAGCCGTTTTTCCGTGATGATGGGACAAACGAAAATTTCGTTTTTTACTAATATCTCGAGAACCACTGGTCGTAGAAACTCAAAACACGAATATAATTTTAAGTGGGGCTATTTCTGGGCTACCCACAAAATTTCATCAAATTCGGTTCAGCCGTTCTCCCGTGATGGTGTGACAAACAGACAGACAGACAGACAGACAGACAGACAGACAGACAGACAGATTTTCATTTTTATTTATATAGACTAGCAGCATACCCGTTCTTCGTACGGAGTATATAATATAAAGAAACTTGAAATTCATAATCATGCCCAAATTCTTATAGTATACTAAATGACATGTTTAATCAAAATATTCTGTTAAAATATTTAATATAATGATCCTAAAAAGAAGTTTAAGAATCTCTGTTCTCGCTATATAAAATTATCTTCATGGACATATCTGAAGAATAAAACATCTTGGACCCCTTATGTAAGCAAATATAAAAAAAAAAATATGGAATTGAATCAATATATGCAAAATAAAGCGTTAAAATTGTATGGGACCCGTACTAATTATATACGCGAATATTAGAAAATATAACCTGCATTAGTAGATTACATGTATAAATTGAAAATACCAATAAACCCGTAATCTTTAAATCTGAAGTCATTTATTCCAATATATGTCAAAATTAAAGTGCTAAAATTATATGGGAAGATATACACGTACTACTTATAATGTCCGATTATTAGTAGAAGATTTCCCGTTTTGCAATATGAGTCACAAATGTTTTTTGGTAAAATACAACAGACGACGTAATAAATTGAATATATAATTAATCCCCTTAATCTTCATACCAGAAGACTGTACTTGATTCCAATATATATGCCAATATATGTCAAAATATATGCCAATATACCTGTACTACTTATATTCTCGTAGGTTAGAAGATATACCCGTGCATTCCTAGAAGATTACTCGTACAACGTACAATATGCGTGTGTCAGCAATTTTTGCCGCAATAAAACAATGGCGTAATAACTTAAAAATATCAATAATCCCTGAATCAATAATTCCGGAAAATATCAATAATAATAATGTTTAAACCTGAAGAGTATAATTGATATTATCCAGTCCAAAATGAAATGGCAATGAAATTTATTTTATATACATATCTTCATTATTCAAATCGGAAAGAATTTAATAAAAATCGCCTGCCGCATAAACACATTGGATTTAAATCCGTTGCTAAGCGACATGATATCATTTGCTTCAAATAAATTGGTAGAAAAAATATCGTCTAAATAGTTATATTTCTATGGAGCATTTGGCGACAGTTTCGTCAAATTAGCGACATTTTAAAAAATAGCCAAATTTATCGCCAAGTGGGACTGTAGAACTGACAGCTCCACTTTGCGACAAATTGACGAAATATCATCACAATACTATCCCCTAACAAAAAACAATTAATATCATTTATGTAGCGCAATTTTATCAATTTCAAGATATTTTTATAGATTTGAAAACATTTTTATCAATTTGGTGACATTTTAAAAATTCGCTAAATGTATTACTAAGTAGGATGGTTGGTCTGACAGATAAATGCTAACCAAACATCATTTCAGTAC
The DNA here is from genome assembly GCA_951213105.1 of Amaurobius ferox. NCBI lineage: Eukaryota > Metazoa > Arthropoda > Arachnida > Araneae > Amaurobiidae > Amaurobius > Amaurobius ferox. The sequence goes on from OX578140.1 coordinate 135,968,304, forward strand.
TCTCTTCTAACAAAAAAAAAGAAATTCATTGATATGTAGAAGACCCAAGCCACACGACCAACCCGAAGGTTTATGGCAGCTGTTTGTGTGTCGTTTATATCAATTTTGCGACATTTCCGTCAATTTGGCAAAGTTTAAGAAAAGTTGTCAAATTAGCGATATCCCTCCAAATTCGTAGCTTTGAATTTGCAGATCTGAATGAAACATTATTATCCCGTTTCAATATACTAAATGAAAACACTACAATTGTATTAGAAGATACACCCGCTCTACTCTTTTTCTGTTTCAACAATCGGCTATATGAATTTATTGGCTAAACACAATATATGAGTTTAGTAGCTAAATACGATATAAGCTTGAAAACTCTTTGCCAAAATAAATGAAATTGATGTACGCAGTCAGCAATTAATATAATTAAAAGAAAAATCAAACCGTCCATTCATAAGATATACTTTTATATCCATTTATTTATTATTTAAATCGAAAAAAAATAATAAAAACATTAACAAACACATTTAATTTAATTGCGATGCCGAGCAACATGATATATCCTCCTAAAATGTTAAAATTTATTAACCACTAACAGCACACCCGTTATTCGTACGGAGTGTACAATTTAAAGAAACTTAAAGTTCGCAATCATGTGCAAATTCTGTTAAAATATTAAATTTATTGCTCCTAAAGAGAAGTTTAAGAATATATGTTCTCACTATGCAAAATTATCTTCACGATCAGATCTGAAGAATAAAACATCCTGCCCCCTTTTGTAAGCAAATTTACAGAAGAAAAAATAGGAATTGAATGAATATATGCAACCCCGTACTAATTATATTGTCGCAGATCAGAAAATATGCCAATGTGTTAGTAGAAGATTACCCGTATTACAATATGCGTCTCAAAATTATTTGCCAAAATAAAAGAGATGACGTAATAAATTGAAAACATCAATAATATCCGTACTCTTTATACCAGAAGGTCGTAATTGATTCCAATATATGCCAATATATATCAAAACATATGTCAATATACCTGTACTACTTATATTCTCGTAGATTAAAAGATATACACGTGTATTTGTAGAAGATTCGTACAACATACAATATATGAGTTTAAACAATTTTTGTCATAATAAAATAATTGCAAAATAACTTGAAAATATCAATAATCCTTGAATCAATAATCCCCGAAAATATAAATAATAATAATTTTTAAACCTGAAGACCGTAATTGATATTATCCAGTCAAAAATGCTATAAGAAAAATCAAATCGTTCTTTTCTAAAATATATTTTTATATCCATTTATTTATTATTCAAATCGAAAAAATAATTATTAAAATTAGCAGACAGATTTAATTTAATTGCGTTTCTGAGTAACATGATATAAGATAGAATCTTATAACATGTTAAATATGTCATGTCTTATAACATAAACTGCGAAATTAAATAACGATTTTGATTTCTATATACTTCTCATTGTTCCGTAAAAGCTTGTTTTAAATAAACCATGAACCATGGAGATAGATTTCACCTTTAAATCATGTTTCAAACAATTCATGTTTTCAGAAAGTGACTAATTAACGCAAAAAATCTCCCATCAAACTCAGAGATTAAATTTTAATTCACTTTCAAACGATTTTCAAGCTTTTCGTTTGGATAAACCACGGAGTTAGGGAGTAGAACTCCAAGGTAAAAGTTCCGTTTTTCATTAATATCTCGACAACCCCAGGTCTTAGAAACACGAAACTTGGACAAAATTTATGGGGGGATATTTCAAGGCTATTCACCAAATTTCATTCAATTCGGTTCAGCCGTTTTTCCGTGATGATGAGACAAACGAAAATTTCGTTTTTTACTAATATCTCGAGAACCACTGGTCGTAGAAACTCAAAACACGGATATAATTTTAAGTGGGGCTATTTCTGGGCTACCCACAAAATTTCATCAAATTCGGTTCAGCCGTTCTCCCGTGATGGTGTGACAAACAGACAGACAGACAGACAGACAGACAGACAGACAGACAGACAGACAGACAGACAGATTTTCATTTTTATTTATATAGATTAATTAAATATCAATTGTGTTTTGATAAAGATTTTGAATAAGTCATTATGTTTAAACTAATAAGTTGCCAGAATAGCCCAATTTAAATTTATATGGTACTAGCAGCATACCCGTTCTTCGTACGGAGTATATAATATAAAGAAACTTGAAATTCATAATCATGCCCAAATTCTTATAGTATACTAAATGACATGTTTAATCAAAATATTCTGTTAAAATATTTAATATAATGCTCCTAAAAAGAAGTTTAAGAATATCTGTTCTCGCTATATAAAATTATCTTCATGGACATATCTGAAGAATAAAACATCTTGGACCCCTTATGTAAGCAAATATAAAAAAAAATATGGAATTGAATCAATATATGCAAAATAAAAGCGTTAAAATTGTATGGGACCCGTACTAATTATATACGTGAATATTAGAAAATATAACCTGTATTAGTAGTTTACATGTATAAATTGAAAATACCAATAAACCCGCAATCTTTAAATCTGAAGACAGTCATTTATTCCAATATATGTCAAAATTAAAGTGCTAAAATTATATGGGAAGATATACACGTACTACTTATAATGTCCGATTATTAGTAGAAGATTACCCGTTTTGCAATATGAGTCACAAATGTTTTTTGGTAAAATACAACAGACGACGTAATAAATTGAATATATAATTAATCCCCTTAATCTTCATACCAGAAGACTGTACTTGATTCCAATATATATGCCAATATATGTCAAAATATATGCCAATATACCTGTACTACTTATATTCTCGTAGGTTAGAAGATATACCCGTGCATTCCCAGAAGATTACTCGTACAACGTACAATATGCGTGTGTCAGCAATTTTTGCCGCAATAAAACAATGACGTAATAACTTAAAAATATCAATAATCCCTGAATCAAAAATTCCGGAAAATATCAATAATAATAATGTTTAAACCTGAAGAGTATAATTGATATTATCCAGTCCAAAATGAAATGGCAATGCAATTTATTTTATATACATATCTTCATTATTCAAATCGGAAAGGATTTAATAAAAATCGTCTGCCGCATAAACACATTGGGTTTAAATCCGTTGCTAAGCGACATGATATCATTTTCTTCAAATAAATTGGTAGAAAAAATATCGTCTAAATAGTTATATTTCTATGAAACATTTGGCGCAGTTTCGTCAAATTAGCGACATTTTAAAAAATAGCCAAATTTATCGCCAAGTGGGACTGTAGAACTGACAGTTCCACTTTGCGACAAATTGACGAAATATCATCACAATACTATCCCCTAACAAAAAACAATTAATATCATTTATGTAGCGCAATTTTATCAATTTCAAGATATTTTTATAGATTTGAAAACATTTTTATCAATTTGGTGACATTTTAAAAATTCGCTAAATGTATTACTAAGTAGGATGGTTGGTCTGACAGATAAATGCTAACCAAACATCATTTCAGTACTCTCTTCTAACAAAAAAAAAAAATTTCATTTATATGTAGAAGACCCAAGCCACACGACCAACCCGAAGGTTTATGGCAGTTGTTTGTGTGTCATTTATATCAATTTGGCGACATTTCCGTCAATTTGGCAAAGTTTAAGAAAAGTTGTCAAATTAGCGATATCCCTCCAAATTCGTAGCTTTGAATTTGCAGATCTGAATGAAACATACTTATCCCATTTCAATATACTAAATGAAAACAATACAATTGTATTAGAAGATATACCCGCTCTACTATTTTTCTGTATCAACAATCGGCTATATGAATTTATTGGCTAAACACAGTATATGAGTTTAGTAGCTAAATAAGATATAAGCTTGAAAACTCTTTGCCAAAATAAATGAAATTGATGTACGCAGTCAGCAATTAATATAATTAAAAGAAAAATCAAACCGTCCATTCATAAGATATACTTTTATATCCATTTATCCATTTATTTATTATTTAAATCGAAAAAAAATAATAAAAACATTAACAAACACATTTAATTTAATTGCGATGCCGAGAAACATGATATATCCTCCTAAAATGTTAAAATTTATTAACCACTAACAGCACACCCGTTATTCGTACGGAGTGTATAATTTAAAGAAACTTAAAGTTCGCAATCACGTGCAAATTCTGTTAAAATATTAAATTTATTGCTCCTAAAGAGAAGTTTAAGAATATATGTTCTCACTATGCAAAATTATCTTCACGATCAGATCTGAAGAATAAAACATCCTGTCCCCTTTTGTAAGCAAATTTGCAGAAGAAAAAATAGGAATTGAATGAATATATGCAACCCCGTACTAATTATATTGTCGCAGATCAGAAAATATGCCAATGTGTTAGTAGAAGATTACCCGTATTACAATATGCGTCTCAAAAATATTTGCCAAAATAAAAGAGATGACGTAATAAATTGAAAACATCAATAATATCCGTACTCTTTATACCAGAAGGTCGTAATTGATTCCAATATATGCCAATATATATCAAAACATATGTCTATATACCTGTACTACTTATATTCTCGTAGATTAAAAGATATACACGTGTATTTGTAGAAGATTCGTACAACATACAATATATGAGTTTAAACAATTTTTGTCATAATAAAATAATTGCATAATAACTTGAAAATATCAATAATCCTTGAATCAATAATCCCCGAAAATATAAATAATAATAATTTTTAAACCTGAAGATCGTAATTGATATTATCCAGTCAAAAATGCTATAAGAAAAATCAAATCGTTCTTTTCTGAAATATATTTTTATATCCATTTATTTATTATTCAAATCGAAAAAATAATTATTAAAATTAGCAGACAGATTTAATTTAATTGCGTTTATGAGTAACATGATATAAGATAGAATCTTATAACATGTTAAATATGTCTTATAACATGTTAAATATGTCTTATAACATAAACTGCGAAATTAAATAACGATTTTGATTTCTCTATACTTCTCATTGTTCCGTAAAAGCTTGTTTTAAATAAACCATGAACCATGGAGATAGATTTCCCCTTTAAATCATGTTTCAAACAATTCATGTTTTCAGAAAGTGACTAATTAACGCAAAAAATCTCCCATCAAACTCAGAGATTAAATTTTAATTCACTTTCAAACGATTTTCAAGCTTTTCGTTTGGATAAACCACGGAGTTAGGGAGTAGAACTCCTAGGAAAAAGTTCCGTTTTTCATTAATATCTCGACAACCCCAGGTCTTAGAAACTCGAAACTTGGACAAAATTTATGGAGGGATATTTCAAGGCTATTCACCAAATTTCATTAAATTCGGTTCAGCCGTTTTTCCGTGATGATGAGACAAACGAAAATTTCCTTTTTTACTAATATCTCGAGAACCACTGGTCGTAGAAACTCAAAACACGGATATAATTTTAAGTGGGGCTATTTCTGGGCTACCCACAAAATTTCATCAAATTCGGTTCAGCCGTTCTCCCGTGATGGTGTGACAAACAGACAGACAGACAGACAGACAGACAGACAGACAGACAGACAGACAGACAGACAGATTTTCATTTTTATTTATATAGATTAATTAAATATCAATTGTGTTTTGATAAAGATTTTGAATAAGTCATTACGTTTAAACTAATAAGTTGTCAGAACCGCCCAATTTAAATTTATATGGTATTAATTCAATGCCAATATATTGCTCTCAGGATCATGTACACAATTATTTCACCGTGAAAGTAGCATATTTACAGCATTTCGTGGTGAAAGTAGTAAATTTATAGCATTTCGGGGTGAAAGTCCTGTGCTGCCTGCATAAAATGTTTTTAATTTTAAGATAATCATATTTAGATAGATATATATTAATGTATGCTAATATATACATAACTTTCACATCTGGTTTACAATTTAAAGGATTATCAAAATAATTTGACATTTTAAGCTCTTCAGATATACAAATCCTTTTCCACAGCGAGTGTAGTATTGTTTTAATTAAATCTCGTGTTCCTTTAATTACATTTTTAATTGAAACTTCTTTTAGAGAAATTATAGGAGAAATATTTTAATTGGGTATTAGCAGTTTACATAATGATGGATAAACCGTTAGTCGTTTTACATTCGTATTGTAATTCTCTATTCTAAAACATGATTGAATTATTTTGAAAAAGACAATAAGTTAAAATATAATATTTTTTTACTCAAAAATGCTTTGGATTTTTAATTGAATAAAAATAACTCTAGAAAGAGTAATTTAATTAGTTAAAACCAACTTTTATTGAAACGTATCTAATTTAATACGTTAAATCATGTTTCAAGGAATTTGAAAATTACGCGAAGGGATTTTCATTGTCCTTATTACAGAGATAGTATAATATAGAGGTAAAATATTGTAATAGGGCCAAAAATCCAAATTCAAGTTTTTGACAGATTTTGTAAAGTACTTGGCTGTCCCAACTGGGAATCGAACCCCGTATCTTTGAACTGGCCAACCGACGTTCTACCTTTGAACTACTGACACGAAATTGCAAGATATTAATTTCAAATTGGATACTGCATTATCTACTCTCTGTTGTCAGACTGGCGTGCAACTGGCAATCTAACTGACCACCGTCTGCTATTTTTAAATCAGATTAGCCTCTTGATGCTAATTTTATCCATCAAGGTATCTTCCTTCGTGGACGTTACAGCTTGATTTTGAAATCGGAGCTCCACATCCCAGAATCCACTGAATCCGTGCTGGTCGTACTAGGGCCACTTTCACACATTTGACATCTTTGCACTAACCTACAGGACTGATTTATTCGGGTGCCATTGTAAAGTATCTTGCTACCGCACCCGGGAATCGAACTAAGGATTTTTGCACTGGTCCTCCGACACGCTACCGTTGAACTACTGTTACGAAAATGGAAAATCTTATCTCGAAGGAATCTGCAATTTAAATGTTCTAAGAATATCTAAACGTAAATCGAACATCTTTAAGGTGACGTCTGTGTATGTTCAAGTGTGCCTGTGTTTTTGCGTGCACACGCAGGTGGGGGTCTACGTAAGCTACATCTCACAAACGAATGGAATATTTATTTGGGAGTAGCACAGTCCAATAATTACAATTAGTGAATATTGAATATTGGGAGATTTTTAATATTTTAATATGATTAAACGTTACAACCCCTCCTCCAATTTCTTTAACACTTTCCAACATAGGTAAAAAATGTTTATGGCTTTATTCATGCAGTATATCTGTCTGTATGTCCGTTCGCACGATAACTACCATAAAAATGACTGTATCAAAATGAAATTTTAGTATATTATTGAGACGGTCTGTGGGACGTATGGGAATGCAAATGAATAATATTAACCAAATAGTTTTGGATTGAAGCCGTGTTGACAAAGTGAAACACATTAAACTTTATGGGACCTAATTATTTAAACATTTTTGAGCAAAGTTAAATTCACAAAATGCTTTAAAAGTTTTAGAAAATATTCAAATTATCCCATAAAACATATAAAAAAATTTCAGCAAAATGCTTTCAGTAGTTTTTTGAATAAAAATTAAAACAGCAATTACATCCATATTATATGAAGAGATCACTTGACTCACTTCAGAATAAAATATATCATCCATTTTTTCCCCAGTGTTAAAAGCGTGATTTTTAAATTTTTTTAAAATTTATATTTAGTGTTGTATCCGTCCTAAAACTGCTTTATTTTTGCGTATTTATATTCTGTGCTAACTCAATTGCAATATATTTCAGTTTAAATGATCATAAAATTTGATTATTTCTAGAACGAAGTCTAATTTTAATAGACGCAAAATGTAAATAAGTGATTGTATGATGAGTTGTATAAGAATTGCTGAATTATTTTCATGCAAAATTATTTAGCTCTGAAGTCTGGAATAAAAGTGATAATCATTGTTTTTTACAGAACCAGACGATTTATATTTCGATGATGTCATTTGAATAAAGTTCTTTTTTTCTTCAATGATATTTTATTTTTTTAAATATAATAAATTACTGCAGTACTGTAAGTAAATTAAAATATATTAGCACTGACTGTATCGCATTTTAGGGATATTTAATTAAAATAGCATTTCAGTTGGGAAGCGTTTCATAATCAATACTTTATGGATGATCGATATTTCTTGTTTTATTTAATTTTGAAAAAAATATATTTATAAATATCGGGTAATTAAAATAATGCTAAATAGATAATCATTTTAAACATAATTTAGCATTAATTTCTTCCATGCATATAAAAAGACAAACACGTTTAGTAACAGTTGTGTATTTTGATGCCAAACTGCTAGCTATTATTTACTTCATTGGATATGGATTGTAATTTACATTTTGCAGTGGTTTTTGCCTGAGAGTGTATTATCAGTCATAAGCATCAAGTTTAAATTTACGTGATATAACTTCAATGCATAAAACATTGTGATATGGATCTATTGGAGCTTCGAAACGAAAGGATTAAAGTCCTTACTTTTGAGTTGGATAGAGGCGAAGGAGCGAAATGCAGACATATGCTCTTTCTTAGCAGGCATATTTTACAGTATTGCAACTAAGAACGGTAACTCCAAAACTACTAAACAAATATGCAGTAGATTTATAACAAAAATTGAATATAATGATCAATCATATATTAACCACATCGCAGTTTTCTACTTATTGACACGTTTCATGCATGATCTCTTCATATAATATGGGTGCAATTAATATTTTAAATTTTATTTTAAAAAATACCGAAGATATTTTGCCGATTTTTTTTTTATATATTTTATGGGATAATTTGAATATTTTCTAAAATTTTCGAAGCAGTTTGTGAATTTTAACTTTGCTTAAAATATATTTGAAAAATTAGGTCCTATATTTTTCAATATATTTCACTATTTCAACCCGGGTTTATACCAAAAATATTGGGTGGCTCTATTCATTTACATTTCCATATGTCCTACAAACAGTCTAAACAACATTCTAAAACTTTATTTTGCTAAAGTCATTTTAACGGCTAGTATCGTGCGAACGGACAGATAGACAGACAGAATGAACAGAGTCATGATCACTTTTCAACTATTTTGGAAAGTGTTGATAATATTAATCGTGGCAATATCAATAACATTTTCTTAACTATGAAATTTGGTGTAAGAAAAATTAAAATTAATTTAGATATATTGATTATCAGGATTACATTTCGTAAATATTTATAAATGTATGTTAACAAAATCCAGACATTAATCGTATATAGTTCAAATTCGATATGCTATAAAAGACAATAATGAAACTATTGTAAATTCAAAAGCAGAAATGCGAAGAGAATCACAAGTACAAACTTTTCTAGGAAACTAATTAAATTAATTAACTTGGTTTAATCTGATATTGCTAAATATTGCTTGTTTATTTAGCAAATCTTCATACTATATAAACAAGAATGATCAATCATGAATAAAGCAATGATTATGAAACACGTTCCAACTGCAATGCAATTTTATTTAAACATCTCTAAAATACGATACATTCAGCGGCAATATTTCAAAAATTATCACAATGCTACAATAATTTATTATATTTGAAAACTTCATCGAAAAATAATGACCTTTTTTAAAGGACGTCATTGAAATTTAACGCCAGGTTCTTTACGAAAAAAAAGTAAAAATTTCATTCATAAACTTTTATTCTATTAATTTCATTCATCACAATACTACAATAATTTATTTTACTTAAAATTTCCAAACCATGGAGGTAAAAGTAATTTTATTCTGTGCTTAAACTTTCACCGAAAATGTTTGCTATAAAACCGTTTGTTCTCTATGTAAAATCAATGACTGTTTCATTCATATCAACTATATTGCAGACTCCAGCTCTAAATAATTTTGCGCTAAAGAAATTCAGTAATTCTCATACATCTCAAATAACAGCTTGATGTGCTTACAATCTCCATAAGTGAAAATTAGGCTTCATTGCAGAAATAGTCAAAGTTTGATGATCATTTAAACTCAAATATATTGTAATTGAGTTGTTTCAAAACATTGATGCACATATATTATGGAAAAACGATAGCGGATTTGGGACGGACACAACACTAAATATAAACAAGAAAGGGCAATCAAGCATGAAGCATTGATTATGAAACACTTTCGAGCTTTGTGTCATCTCCCTCTAAGACATTAAAATTGGATGCTAAATATTACCCAATGTCATATCAAAAATTAACAAGAAGAATCAATCATACATAAAAAATTGATTATGAAACACTTTCCAACTTCAATGCAATTTTATTTCAACATCTCTAAAATGCGATACATTCCTCGGTAATATTTTTTAAAATTATCACAATACTACATTGATTTACTATCTTTGAAAACTTAAAACTTCATCGAAACAAATGAACTCCATTGAAATGACGGCATTGAAACATAAATTGTCTGATTTAAACATCTCTAAAATGTACATTCTCAGAAATATTTTTACATTATCCCAATACTACATAAATTTATTATATTTGAAATCTTAAAACGTCATCGAAGAAAATAAACTTCATTCAAATGGCGGCATTGAAATATAAATTGCCTGGTTTAAACATTTCTAAAACGCGATACATTCCTCTGTAATATTTTTAAAATTATCAGAATACTACAATAATTTATTATATTTGAAAACTTCATTGAAAACAAATGAAATTTATTCAAATGACGTCATCGACATATAAATCGATTGGCCCTATCTATAAAAGCACTACATCATTCATAATTTTTTTTGCATTCCTTTCATTCATCACAATACTATACTAATTTATTTTATTTACAAACTTAAAATCATGGAGGTACAAGTAATTTAACTCCATGCTTAAAACTTCATCGAAAAATCGTTTTCTTCTCTGTGTAAAATCAATGAATGTTCCATATCAGCTATATTGCAGACTCCAGAGCTAAATAATTTTGTGTTAAAGATATTCAGAAATTCGTTTTCATCCTACATATCTATGTGTTTACATTTCTTCATAAGTGAAAATTAGACTTCGTTGTAGTTTGATGATCATTTGTTTTAGTTTATCAAAGTTTGATGATGATTTAAACTAAAATATATTGTAATTGCGTTGTTTCAGTATGTAGATGCACAGAATTTAAGCAAAAAAGTAAGCGGGTTTTAGGACGGATACAACAGTAAATATGAATTAAAAAGAACTTTAAAAATCACAATTTTGACCCAAGATGTACGCCATATTTTATTTTGAAGTTGATCACGTGATCACTTCATATAAAAATCACGTGCTCTCTTCATATAATGATCGCGTGTTCTCTTTTCATAAAGGGTGTAATTATTATTTTAATTTTTATTTAAAAACAACTGAATATATTTTGCTGAATTTTTTTTTAAATATTTTATGGCATAATTTGAATATTTCCTAAAACTTTCGAAGCAAGTTGTGAAATTTAAATTCTCTTAAAAAATGTTTGAAAAATCAGAACCCATAGGGTTCAATGTATTTCATTTTTTCAAGCCGGATTCAATCCAAATCTAATTGGGTGATGCTATTCATATATATAGTACCGTAGGTCCCACAGACCGTCTGAACAATATACTAAAATTTCATTTTGATAAAGTCATTTTAACGGCAGTTATCGTGCTAATGCTCAGGAAGACAGACAGACAGACAGACAGAATGAATGAACAAAGTCATAAAGACTTTTCAACTGTGTTGTAAAATGTTAATTAAAAATAACTTTAAAAATCACGATTTTGGCACATGATAGATGCCATATTTTATTTTGATGTGGGTCACGCGATCTCTTCATATAATGGTCATGTGATCTCTTCATATAATGGGTATAATTATTATTTTAATTTTTATTTAAAAAACTACTGAATATATTTTTCTGAAATTTTTTTCTATATTTTATAGAATAATTTAAATATTTTCTAAAACTTTCGAAGCAATTTGTGAATTTTAAATCCGCTTAAAAATTGTTTGAAAACTTAATTCCCATGAGTTCAATGTATTTAATTTTTTTAACCCGGGTTCAATCCAAAACTAATTGGGTGATATTATTCATTTATATTCCTATAGGTCCCATAGACCGTCTGAACAACATTCTAAAATTTCATTTTGATGAAATCATTTTTTCGGTAGTTATTGTGGAAACGGACAGACAGGCAGACAGACAGAATGAAGAAAGTCATAAACACTTTTCAACTGTGTTGTAAAGTGTTAAAAAACATGTGGATCAAATATATTTAATCCAAATAGTAATGTATAACTATATTTTTTATCATAAATTTGATTCAACCCATCTTATTCTTGCTATTTTCATTTATTTATAAATCAGAATAAATACATATATCTCTATTTATTCTGATTCTGGTTTACTGTTTACTTTTATTAATCTTATACGCAGCATGTGTTATTTTTCTTTTCAGAAAAAAATGGATGCAGAAAAGAGAAATTTAATACATGCATTTGCTAATACATCATTTTGTTGTATTTTGTCGGATTTTCAACCGATATACTGGGTGTACTGTAAAATCGTAACCCTACTTCCGACCCTTATTTCCTGAATCTATTATCCCACCTATATTTCTTGAAACAGTAGTCGTAGATCATGCTTCCAATTACAAAAATCTGATGTGGGCAGCACATGACTTTCCCTGCAGACTTAAATTCATATTTTCTTTATTTCATTAATAATTCATTAGATTGAGTTTATTTGCACCAAGTAACACTAAATTTGCATTTTTAATTCAATTTTTGTTTTTATTTGGTAATTGGACATTTTTCCGATAGCGACGTAACAAAAATGCAAGAAATCTCAAATATCTTGAGAACGGTTAGTCCTAAAGTATAATGGAGTGTGTTATATTCCTTTCCTCGTCAAAAATTGAGTATAGAACAAGAACTTAATTGATACATTTTTACATACGTTGTCCTTTTTTTTAGATTTTGGCAATTTTTGCGGGCCATTTCGTAAAAAAGGGCAGGTTGCTACTTTCTCAATCTTATAAAAATCAAATCAGCACCAGAGTGTCTGTCGCACAAGTAACTTATCTACCAAATATTGTGAAATTTGGTCAATTAATATTTTAGCTAGGCTGGATACATGGAATTTTTCCTGGCTATTTCTTAAAAAAAGGAGGGTTCATCGTTTCCGAATCGTACCAAATTCTAATCAGGACCGGTGTATCTAACAAGTAACTTATCTACCAAATTTTGTGAAATTTGGCAAATTAGTATTTTAGCTAGAGCGGATAAATGAAATTTTTACGGGCCGTTTCGCAAAAAAAGCCGTGTTCCGTTTTTACGAATTGTAGCAAAAACTAATCAGTACTGCGGCCACATCCAAGTGACTTACCTGCCAAATTTTATGAAATTCGATCCATTAGTTTTTGAGTTAGAGTGGATACATGCATTGCACAGACACACAGACAGATAGACACACACACAGACACACACACAGATGTCACGATAAAAATAATTTTTTCGTATTCTAGAGGTCTCGTAACGTGTAGATCCGTCGAAAACTCGAGTTGTGATTTTCGGCATGATTCCAATACTTTCCCTATACATTACCATGTATTGCAGGGAAAGTAAAAGTGTCTGAAAAATTGTTATAGTATTTTATCTTATAACAGTTTTAAATCGAAACAAGTATTTCTCTAAAAAATACGAAATTTAGCTTTTTATACGACCCCTCATTCTAAAATATTTCAGTTAATAAAATTTTCTTCATTCATTGACATGTCAAACTTTACAAAGTTCGATTCTGGTATGAAAAATCGAATTTTATAACTTAAATAACTTTCGCACATCTGTAAATCAATCCATCATTTCCGAATAAGGTTGAGAGATAGAATGAAATAAAAATAATGCATTTCAGAATATTAAATTTAAGTTTCATTTAATGGCATATCTTTTGAAATGACCAGGTTGTACCAAAATTCCTGTCAGACATAATTCGTTTAGAAGGAAGAATATAAGTATGCATAATATGGGGGATTTGCTGAGGAGATGACATGATTCGAAATTCAATGTGTGTACAGCCCCCAATTTATCAGTTAAAAAAACTGAAAGCAAGTTTGATTTGCAATATCTCAGTAAATTTTTCTCGTATTACGAGGATGGTTCAAAAAGTAAGGTTACAAGTTCTGTGAGAGAAAATGTTTATTCACGAAATCAAAGAGATACACATTACACAAAGTTAGCAAAGTACAGGCACATACTATTTTTCCACTTAGTCACCATGGTTATAGAAACATTTGTTCCATCGGTACACTAATCTATCAAAACCGGCATAAAAGAAATCAGGGTTCAAATCACGGAGTCACTCAACGACGGCTTGCTGAACTTCGGCATCGGTTGTGAAATGGCGACCTGCCAGGCCCTTTTTCAACGATCCGAAGATATGAAAATCGCTTAGTGCGAGATCCGGGCTGTAGGGTGGATGTTCCAGTACATTCCACTGAAAATGATGTACCAAATAACGTGTAACCGAGGCCGTATGCGATCGGTCCTGTGGTGCAACAACACGACACCTTATCTAAACATGGAATTTAATTCGTTCACCGAATTTGTGCACCCGTGAGAGCTCTTGTTACCTTACTTTTTGAACAACCTACGTAGAATCAATTTATTTTAATATTGTATGTTAATTTTTAAAGAAATTAGTTGTTGAAAAGATGTTGAAAAGAAAGTTGATTTTAGCTGTTGAAAAAATTTGGATTCAGGAACAGTATAAAAATATAGTGTGCACATTTTTCATGCAAATACGTTTCTCGTCACAAATGCTCAAAACTGTTATAAAATAAACTGTAACCGAACTAGAAACATTTTTGTGAATAAAAGTATATATCTAAGACCAACGTGTTAGGAAGTAAAGGTCATTAAAGAACCTTCCAGGTCATCTTGTAAACTGAATTAACATCCCTTTAATTTCTTAAATTTACGGAAAAATTCAATTTTTACGAATCGTATTTAGTATACGAATAAAAAGTATTGGGATAATAAAAGCATTTATAATAATTATCAAGAAATGTTTCGATAAAAGAATAAAATGCAATCAAAAGTAATTAAATTAATCATAGGTTCAATTTATGAAAAATAAATGCATTTCTTTAATTTCAAGAAATTGAAACATTTAGATAATTGCATATTATTAAATAATGCTAAAAATAACTGAGTTATACTTCGATTTAAATATGTAGTATTAACAGTCTTTGACACAAAAGAGATACTATTGTTTTAGCATCGATGATTTTTTAATTAGATTTTAAATAAAAAAATCTGATGTTGGCAGCACATGACTTTCCTTATATAATACAATGGATTTACAACTCTTTAAAAATAGGTTATTCTTAGAGTAAATACTTATATTCTTTCCAAGATATTGAATTTTCGTCAATTAGTCATCATTTTCATTGATTTAACGCCATTTTTATCCATTTGGCGAGATTTTCGTTAATTTGGCAACATTTAAAAAAAGTCGCAAAGTTGGCCATATTTCGCCAAATGTGTCGCCAAAATCGCGCCAAACGTTATGGACGGAGAAATAAGTTATTCTTATAACAGATAAATGAATATTGGCGTTCAGATACAAAAGTATTACTCAAAGTATCTTTTATCATGAATGGAACGAGCTTGATCCACGAAAATGATGTCACCAAATTTATCACATGATATTACATATGAAAAGTGAACGTGTTTCTCAAAATTTATTATTATTTTTTAATTTATGGGATTTTTTGATAAATGTATTTGAGAAATGTGCAATATCTCGAGAACGGTTCATGCTAGCGTTCTAAAGTTTGTGTCAATCGGTTTCTAAGGAAATATTACGTCAGAAATGCCTATTCTACTTTCGTAATTTTTTTAAAGGTTTTGATTTTTTGATGATTTTTACAAAATTTCACTCGAAAATTTAGGCGGGTTCTGGACATGCGATTGTGTTTAAAAACAATAGGCCTCTCAGTATTCATGCATTGTAAATTATGTACCAAATTTCTTTAGAATCGCTCCATTATTTCGTGAGATATCGTCTGCACAGTCTCACTGACACACACACACACAGACATCAGTCCAAAAATGTCCGATTCGTGATCAGAGATGCTTCAAACTTGCTCTCCCGCCGAAAACTCGAATTCGAATTTTCGACCCTGTCACAATACTTTCCTTACACATTATACTATGTATATAAGGAAAGTAATAATATATACCAAATGCAATTAATATAATTTTTACCGAGAAATGATTAACTTATTTTAACATTACTTAATCAGAAAATGGTAAATTTATTTTAAATATAATTATTGTGAATATATAGATAATAATTCTTACGTATATATTAGGAGTGCGTACTGTATTTTTTATTCTTTTAAATATGATTGATAGTGCAATAAGACATTATCCGCTTATATAAGAAATAAATCTAATTTTAAATTTAGAAACATATTATATAATAACAAGTTTTTTTTATTGAATTTACTATATTTTACTTTACTGTTATTTTAAATAAGACACATGCAATTGTATATGAAATATTTATGAATTTTAAATTTTATTTTACTTTTGTAGAAACTTAATTAAAGATTATGTGGGAATAATCCTAGAACTATCAGTGTTGTGTTTATGCACCTAAAGGGTTGATAAATCCATACACAAATCCATTCACAGTTTTCTAAATTACATGTGTTTTTAGACTCTTCAGAAACTTCTCGATGACAACACACATATAATAACAACCATCCACGGGTTAGAGCATAAGAGAGTATAAGAGCTTCAGACGCCCTGCTGGGACATAAATGGTTGAGATTTTATACACCTACAGTATCACCGGCCGTCCAAATAGCTGCTCTTAGTCCTCTGGACGAGTCGGACGGTCTGGGTCTTCAACACCTACAGTATCACTATAGTATCATATTTTATACACCTCGTTATCAGCTCGACACCTATAGTATCACTGGAAACTGTGCTCTATATTTCCCCTGCGTTACAGCAGAATAGTTATATGAAATAACAAAATAAATAAAAATCCTTCGTATAAATAACATTAAAAATTGCAAACAGCGCATTCACGTCGGTACTGCTGGAGTGTTAAGTGCTTCCCCCCCCCCCTCTAAATCACAAAACTGATATCCGTTACTTGAGAAGACTCTACTTCCTACGTTAACGGACATAATTTAAAATTTTCATTTCAACAATCTCAGCACAATTAGACTAATTTATATATTGTCAATATCTTCCGCAAACAAAGTAATTTTCATATGTCAAAAGCATATAAATATTAAAGAATTGCCCGCTACGTAAGTAATAGAGGTACTGATAACACCATACTTAATTTCCAAATTGCCTCTTTAGAACTAAAAGCATTATCACGCTACAAAAAATCTGATGTAGGCAGCACATGACTTTCCTTATATAATACAATGAATTTATTACTTTTACAGTAAAAGAAAATAGGTTATTATTGTAATGGATACTTATATTCTTTCCAAGATATTGACATTTCGTTAATTAGTCGTCAATTTCATTGATTTAGCGTCATTTTTATCCATTTGGCGAGATTTTCGTTAATTTGTAAGTTATTCGTATAGCAGATTGCCGTTCAAATGCAAAAATAATACTCAAAGTATCTTTTCTCGTGATTGGAACGAGCTAGATCCACGAGAATGATGTCACCATATTTATCGCATGATATTATATATGAAAGTGAACAAGTTTCTCAAGGGTTAATATTTTTTTCTAATTTATGGGATTTTTTGATAAATTTATTTGAAAAATGTGCAATATCTCCAGAACGGTTCATGCTGGAGTTCCCTTCCTATCTATCTAAAGTTTATGTTAATCGTTTTCTAAGGAGAAATTACATAAGAAATGTCTATTTGCGTAACTTTATTAAAGGTTTTGATTTTTTGATGAATTTTTCAAAATTTCACTCGAAAATTTGGGGGATTCTGAACTTTCGATTGTGTTTAAAAACGATAGGCTTCCAGTATTCACAGATTGTAAATTGTGTACTAAATTGCAGTCGAATCGCTACATTTGTTCGTGAGATATCGTCTTCACAGTCTCACTGACACACACACACACACACACACACACACACACACAGACATCATCTCCAAAATGTTCGATTCGTAAGCAGGGATGCTTGAAACGTGCTCTCCCGTAGAACACTCGAATTCGGATTTTCCACCCCATCACAATACTTTCCCTGTACATTATATGTAGATAAGGAAAGTAATGAAATTCCCCTCTACTTAAATAATGCATAAACATATTAATATTTTTATTCATGCGTGTTGCATCTTCTATTTATAAAGAGTAGTATTCTGGAGTTCTACATTGCGTATAGCATCAGATACAGAAAACAAAGCAAGACATTGGGCCATGAGGTAAAAGTAAGGAGTTAAAATATTTCCTATTAAGAAAACCCCAATATCGTTTAAGACGATAATTCAGGTGGAGCTGGGATAAGGTAAGTAGCCCTTCAGTGTATGCATTTCTATGACGAAAGGCCTAAAAAAATTATTTAAACTGTCTGTTTTGTAAAACTTAATTATTATCATAATGCAAAGTAGAACTGAACAAACAATATTCCCACGTATTCAAAATTAATTCAACTTGCAATTTATTGCTTTCTTTATATACATAATATTTAAGGAAAATATTGTGACGGGGTCGAAAATTCGAATTCGAGTTTTCGACGGGAGACCACGTTTCAGGCATCCCTGATCTTGAATCAAACATTTTTGAGGTGATGTATGTGTGTGTGTGTGTGTGTGTGTGTCAGTTAGACTTTGGGGACGATATCTCACGAACGAATGGAACGATTCGACTGAAATTTAGTACACAAATCACAATGCGTGAATACTGGCAGCCTATTGTTTTTAAACGTAATCGAATGTTTAGAACCCCCTAAATTTTCGAGTGAAATTTTGAAAAAATCATCAAAAAATCAAAACATTTAATAAAGTTACTCAAATAGACATTTCTGATGTAATTTTTCCTTTAAAAACGACTGACATAAACTTTAGAACGCTAGTATGAACCGTTTTCGAGGTATTGCACATTTTTATAATAAATTTATCAAAAAAAACCATAAATAAAAAAAATATATTAACTGTTGAGAAACATGTTCACTTTTCATATGTAATGTCATGCGATAAATTAGGTGACATCATTCTGGCGGATCTAGCTCGTACCATTCATGAGGAAAGATACTTTTAGTAATACTTTTGTATTTGAAGAACAATAGTCATTTATCTGCTATAAGGATAACTCATTTCTCCTTTTATTACGCTTGGCGAGATTTTGGTGACAAATTTGACGGAATGTCGTCAACTTGGCGACTTTTTCAAGTGTTGCCAAATCTCGCCAAATGGATATCTCTATGAAAATCTCTATGGAAATCTCGTCAAATGGATAAAAATGACGCTAAATAAATGAAAAGGACGACTAATTGACGAAAATTCAATATCTTGGAAAGAATATAAATATCTACTATAAGAAAAACCTATTTTCTTACTGTAAAAGTAGTAAATTCATTGCATTATATAAGGAAAGTCGTGTGTTGCCCACATCAGATTTTTTTGTCTCTATATTTTCTGTATTCTATCATACAACTATGAAAAACAATAGTGGTTAATTATACTCAATAAGTAAGGAACTGTTAATATGAAAGATAATCAAAAATGAATACACTATATACCACTCATTTCTGTTATGTCGACTAACAATAGCAACTACTTTAGTAACACTAACTACACCTACATATAATTCTCAAAGCATTTTGAAATGTTTCATATATAGGAGTTGTACCTCCTTCTTTTTAACACCGTGCATTGGATTCATTTCTAAATTTATTACAGCAATGGAGCATTATGGAGTTTTACATTAGGTGCGAGATAAAAATGCAATAATGTTTTATATGTGTTTGATAATCCTGTAAAAGGTGGTGGATTTTGAGTCATCTTTGCATAGTTTAATATCTTTTTAATAAACACCAATTTAGTAGAAATTTAAATAGCCCAAAATTATATTATTCACAGCTTATGGCATTTGTATACTTTTTAGTTGCATTTTACACTCATAGTCGTTTATCTATCACTGATGTAGACGATTTTCAAGAAAGCATCTATCCCGATTTTATCTATCACGATTTTCATGAAAACATGAAAATGATTAAATATATTACTGGCAAGATGGTATCTTCAAAGATCTGCTATGAAATGAGTAATGCAATTTATCACAGAAGGCTTAACCCTGGATTTCCCTTGGGTAAAATGGAACCGAGAAAGAATTTTCCTAGATATAATTTATCATGAGTTATCAATCACTAACAGTGTAAAATGATATAAATGTATTTCGAAGTTTGGTACGAGTTCTAAAAGTCACGGATTCCACGTGAGGTGAAATGAATGACATAGAAAATGGATCAATCGTATTTAAGTGCATTTGTCTCTTAAATTTTTTTAACACTTTACAACAAAGTTGAAAAGTGTTTATGACTTTGTTCATTCTGTCTGTCTGTCTGTCTGTCTGTCCGTTAGCACGATAACTGCCGTAAAAATGAGTTTATCAAAATGAAATTTTAGTATGTTGTTCAGACGGTCTGTAGGACCTATGGGAATATAAATAAATAATATCACCCAATTAGTTTTTTATTGAACCCGGGTTGAAAAAATGAAATACATTGAACCCTATGGGACCTAATTTTTCAAACATTTTTTAAGTAAATTTAAAATTCACGAATTGCTTCGAAATTTTTAGAAAATATTCACATTATCCCATAGAATATATAAAAAAAAATTCAGTAAAATATGTTAAGTAGTTTTTTAATTAAAAAAATTATTTAATATAGGGAAAAAAACAAATTCAATTAAATTCTGACTTTGGGATAACTTCCAGAAAGAAAAGAGAGAGATATTACATAATAAATATCTCTCCATTTGTTTAAACGTTTTGCATATGGGAGTGGCTTCATATTTTAAGATAAATTTGGTAGATAACAATTTTTCATTTTTTTTAAATTTTATATAACTCTTCATGATAAATTTAATTGATGGCATTTTAAATGCACTTTCCTACGTCCTAGAGAGTTAAAATTTGGTACACAGCTTAAATTTGTTGAACATTTTATTCGACAAAAATTTGATGGATCTTTAAATATAGATTATACATTTTTTTTCGAAATGGCCTGAAAATAATCCCCGTTCACTTCTATAAATCATTGGTGTAATATTGTTAAAAATTCGGATGTGGACAGCACATGTCTTTCTCTGCAGACTCATATTCGTTCTCTTTATTTATTCAATGATAATTTGAGTTTATCTACACAACATAAGTATTTTAAATGACATTGAATTTACACGTTAAACTTAAATTTGGTTCTCATTTGATAGCTGGACTTATTGTCAAAGGTGGCGTAGCGAAAACGCGAAAAAACTAGAATATCTCAAGAACGGCTAGTCCTAGAGTAATGGGGTTAGTCTTATTCTTTTTGTTGTCAAAAATCACATATAAAATAGGAATTTAATTGATATAATTGAGCACACGTAGTCTTTTATTTTTATATATAACGATTTTTGCTGGCCATTTCGCAAAAATAGCCCTTCCTTTTTCCCGAATCGTAGTAGAATAACTTACAAATGATTTATATACAAAATTTTGTTAAATTTGGTATATAAATCACTTGTAGGTTATTGGAATATTATACTCCAAATTTTGTTAAATTTGGTTCATTAGTTTTTAGCTAGAGTGGATAAAGGCAATTTCTGCGGCCATTTCGCAAAGAAGGCAGATTCTTTTATTACGAATCGTACTATAATCTAATGAACATCAGGATTTCCCACAAAAAACATACCTACCAAATTGTATGAAATTCGGTCCATTAGTTTTTCAATTAGAGTGGATGTAATATCCACACAGACACACAGAAACATACACAGATACACCCTTACACACACAGACGTCTTCCTAAAAGTAGTTTTTTCGTGTTCTAGAAGTCCCAAAACGTGTAGATACTTTGAAAATTCGAGTTCCGATCTTCGGCACGATTCCAATACTTTGAGTACATACACATACACATATATATTATCTGTGTATTATCTGTGTATCTAAATTCCGTGCCTATGCAATTACAATAGTTGTGATTTTAAATGATCCCTAAACTTTTATTATTTCTTCAAGGAAGCCTAATTTTAACATATGCAGAATGCAAATATCTCAAGCGATTGTAAGATGAATTACATAAGAATTGCTGAATTTTTTTCACACAAAATTATTTAGCTCTGGAGTCTGGAATACAAGTTATATGAATGAAATATTCATTGATTTTGCATAAAGAATCAGATGATTTATATTTCGTTACAGTTTTAAATATTTAAGTATAATAAATTACTGTAGTACTGTGATAATGTAAAAGATATTACCACTGAATGAATCACATTTTAGAAATTTTTAAATGAAATTACATTTCAGTTGGAAAGTGTTTCATAATCAATGCTTATGCATGATTGATCTTTCTTGTTTACTTTATAATCGCATCACAACAACAATGTGGGATAAGGTACCTCTTTAACAATTACTAGTGTAATGATGTTATTAAAGGCTTAATACTGAACAAAAATTAGTAATATCTTACGGTTTGTCTATCTATCCTGGGTAACGCTTGAAAAAAATTTTGGCGGCAAATTTAGTGGGATATCGCCAACTTGGCTACTTTTTTCTAAATGTTGCGAAGTTGAAGAAAATGACTCCAAATTGATAAAAATGACGCCAAATCAATGAAATTTATTACGTTTTGAAAGGGAATAGTATTGCAATGATGTTTCGATAGCGTTTGTCTGTCATGTCCAACCATACCACTTGATGACAAATTTGGCGGCTTTTTAAAATGTCGCCAAATTTGTCAAATGTCACCATATAGTTAAAAATGTAGGCACATTGATAAATATGACTCCAAATCAATGAAATTAATTCTGTTTCAAACAGGGATATTATTGTAATGATGTTTCGGAAGCATTTGCCTGTCAGTCCAACTATCCCACTTGGCGACAAATTTGGCGAGTATTTTAAATGTCG
Organism: Amaurobius ferox; assembly: GCA_951213105.1. Classification (NCBI taxonomy): domain Eukaryota; kingdom Metazoa; phylum Arthropoda; class Arachnida; order Araneae; family Amaurobiidae; genus Amaurobius; species Amaurobius ferox. Next base: position 135,991,403 of record OX578140.1, read on the forward strand.
CCAAATTGACGAAAGTGTCTCCAAATCGATAAAATTTTCGCCAAATTGATAAATACGACGCAAAATTAATGATATTAATTGTGTTTTGAAAGGGGAGAGTATTGATATTTAATAATGATATTAATGATATTTCGGTAGCGTTTGCTCGTCAGTCCAACCATCCCACTTGGCGATAATTTTGACGAGTTTTTTAAAATGTCTGAAAATTGAACAAAATATCACAGAAAAGTAACTAAAATGTTACGAAATCGGTGAAAATTCAATACCTTGGAAATAATATTAAAGACTCTAAGAAAATTCCATTTCTCTGTTCATCCGTCTGTGACGTTAGACAAAACATGTGTCAAAGATTTTGGCGGGATGGCGCAAATGTTGCCAAATTGATAAGAATGACACCAAATGGGAGGCAATATTTTGCTAATTTTGAATTCCGTCATATGACGGGCATACCTTCTAGCATATAATTAATATATCAATATAATAACGAATAGTTGATATAATCACTAATGAAATTATTTTATAGTGAAGCATAAGTATTCATAGTGTTTTGTATGCAGCAGCAGAAAATAGGTGGGTATATTTTAAGACACACCGTAATGGATAGTAAATACTTGAAAGAAACTTCAGAAGTAATTACAAAATTTAAAATTCTTTAAACAGTTTATCCTTATTAAGCTCAATAATTAATTTATTTCACAATATTTTTCATAGGTCATTTATTGGTATATCCACAGATCTTTTATTGGTATATCCACAGGTCCTTTATTGGTATATCCACAGGTATTTAATTAAAAATTATTTTACTGATATAAATTCTTTATATTTTAAATTGTTTATCAAAATAAATTTTGCAATAAAATATTCATAACGTATTTTTTAATTTTAAAAAAGCTAAAAAAATGTGGTATGAAAACTAAATTCTATAACTACAAAATTTTCGCAGTATCTCATCAAATGTTAATCACCTCTAAGTTTACAATTTTAAATGTTAGTACAGCATGGACATTTTTTCTGATAAATTATCATATATTTGTAAATTACTCAATATAACGAACTCATACTAGCGTTTGTAACGATCGTCTTAGAAGTAGTACAAAACATTAAATATATTATAACAAATACCGTCACACAGTTGCAATTTTTCTGAAACGATTTTCGTTACTTGCCAATAATCACAGGCCCAAATTTTTAGTTTCAGCCATAGTTTATTCAAAAATGTCTATTTTTTTATAAAATTCAAATATTCATTATATACAAATTAACAGATATTAAAGCTAAGAAGACGTTTGCTTTTTAAAAATTCGGAAATTATGTTTTGTGTATGGTTTTTTATATGGAAAGATAGAAAGAACACATCAAATTAGTTAGTGGTGATTATTTGAATTTTGTTTCATTTCAGGTTTTTTGGCAGAAGTGTTTCAAAAAAAGATTAGTGAAAATTTCATCCGTTACGATGACTTCATTAGATTAGAAAATGATGGATTGTCTTATGTCCTTTAATTTCTTGAACATACAATCATATAATTTCGGCCATCAAAATGAAAGAACGTTCTCAATTTAATACAAATAGAAATATAATGGCTTTACTAACTTTATGCAAAACATCAAGCGGATAATATGTAAAAATAGCTGATAACCAGATTGAAATGTTTATTGCCAAACTTAATTGAAATTATGATTGGTAACATGAATTATTGTGTATTGACAAATGAAAAACTAGTTATGTAGAATTTGCTTTTCTATCTTTCGAAAACATTTTTTTCAGGAACATTTTCTTCTCGCGGAATATCACTTGTGGTTATTACTTGCTATATAAAATGAAATCCATCTTTCGAAGTTTAATGGATAGACATAGTACTCCCGAATAGGAATACAGTTATTCTTAATGATATCTATGTATTTGTATGTGGGACTGTAATCACTCTACGTGTCAAACCAATAGAGAAAATATATGATTGATGTCATACGTCAATACATTTTCACGCTCCCTAAACAAGGCTATAGCTATCACTTTTTGTGAATTTTTTTATTAAAAACAATTGTTAGACAATTATTCGTTTATTTCGTTGTGTTCGAAGCGGCTAAAATTTGGTAAATTCGCTGATTTATTGCACGCTGACAAAGGGATATGTTGATCTTAGTTCAGTTATTGTATATAACTGTAAATTTAATAAATTATTATACTTATCACATGTTTTATGAAATGGAATGACAATACAGAAAACTATTCGGCATTATCTTGAAATATTATACAAATTACTAAATTCGAATCTAACTCTGGCTCTTATAAAAATGGTTCAATGTATTATTCTAAATGTAAGTCCTTAACTCTTTAAGCGTTGTTGACGAGTTCAACTCTTCATGCATTGCACTACCGCTAAGCGGGTTTGACAAGGTAGACTCGCTATGCATTTTTAAACCGAGACTTCTGTGTGTTTGACGGAAATAACACGTCATATGATTTTTTTATGAAATATTATCTGTGGATACAATTTTTTTCATTAAATGGCAGTAGTAGTCCTACAAACAAAATTTTATCAGAGGCAGTATTTCACATTCAAAGCAATTGCGGCCTCAAATGCTTTCAATCTTATTTCAGCAAAGCGTAAGTTATCTCACTTCCTGCAAAAAAAGAGCCAACTAGGCGATGTGTTGTATGTTATGCATCCAATAAAACCGGCAAGAATCTTAGGAAAGAAAGCAAGACATGGTGTGCAGACTGTGACGTTGCTCTTTGTTATATTCCATGCTTTAAAATTTATCACAGCAAGAGTTACTATTAAAAATTGGAATTGTATGTTTTTTAATTTACTTATCTGTTATTATACATGTTAATTTACTTATCTCTTATTATACAGCAAATTTATTTCAGCAAAGCACCTTTTCATTCAACACGCAATCAATGGGGAAAAGGGCATGGGAGAAAAAAACTCCCCACTGCAGTGCACACGAAGGGAAATAAATGACACGCTTAAAGGGTTAATAAATAAGTTAAAATATTTCTGTCCTATATAATCATTAAGGAAAGAAAACTAAGCAGTCGTTTAGTTTGTTAGTTACCTTTACAATCTTTTCAAGCTTTATTAATCTTAATTAAGGAATCCTGCGGCTATTTTTAACGTTTTTCTGCACATAATCTAATTTGTAATGATATTAAAATTCTAAAATTACATTAAAACGTATTTTCATTACTTTTACCTTTTATTATTAGCTTATTGTTCTTTCCCCCTCTTCCAGCTTATTAAGACTGTCATTGTATGGTTGCATTACTTTGATAATCATTGCAAAATATATTAACACTGTTATATTTTCAAAAATAAAGGGACAATATAGCAAAAACTATCTCATACTCATATTTTATTAAATAAATTGAATCCAATCACAAATGAAATAAATTTTGTTTGACCTATAAATAATTTATTGCTAAATAAGAACATTTTATTCTACATAAAACTTGTTTGAATCGAATATCAATGGTGTGGAAGAATATCGATTTGAAAACCAATAGTCAAAGAAACACTTAAAGAATGTTAAAAGATATACCGACACTGGGGATTTAGACAATAAAAATTCTCAAAGGATGTTTATTCTTTTGTATTGTGTATTTCAAAGAATTTTTTTTAATTTCGATTAGGACAATTTTAATTTGGAGTTTCAATGAAATATAATCTGATTTTATTTACATCTCTAATTTCGGTACTACCTACATGAAACATATTATGAAACTGTTTTATAACTCTTTCAAACCCAAGAGAAATTGCCATTTCCTGTATATGACCTGGGGAGATAACATGTTTGAATATTTTAAATGGACTCATGCAGTTTTATTATACGAGCATTTTTTCCCACTCTGCTTTCCTCTTCAAAAGTAATATGTTTATGAACAGATTCTTTCATGACATCTCTTCCAGTTTATCGACGACTAGTGTGAAGGATATAAAATTTATTCATTCGTCTTCCCTTGGAATACGAGTATCAATAAGGTTGTAGAAAATATTATTCAAACTGTTCAGGGGCAGTAAGAGGACTATTTACCACTCCTTGGACAAATATCCCAACCAGGGGTGAACACAGGAGGGGGGATTCCTTTTATAAATTTGTTATAAAAACTCTCCTCGAATTCAGCAGGCTTGGTCCTGTACCGAGCAGACCGCCTTGGGCGCTTTTGATCTTTTAATGGTAAAATCTATGTAGTCAAGCTATCTGTATGTAGCTGAGAATAATTTCAAGTGCTGTTTAAATGAGTTTGGCCATTATAATAAGTGTATAAGTTAATGAATATTGTGTATATTTTATAAAAGAGAAATATCTTATTCTATGTACTTGCATTTTTCAATGTTTCAAAACTACTGTGATTTTTACATACGTCTTGAATTATTTATGGTAAAATTATTGCATTTCATTAGTTATTTTTACACACGTAAACTTTATTTCATGTAACGACGTCGACAGAACCACAGGTCCATATTTTTACCGCGGTCTATCGACTACGATAGAATATCAACCACTGATATCTCGATCTTAATACAGACATATTATTGCAGAAATACCCAATACAGAAAAAAATTCAAATTACTTCTATATGATTTATAAGCTGATATTTTTTGTCCTGGTCTAGCATAATTCAACATGTTTCATGTACAAGCTGTATTTCTGCCATCATGGGTGTGCATTTGAATGTCGTCAATACTCAAATATGTCAAAGTCATAAATGACAATTCCATTTTTATATTCTTTAATGCAATACGTCAATTTTCCTGTGCAATAGTTATATCTGTCCCAACTCAACTCACACATAGTCAGAAAAGCAGATTCCAGAATACTACAAGATATTTAATTTTCAAGCATATGTACATCATATTGCCAGAAGGAAGCTAGGCTGAAATGAGAAATTTGCATGTATTTCCCGAAATAAATACACTGTTGGGTCACCCGTGGTTACAATGGTTAATTTGACTGTTCTATGTATACTTTCTATCAATTCCTGCCAAGTGTCTACAGAAATATGTCGCCATGCCTTGATTACATCCGCTGCCAGAAACGTCTTAGAGAAGGGATATTAAACTCAGAAATGGATTCGGTGTTCGATATGATTAACCACCGATGTTGGAATCAGCCAATCTAATTTTCTTATCTTGTGCTTTTCAAATCAGGCCTGGATATACCTCGACGTGTGGAATGAAACCAGGTCCTGCTGAGAGAGACAAAGGTCTGAACCTAACATCGTCAGTAGTGTGTTATCTTCTGGGTTCTAAGTTCATATATGAGAGGACTATACTCAAAGAACTTCATTACTACTAGCAGTAGCAGCTCCAAACCAACTCGGATCATCCCTCCGGAGCATTAAACGATCTTCCGTCGTTACAATAAAATCAGTTAAAAAACATTTGAAGCGTTTTCTTTACCTCACATAACCTTCTGCAAGTCTTCTTTAATCCAAAAGCAATAAACTAAGCTCCACTGCAGTTGGATTCTGGCATTAAGTGGATAAATAAGGGATTGTGTGTAGATCTACCAACGTAAACTATGGATCTCGACAAATTATATGGGTACTAACAGTAGTTTCTGTGGGTAGGGAAACGTAGGAAGCCAAGTCTGATGCAGACGACAGGCGACTTGAAGATTTGAAAGATAATTTAAAGGAGGGTGAGGATTCTTCAGCAGGTTAAACCTGGATTCAAATTTCAACTCTAGGCCTGTGGAAACATGGTACCGTAGCCCCTCGTTATATAGCGCTTGTCGGGATACGTGACAGTCTTGGGAAAACGAAAGAATGTAAACGAAAAACCAGAAGAAAAAAAATGGGAGACATAGCAGAAGCGCGATATATCCGAATGCGCGATATATTGAGGCGCGATATAACGATGGGTTACTGTATTAGCAATTTTGAGATTTCATGGCTTTTCAGGAAAAAGGGTTTTGATTTTTGTACTTGGCGAAAAGTTTATTTTACCATAAAGAAATTATTTTATGAGATTTTATTGCTTTTCATATGAATTATAATCAACACGATTATGCAACATTGATATAGCAGGTCTTTCATATTGTATTTTACCTCCAGTCACTAATTAAGTTTTTTTCAATTTTTAAAATTATAAACCAACCTTATCTTCAAGCATATTCTTCCTACCAGAACACATAAAATAAGCATACTATCATTACATTTGTTCTGTAGTTAAGGTTTAAAACAATTATAAATATTTAAAACAATTTTTCCATGAGACACAACAAAGTTCATATATCGTTTGCAAAATTCTACAAATGCGCAAATACAACGAATTAAAATATAACCAAACATTAATATTGTAACCACCACAAACAAGTATTTTAATGTTTTCAATTAATACAATCATTGATTACAATACGTTTAGAAAGAAACTGTCATTAGGAATTACACAGAAGGAAAACTTCAATCGAAATTTCAGATATTTCGAATAAAACAAAAATATACTTTTTAACATTTTCATTAGCGTTTTCGATAATGGTAATAGTATCTATTAGTAATCATTTATTCTTGTATATTATATTTTAAATGTGTACAAAAATACATTCTGACAATTAAGAAATAATGTAATAATTAAAATTTGACTATGTTTCCACAAACAAAAAAATGAACTATTTTAGTACTTGTAGGTGCATTATCAAATAGCATAAGTAATTAACAATAATAAAATTATTTTGTTCCCTTTAAAATATTTCAAATATTTATTTATGAGATATATATTTCTTATTAATTAACGATAGTCCAATAACGTTTACAATTATTTCATTTTTCACTGAAATAATTCAATGCATATGACATATCAATGAAAATTACTTTCAAATGAATTCTTAAATTAAAAAGTAAAAGAAAGTCGTGTTTTTGAGGAAAGTGTTAACATTTAAAAAAGTTTGTAAAATAATATGTTTGTGTTATTCAATATCTAATACTAGATTATTTTTAACACTTTACAACAAAGTTTAAAAGTGTTTATGACTTTGTTCATTCTGTCTGTCTGTCTGTCCGTTAGCACGATAACTGCCGTAAAAATGACTTTTAGAATGTTGAAAAGAATAATATTTTTGTATAAAAAAAAATGAAATTTTAAAATGTTGTTCAGATGGTCTGTAGGACCTACGGGGATACAAATGAATAATATCACCCAATGAATTAGTTTTGGATTGAACCCGGGTTGAAAAATTGAAATACATTGAACCCTATGGGACCTAATTTTTCAAACATTTTTCAAGCGGATTTAAAATTCATAAATTGCTTCGAAAATTTTAGGTAATATTTAAATTGTTCCATAAAATTTATAAAAAAAAATCAGCTAAATATCTTCAGTAGTTTTTAAATAAAAATTAAAATACTAATTACACCTCTTATATGAAGTGATCACGTGATCATGATATGAAAAGATCAAGTGACCCACTTCAGAAAGAAATATGGCGTCCATGTTGTCTCAAAATCGTGATTTTTAAAGTTCTTTTTAATTCATATTGAGTGCTGTATCCATCTTAAAACCGCTTTATTTTTGCTTAAATTCTGTGCATCTACATATTGAAACAAAGCAATTACAATACATTTGAGTTTAAATGAGCATCCAAATTTGATTATTTCTGAAACGAAGCCTATTTTTCACTTATGTAAAATATAAACAGCAAAATATGTAGAATGAGTTGTATAAGAATTGCTGTATTTCTTTAACGCAAAATTATTTATATCATGGAGTCTGCATAGCTGATATGAATGAAATATTCATTGATTTTACAGAGAGAAAGACGATTTTTTCAATGAAGTTTTAAGCATAGAGTTTAATTACTTGTAGCTCCATGGTCTTAATTTTTAAATAAAATAAATTATTATCGTATTGTGATGAATGAAATGAATGAAATCCTGTTTTTATAGAGAGATCCAGGCGTGTTATTTTTTCTATGACGTCATTTGAATTTATTTCAGTTGTTTTCGATGAAGTTTTCAAATATAATAAATTATCGTAGTATTATGATAATTTAAAAAATATTACCGAGGAATATTTTTAATTTTTTACCGATAATTTAAAAAATATTACCATATCGCATTTTAGAAAAGTTTAAGCCAGCCAATTTATATTTCAATGCCGTCATTTGAATGAAGTCCATTTTTTTCGATGAAAGTTTAAGTTTTCAAATATAATAAATTAATGTAGTATTGTGATAAGTTTTAAACTATTACCGAGGAACGTATTGCATTTTAAAATGTTTAAATAAAATTGCATTGTAGTTGGAAAGTGTTTCATAATCAATGCTTAAAGCATGATTGACCATTCTTGTTTATTTATAATCGTGTAAAATATTTGTAAGTTATATGATTTAATTTTGCTACACCTAAATTAATTTACACTATGTAGACGTATAATTTGATTTATTTTGTTTTGGAGATAATTAAGATAAAATATTCAAATATTTGTTCACATTTGAACAGGATCTATAGAATTATTATCTAACGTGATTTTGTCTTTAGAAATCCTTTTGAAGCCATATGGTGACTTATAAAAATCGATATTTGAACACTTTTCAGTATCGACTATAGGGCAGACACTAAGTTGTTGTTGTTGAGATCCAGACCGTCCGACCTACCAGAAAGGTGTAAGATAACTGTTTGGACGGCCGGGAAGTGCCACCCAATTTAGACCGGAACCCAGTGGGGGAGGCATCCACAGGGACCGTACCCTCCTTCCCCTACCACCAACCCCTCGGAAGGACTTACGGACCCACATGTTTAACGTGATCGTACTCCGCATGAACACGGCGGCATTTGTGGCAGCGTGCAAATCTAGCGCGCAAACCACGGGGATACCGCACCCGAGATGGCCAACAGCACGCGGCGTTCCGAGGTGGTCACCCACCAAGTACTAACCGCGCCCGATGCTGCTTCACTTCGGTGATCTAACGAGAACCGGTGTTTTCAGCACGGTACGGCCGTTGGCCCCGGGCAGACACTAAGTGAGCAGTGTTTTCGATTCCTACAGGAGTGTTGAAATTCGAGACCAACCGATATTCTAGGACATGACTAGCAGTTTGGATGGCCTGGAAAAACCTACAGGAGTGTAGAAAAAGGGGGTAAGAAACTTGAACATCGTATTTTAGCTGAAATAAGTTAATAATGTAGCAGACAGTTGTTTTGAAAATATGGTGGATCCCTTTTGTCAGTGCAAGAGAACCAACAAACACGTAGTCACAGAGACGAAATGGGTGCAAATTAAAAAAAAACAGCAGTATATTACACAAGATCTGATTTAAATTTAATCTGAGAGAACCAATTATCCAGCAGAATAAAGAACCATCCAACCAACCTGAACCAAGAAGTAAATAAACAAGATTGGCCTGCGTCAAAGAGCAACAGAAATATCCAATCAGCGGCACGTCAATCGTGTGTGTTACTTCTCGTTTCGGATTGGCTGGACTATTCTTCCTTGTGCTTTCTGATTGGTTTTTTCACTTGAACTCGTAATTTAGGTCTTGGGTATATAAACAGCTATGTTTCTTTTATTTGCGTCCATTCACTTGATTGACTTCTATTTCCTTGACAACTTTGCACCATCCTTCAATTTAAATGTAGACCTTTCTTGCATTCAATGTTTGCGGAGTGGATCCCTGTATCAGATTTTTTCTTTATATTAATAATTTTTTCGGCAGTGTCTAGTTTCAATGTGGCGATACATGTCTCTGAAGTAGGAACCCCGTAAATTTTTGTTTTGGTCATTTCGCATTTAAGTCTTCAGGTTTGTTGGATCTCTCACATTGACAAAGGGGACATACCGTATCCTCAAAATAGCTGTATGCTGCATTCTTACTCGTGCTCACATATGTTGATTAAGTTTCTTATATGAGTATTTTGCTCAAAGTATTTTTTCTTAGAGAAGTGTTGTTGTTGAGACCCAGACCGTCCGACCTACCAGAAAGGTGTAAGGTAACTGTTTGGACGGCCGGGAAGTGCCACCCAATTTAGACCGGAACCCAGTGGGGGAGGCATCCCAGGGACCGTACCCTCCTTCCCCTACCACCAACCTCTCGGAAGGACTTACGGACCCACATGTTTAACGTGATCGTACTCCGCGTGAACACGGCGGCAGTTTTGGCAGTGGCTGGAATCGAACCCGGGCCTACCGAGTGCAACTCCAGCGCGCTAACCAATGGGCTACCGCGCCCTCTTAGAGAAGTGTGTTTCGAATAGTCGTTACGCAACCTTTATAAGTCCACACTGACTTAAAACGATAAATCGTTGTCTAGTTATCATATTAACTACGGAACAAAACCTAACGGAGCGTGATTTTCGATCTTCTCCAGTGAGAAAAATGGAATTTTTTGTAAAATCTTCCCACACTCTGCCATCAACCGACGAATCAAAGTATTTGGCCATTCATAGTACCGTCCACGGGGCAAAAATTAGGGGAGCTGGATTTTCAATTTCCTCACAGGAAGCGAAAAAATATATATTTTTTAATTTTTACAGATACTCCATATTTTCTTTGGTGACTTAGAAGACAAATTATGTGTAACATTTTAGTACCAACCACGGATTAGTACACATGAAGTAAGTTTATCAATTTCATCCCAAGGTGCGGTTTCATCCCAAGGTGCGGTTTCATCCCAAGGTGAGGACAAAATAAGAGGGGGCTGTTTCTACGGAAATACAATTTCTTCAGACTCCTGGTGACTCAGAAGGTTGAAACTTAGTACATTTATGTTGATTTTATGAATACATAAAATGCTTCTGGAGCTTATTGTCTATTACCAAGGTGCAGTATTTTCAAGCAACCATCGCTGTTACGTGAAAGCAGTTACTGAGTTTCGGGTTTCCTTATCACGACCTGAGTGCCAGATTTATCAAAATATAGTCAAAATGGCGACTTTTGGGCAGTTTTCGAATATACTAGAACTGTAGTGAAATATCGACTGGTTTCGGAGAAGCGAGTACTTTCTAGAGATTTCCATGGAGAGTATATTAGGAAGTCATCGCTCAGTTTTATTGGAAGTTATCGCTCGGAAGCCATATCTCAGTTGACACGATACGAACTAAATTGAATTGTGAGATATATCAGAGTTTTGAGAACTGTAATTGTAATTTTACGAATTAGCTTATATATAACCATTAATGCTTCGTGACAATAGTGCTGCTAGAACTTGGCGACTTGCCGTGGTTTGGATGCCAGATAAATACTCGAACATAAGAATTTAATATACTAATGCACATTTAGCATTTGTAAGGTGGACGGAGTTAATACCCCGTTGCTGACAATAACATATTACATATAATTGAGTTCACAAAATTTATCAATGGTAAAATAATGCATCTAGAAACCATATGTATCTAAAACTGTAAAAATGTTTATATGAACCTAACTGAAAAACAAAATATATCTAGTTGAAATCAAATATTATATTTTGAATTGTATTTTGAAGCTCATATATGCCACACGCTAAGTTGTAGTCGCTAGTTGCGCAAGCATATACAAGTTTTCTTAAAGTGAGCGTCAAATACAAATTGCTTGACCTATTTATTCAAATTGTCAACATTTGGTGACAATCAAGTGGAGGAAATTGCAAAGTTTATTTCGACAATGAGAGATTTCAATTTCTTCCCATTAGCTCAACTGTAGAGCACAAGCTGGCCAGTTGAAAGATCCATGTTTTGATTTTGGGTCGAGGTAACAAGGTTCTTTACAATGGCGCCAATACAAATTAACCCTGCAAGTTAGTGCAGATATTTCAGAGGTCTGAAAGTGATCCTAATATGACCAGCACGGATTCAGTGGACTCTGGGATTTTAAGCACAAATTTTAAATCGAGGGGATAATGACCACGCAGGAATCTAATCTAGAAGATAAAAATATCATGTGTCTAACCTTGGTAAACATAGCAAGAAGTGGTCAGTCAAATTATGAGTTGCACGCCAATGCGACATCAGAGAGTGGATAATGCATAGTTCACTCTTGTAATTTCGTCCCAGAAGTTCAACGGTAGAGTATCAACGGTACAGCATCAGCTGGCTAGATCGAAGATCCAGGTTTTGATTCCTGTTTGAGGCAGCAATGTTATTTTCAAACTGTCAAGTTAAATTTCGTTGTTGTCACATGGGTTAATATGACTCATGCCAGTGAGTTAAATATTTAGTTACAAAAAGAAATAAATCAATTAATATTACAATTCATCAGAATGAGTAGGCGGTGATATATTTATTTTATTTGCGATGTATGTTTAAAATGAGATGTAAGTACTTACATAATATTGCTGAGCCCTAATTTGTATATATTGCACGTTTTGAATCTAAAATAAAAATAAATAAATAAAAAAAGAATTAAATGTACTTTTTAATATCAAAATATCAAATGAATCATTTTACCCATATTTCCTCATCGTCCTAAAAATAGGCCAGCACACATAATTGGTCTTTATATAAATTATTTTGCATATTTTAATTCAATTTAAACACAATATATTGTTTAAAAATAATGAACTATATATTTGTCTTTGACACAAGTTCAAATTAATATTGAATACTTTTTATTAATGTTTTAAAATGGTGATTCTTGCAGATTTTTATTTACAGTTTCAACACAGAAGTTTTTAAAGTTTTGAGCTCCAAGGAAAAACATATATATAAATTTATTAAGGTAATATTCCATATTTTTATACCAATAAAAAAGGATTATCAAAAAATTATCTAAAGGATAGTTCTATGGGATAAATATATAGAAGATGGACCATTGTCCTATTTTTAGGACAGCCTGTACCGATCAAACTAATAAAAGTTTGGAAAATTGTTTATTTTATGTGTAAACATAGGCTTAGAGAAACACACAGTTAAGATTTTATAAAAAAATATTGATTTTTTCAATACTTTGTACAATATGGGTTAATCATTTATAAATACTCGTAGTTTTGACCAAAAATAATTCAACCCCATCTTTTAGGAGTTTCCTCGTGTTTTTTCTAAGATATTAGAAATATTACTCTTTTTTTTCTCAGGGAGCATAATATCTCTTACATTAATAAACAAGAAAGATCAATCATGCTTAAAGCATTGATTATGAAACACTTTCCAACTTCAATGCAATTTTATTTAAAAAAGTCGAAAATGCAATACATTCTTCCTTAATATTTTAAAACTTATCACAATACTACATTGATTTATTATATTTGAAAACTTAAACCTTCATTGAAAAAAATGAACTTCATTCAAATGACGGCATTGAAATATAAATTGCTTGGTTTAAATATCTCTAAAATGCAATACATTCCAAGGTAACATTTTTAAAACTATCATAATACTACGATAATTTATTATATTTGAAAACTTCATCGAAAACAACTGAAATAAATTCAAATGACGTCATAGAAAAAATAACACACCTGGATCTCTCTATAAAAGCAGGATTTCATTCATAACTTTCTCCATTTCATTCATCACAATACTACAATAATTTATTTTATTTAAAAATTAAGACCATGGAGCTACAATTCATAAACTTTATGCTTAAAACTTCATCGAAAAAAATCGTCCTTCTGTTTATAAAATCAATTAATATTTCATTCATATCAGCCATGCAGACTTCATAGACTGAATTATTTTGTGTTAAAGAAATACAGTAATTCTAATACAACTCATTCTACATATTTTGCTGTTTACAATTTACATAGGTGAAAAATAGGCTTAGTTGTAAAAATAATCAAATTTTAATGAGAATTTAATCTCAAATATATTGTCATTGTGTTGTTTTAGTATGTAGATGCACAGAATTTAAGCAAAAATAAAGTAGTTTTAGGACGGACACAACACTCAATATGAATTAAAAAGAACTTTAAAAAATCACGATTTTGAAACAAGATGGATGCCATGTATCATTTTGAAGTGGGTCATGTGATCGTTTCATATCATGGTCACGTGATCGTTTCATATAAGATGTAATTATTATTTTAATTTTTATTTAAAAAACTACTGAATATATTTCGCTGAATTGTTTTTATGTATTTTATGGAACAATTTGACTATTACATAAAATTTTCGAAGCAATTTGTGAATTTTAAATACGCTTAAAAAATGTTTGAAAATTTAGGTCCCATAGGGCTCAATGTATTTCATTTTTTCAACCCGGGTTCAATCCAAAACTAATTGGGTGATATTATTCATTTATATTCCCATAGGTCATACAGACCGTCTGAACAATATACTAAAATTTCATTTTGATTAAGTCATTTTTACGGCAGTTATCGTGCTAACGGACAGACAGACAGACAGACAGACAGAATGAACAAAGTCATAAACACTTTTCAACTTTGTTGTAAAGTGTTAAAAATGCTAACACTTGTTCAGCTTATAGCAATCGGCAGAAACAATAGGATTACCTATGATCAAAGTGATTTTGTATACTTAACTTGTGTTAATCTCTAATTTGTATAGCGAGAATACTCTAATCTGTGTTTTTAAAAAACTACAATCTTAAATCTATAGTAAATATTATGTACAGGTTGCAAAAGATGTAATAAAAAAATGGAAAAATTTCTAATTCCTTGGTAGATTGTAATTAAAGTAAAATGCAGTTAATGGTGGATTATATCAGGACTGCCTTTTATTCTTAGCACGCTTTTATTACTCACATTCTCAAATGATCTCAAAGGCACCATGAAGAGAAAATGTAAGTCAAATAATTTTCAGTCTTTCTATCTTCCATTTTGAATTCATATACATTCATCTATTACTAATACATACTGGCTAATATTTTCAGCAGATGATGACGAATATTAAAGCAGCATGGTATCTTCAAAGATCTTCCATGAAATGAGTAATGAAATTGATCACGGACAGATTAACCTCGGATTTCCCTTGGGTGAAAAAGAAGCCGAAAAGGGATTACTGTAGATATAATTTACCACGATTTAGCAATAAATATCAGTGTAAATAATAGTGATTTAAAGTGGAGTCAAGAAAAAATATGTAATGTCTGTTTTAATTATATTTTGATGTAATTATTCATTTAAGGATTTATAACAGTGGTGCTGAAAATTTACATCCCAAAAATTTAAGTATTTTGAAAATAACTATTTATAGTGTAACAAACCTGAATGTTTCACATCATTTTTTGTACGTTGTCCCTTATGTGAAAATGCAAAATGTCATCTCCCTCTAAGACATTAAAATTGGATGCTAAATATTACCCCAGGTCATATCAAAAAGTAACAAGAAAGATCAATCATACATAAAGCATTGATTATGAAACACTTTCCAACTTCAACGCAATTTTATTTAAACATCTCTAAAATGCGATACATTCCTCGGTAATATTTTTAAAATTATCACAATGCTACATTCATATATTATATTTGAAAACCTAAAACTTCATCGAAAAAATGAACTTCATTCAAATGAAGGAAATGAAAAATTACCAGGTTTAAACATCTCTAAAATACTTCACATTCCTCGGTAATATTTTTAAAATTATCATAATACTACAATAATTTATTGTATTTGAAAACTTCATCGAAAACAAATGAAATGTATTCAAATGACGTCATCTAAATATAACACGCCTGCCCTTCTCTATAAAAGCAGCATTTCATTCATAAACTTTTTTCCATTAATTTCATTCATCACACTACTATAATAATTTTTTTATTTAAAAACTTAAGACCATGGAGGTACAAGTAATTAAACTCTATGCCTAAAACTTCATCGAAAAAATCTTCCTTCTCTGTGCAAAATCAATAAATATTTCATTCATATCATCTATATTGCAGACTCCATGAGCTAAATAATTTTGCATTAAAGAAATGCAGTAATTCTTATACATCTCATTCAACATCTTTTGGTATTTTCATTCTCCATAAGTGAAAATTAGGCTTCGTTGTAGAAATAATCAAAGATGGATTTTCTTTTAAACTCAAATATATCCTTATTGTGTTGTTTCAGTATGTAGATGCACAGAATTCAAGCAAAAATGAAGCGGTTTTAAGACGGATACAGCATCAAATATGAATTAAAAAGAACTTAAAAATCACGATTTTGACACAAGATGGATGTCATATTTTATTTTGAAGTTGGTCACTTGATCTCTTCATATAATGGTCACGTGATCGCTCCATATAAGAGGTGTAATTATTATTTAATTTTTATTTAAAAACTACTGAATATATTTTGCTAAAATTTTTTTATATATTTTGTGGAATAATTTGAATATTTCCTAAAACTTTCGAAGCAATTTGTTAATTTTAAATCCGCTTAAAATTTTTTTGAAAAATTAGGTCCCATAGGATTCAATGTATTTCATTTTTTCAACCAGGGTTCAATCCAAAACTAATTTTGTGATATTATTCATTTATATTCCCATAGGTCCCACAGACCGTCTGAACAACATATTAAAGATTCATTTTGATAAAGTAATTTCTACGGCAGTTATTGTGCTAATGGACAGACAGGTAGACAGACAGACAGAATGAACAAAGTCATAAACACTTTCCAACTTTGTTGTAAAGTGTTGTAACTGTCTTTTTCTGCTGTAATTGGGATTACTTACAGAAATAAAGATGGTTTGGACAATAGTAAACAGTGGTATAATTTAAAGAAAATTGTTTTTTTTCTTACATATAACCATTATTATTTTTTCATGAAATGACTTCTTAAATACAAAGATAAGAAGAACACCAAAATATAATCGGCGTTGGTTATTGAATCGCGTTTTAATTTAGGTTCTCGGGCTAAATTTTGTCTGAAAACGAATGATGTAAACTCCATTTATTATGATTTACCTTTTCGATTAAAATGGAGTTTTAAATTAAGAAATTCTTTTTTCTTTTGAACGTATAACAATCCGATTCTTACGAACAAAATGAAATAAACCGGTAGTTAGTAAATTTAATGAAAATCGAAAGCTAATGAGTTTGTTAGCTGCAGGCAAAATGACGAAAAGACTGCATGCAAGAATATTTATTCGATAAATTGAAGTTTTGATTGAAAAACTTAATTGAATGGTAACATGACAAATTTTGTAATGCAAATTGTATAGGAAAATAATAGTATAGAAAATTTTTAAGATATGTTCTTCTAACAGAAATAATACTTACTTTATATACATAGTATAATGTATAGGGGAAATAATATGACGAGGTCGAAAATTCGAATTCGAGTTTTCGATGGAAGAACACGTTTCAATCATCCCTAAACTCGAATCGAAAGTTTGTGAAGATACGGTGGTGTGTTTATGCTTGTGTGTGCGCGAGCACTACTGGATGTGTGTCAGTGCTCTAATGTGTATGTTTGTGTGCAGTTGTGTGCGGGTGCGCTAATGTGTGTGAGAGTCTGTGAAAGCTATATCTGATGAATGAATGGAGTGCTTTGAACGAAATTTGGAACATACAGTACATGTTGTGTATATTGAGCACGACAACCCAGTGGTTAGCGCGAGGGAATTGCACTCGGTCAGTCCGGGTTCTATACCCGCCGCTGCCTAAACTTACGACCATTAATTCCCCAACTGTCACTTTCATATCTGAAAAGCCCTTATCTCCGTCTGTGTGTACTGCTTGGCGAAAAATTTAGACTGCCGGAAATCTTGTAGACTTATTTAGCGACATATCACCAACTTCACCATTTGTCGCCAAAGATTGATGAAAACAGCCAAAATTGCAAAATATGATGCCAAATTAACACTACATTGACGAATAATTTATCGAAATATTTTTATATATGCACTATATATTTCTTATAGCGCATGCTCTCAATATTGATAATTTCCTAGCAGCATTTAATATTGGTCCAACATTGGACCAATATTGTATATCTTGGCAATACATTGGAAATATTTTCAATGTAATCCGAGTATTATTCAAATAGTGGAGTTACATTGGCCTCCAATAATGGCTACAATTTTCCTTACAATTTTATTCCAATATTGGTATTTCATTGAGAATATTGGCGTAATATTGTTCCAATACTTTATTCCGTCAAAATGTAAACTTTTTCATGTTGGTCCAATATTGGAGCCAATGATAAGTCCATAATGGGCAATATTGGATTGCTACTTGGATTGTTTATTTGTTCGAACCAGATCGTCCGACCTATCTGGAGGTGATATTGATAATTGTCAATATTGATAATTGTGAATTGCATGAAATATAAATTAATTAGCTACTTCGAAGTTTTTTTACATGTTGTCATCCAGGAAAGCTCCAAATGTACAATTCAATGTTAAAAACATTGTGGGGGAGATTTTATGCATCATTCTTTCCCTGATAAAGAAGCAATTTTTTTATCCTATGCCCGCCTCCGACCTCTCGGCCATAAGTCGACGAGCAGCCCAATACAAAGAAGAACGATAAAAATAGTCACTAAAAGCCTTGTCAGTAACACATAAAGGAAAACAATCAAGAACAGCAGGGCAAATGTTGAGGTGTTCTCCAGTCATGGGAACACCATGGTCGAAAAGAGGGCAGATATCTGTATCTGTCAGTCCCATTCGATACAGGTGACTCAGTAAGTAATCATGACCCGTGGCAAGTCTAAAGCAAGCCATGTCAACTGCTCTATACAAGGAACTGGTTATTATTGCCGATTTATTTAACAGGGAGTTCCACTTTTTTTCGGAAGCTCTCTCCCCGTACAGACTGAAACGGTTAGCTTTAATAGAGAGGGATATATATCGCTTTATATGCCGCACAGGCAAGGGAGGATCCGGTTGCACCATTTGAGATTCATTCTTAGCCAATAAATCTGCCCGCTCATTTCCATGTATCCCGCAGTGGCTTGGAATCCCCTGCAGGACAATGCTGTTCTTGATGTTCAGCAGCTTATCTATTTTTTTCTATACAATTCTTGGAAATATCACATTCCCAGAGATTGAAAGGTGTTAAGGTCATAATTGCCGCCCTGGAATCAACAAAAAAGACGATATTTCCCTTCTTACACTGCTCCATTTTGTCTAAGGCTAAAGAAATGGCTGCTATTCAAAGTTTTTTCCAACGGTAAAGAAGAAGCAAATTAATTCCTTTAATATAAGGAAAGTCATGTGCTACCTCCATCAGATTTCATTTTCTCATTTCATAGACTATTATTTAAAGGTTTTATTTTCCTTTCTTTCATAGCATCTATTTAAAGAAAAAAATCTGATTTGAGCAGCAATTTTTACTTATGTAATGCAATGAATTTACTACTTTCACAGCAAAAATATATTGTATAAGATCCACGGTACTGTGTTTTTATCGTTGATTTGTACATATGGCGATTTTCCGGATGACAACATGTAAAACTATTTCAAAGTACCCAATTAACTTGCATTCGCGCAACTCTAAATAAACAATGACCAATATTTATAGCATCCTCAGTAAGCGATATAGTTCATATATTAAAATATTTTAATAT
This sequence comes from Amaurobius ferox, assembly GCA_951213105.1. Classification (NCBI taxonomy): domain Eukaryota; kingdom Metazoa; phylum Arthropoda; class Arachnida; order Araneae; family Amaurobiidae; genus Amaurobius; species Amaurobius ferox. Next base: position 136,010,775 of record OX578140.1, read on the forward strand.
TCAATTCTTGAATTAGGCACAATTTTCATTAATTTAGCGTCATTTCTGCAATTTGATGATATTTTCATCAATCTAGGGCGAAATATCGCCAATACTTTGCTAGATTATTCGCCAAGTTCGTCAAAATTCATCACCAAGTGTTACAGACAAACGTAGAGAAGAACATTTCTTATATACTAAAAGGTATGCCAATCTTATGACGGAAATCGGAATTTGCGAACATTTCTTTTTCATAAAGGGCACTCATAAAACGCGGTTTCCATATAACGCGGCAGTCTTTCCATATAACGATGTTTCTCTATAATACAACTAGCTTAATCAGTCTCCCTATAGTAGCTTTTAATTTTCATGTTGCACTTATACTATTGAAATTAATGGGGAAATCCCCTATTTTTTCATCCGTGTACATTCACATTTTTCAATTTCAGTTTTCAGGGAAATTTCATGTAAATGCAGAAATTCACAGCATTGCTGTGGCAACTCGACTATTAGCTGTACCGTGCTCACATGATTTTCTTTATCCAATAGGGCTGCCGAACTGCCGTATTCATCATAAAATGTTGTTCTAAAAATGCCGTTTTATGTAACGTAAACAAATCCGCCTGATTTATATACTCTGAGTTTCCATACGCGGTTTCCATACAATACGATGCGTGGTTTCCATATAGCACGGTACTAATCAATCTGAGTTGCACTAATCTGGCATTTTTATAACGCGGTTCGAATTAATCGCGTTATAGGAGGGTTGACTGTATATGCAATTTTGTATTCCAAAGTGACCGATATCAAAAAAATATGTAAGTTAACGTATGGCAATTTGATCTAAAATAGCAAAATTAGTAAAAATACAAATGTTCCCTATCATCTAATTGGTGGATTATTAAGTAGGTACTTTTAACTAGAAGTAAATGTACAAAATTTCTGAAAAATTATCGTAAGACTTTCTGGAAATATAAGAAATTTTACTTTCATATAGGGTGCTATAAGTTCTGAAATATTCAAGCGATTTTAGCATTTTGTGCATGTTTGATTAATTGCTTACAGCAAAGAGCGTATAAAGTTTTAACAATGTCCAGTTCTAATGAATCTCTGATTTATGCAAATAGTTCCTAATTATATTGGAACTTGGGAATCGAGTTGGACATATAAAATGTTTTAATTGCTAGATATATGTAGTATTTTTACATTAAATGAAGGTAAAAAAAATGATGTGTGTAACACATGGGACTACAACTGGTAAAATTGAAATGTAGTGACATAAAATGAATTTTAGTATGAAGGATATATGTACAATATCATTCTTATCAGCTTATATTATATATTTATGTCCATAATTAGTACATCTCAATGTTCTCCCTGCGTATATTCAGACTAAGCTGTCAGTGATTACATTAGTAATTATATATAGAAGCTAAACACATGTGCAATTGTCCACTCTTTTCAGAATTGAGAAACATTAATATTTTTAATAAAAAGAAAACAAACTATGAAAATAACAAATAAGGGTAAAGTTTGGGCGAAGTTGCCATATCGCGAAAGTCATTGCTATCTGTGGCCGTTGCTTGTCTGTTTTGACTGCTGACCACTGACCGCTCGTAAAAATCAGTCTTCTTCGTCAGGATAAATGAACAAGAAAGATCAATCATGCATAAGCATTGATTATGAAACACTTTCCAACTGAAATGCAATTTCATTTAAAAATTTCTAAAAAGTGATACATTCAGTGTTGATATCTTTTACATTATCACAGTACAACAGTAATTTATTATACTTAAAAATTTAAAACTGTATCGAAATATAAATTATCTGACTCTCTATACAAAATCAACGAATATTTTATTCATATAACTTGTATTCCAGACTCAAGAGCTAAATAATTTTGTGTGAAAAAATTCAGCATTTCTTATGTAACTCACCTTACAATCGCTTGAGATATTTGCATTCTACATAAGTTAAAATTAGGCTTCGTTGAAGAAATAATAAAATTTTAGGGATCATTTAATATCACAACAATTGCAATTGCATAAGCACGGAATTTAGATACACAGATAATACACAGATACACAGATAATATATGTGTGTGTGTTTGTGTATGTATTCAAAGTATGTATTGGAATCGTGCCGAAGATCGGAATTTGAATTTTCGAAGGATCTACACGTTTTGGGACTTCTAGAACACGAAAAATCTACTTTTGGAAGATGTCTGTGTGTGTAAGGGTGTATCTGTGCATGTTTCTGTGTGTCTGTGAGGATATTACATCCACTCTAATTGAAAAACTAATGGACTGAATTTCATAAATTTTGTTAGGTATGTTTTTTGTGCGAAATCCTGATGTTCATTAGATTATAGTACGATTCTTAATAAAAGAATCTGTCTTCTTTGCGAAATGTCCGGCAGAAATTGTCTTTAACCACTCTAGCTAAAAACTAATGGAACAAATTTAACAAAATTTGGTGTATAATATTTCAATAACCTACAAGTTATTTATATACCACATTTAACAAAATTTGGTATATATATCATTTGTAGGTTATTCTAGTACGATTCGGGAAAAAGGAACGGGCTATTTTTGCGAAATGGCCCGCAAAAATCGTTAAATATAAAAATAAAAGACTACGTGGGCTCAATTATATCAATTAAATTCCTATTTTATACGTGATTTTTGACAACAAAAAGAATAAGACTAACCCCATTACTCTAGGACTAGCCGTTTTTGAGATATTCTAGTTTTTCGCGTTTTTGCTACGCCACCTTTGAAAATAAGTCCAGCTATCAAATGAGAACCAAATTTAAGTTTAACGTCAAAATTCAATGTTATTTAAAATACTTATGGCTGTTATTTTGTGCAGATAAACTCAAATTATTATTGAAGAAATAAAGAGAACGTGAATATGAGTCTGCAGGGACAGACATGTGCTGCCCACATCAGAATTTTTAGCAATATTACAAAAATGATTTATAGAAGTGAACGGGGATTATTTGCAGGCCATTTCGAAAAAAATGTATGATCTATATTTAAAGATCCACCAAATTTTTGTAAAATAAAATGTTCAGCAAATTTAAGCTGTGTACCAAATTTTAACTCTCTAGGACTTAGGACAGTGCATTAAATATGCTATCAAATAAGTATATCATGAAGAGTTATATAAAATAAAACAAGAAAGATCAATCATGCTTAAAGCATTGATTATGAAACACTTTCCAACTTCAATGCAATTTTATTTAAACAAGTCTAAAATGCAATACATTCATCGGTAATATTTTGAAACTTATCACAATACTGCATTAATTTATTATATTTGAAAACTTAAACCTTAATCGAAAAAAATGAACTTCATTAAAATGACGGCATAGAGATATAAATTGCCTGGTTTAAACATCTCTAAAATGTTATACATTCCTCGGTAATAGTTTTAGACTTATCATAATACTACGATAATTTATTATATTTGAAAACTTCATCGAAAACTACTGAAATTAATTCAAATGACGTCATAGAAAAAATAACGCGCCTGGATCTCTCTATAAAAACAGGATTTCATTCATAATTTTCTCCCAATTATTTCATTCATCATAATACTATAATAATTTATTTTATTTAAACATTTTGTTTAAGACCATCGAGCTATAAAAAATTAAACTCTATGCTTGAAACTTCATCGAAAAAATCGTCCTTCTCTTTATGAAATCAATTAATATTTCATTCATATCAGCCATGCAGACTCCATGGACTAAATTATTTTGTGTTAAAAAAATACAAGAACTCTAATACAACTCATTCTATATATTTTGCTGTTTACATTTTACATAGGTGAAAAATAGGCTTAGTTGTAGAAATAATCAAATTTAGATGAGCATTTAAACTCAAATATATTGTCATTGCGTTGTTTCAGTATGTAGATGCACAGAATTTAAGCAAAAATAAAGTAGTTTTAGGACGGATACAACACTTAATATGAATTAAAAAGAACTTAAAAAAATCACGATTTTGAAACAAGATGGATGCATATATTATTTTGAAGTGGGTCATGTGATCGTTTCATATAAGAAGTGTAATTATTATTTTAATTTTTATTTAAAAAACTACTGAATATATTTCGCTGAATTTTTTTTATATATTCTATGGAACAATTTAAATATTACCTAAAATTTTCGAAGCAATTTGTGAATTTTAAATCCGCCTAAAAATACTTGAAAAATTAGGTCCCATAGAGCTCAATGTATTTCATTTTTTCAACCCGGGTTCAATCCAAAACTAATTGGGTGATATTATTCATTTATATTCCCATAGGTCCTACAGACCGTCCGAACAACATACTAAAATTTCATTTTGATTAAGTCATTTTTACGGCAGTTATCGTGCTAACGGACAGACAGACAGACAGAATGAACAAAGTCATAAACACTTTTCAACTTTGTTGTAAAGTGTTAAACAAAAAATTGAAAAATTGTTAAGTACCAAATTTATTTTAAAATGTAAAGCCTCTCTCATATACAATACGATTAAACTCTTGGAAAGATATTTATTATATAATATATCTCTTTTCAACACTTTACAACAAAGTTGAAAAGTGTTTATGACTTTGTTCATTCTGACTGTCTGTCTGTCTGTCTGTCTGTCTGTCCGTTTGCACGATAACTGCCGTAAAAATGACTTAATCAAAATGAAATTTTAGCATGTTGTTCAGACGGTCTGTAGGACCTATGGGTATATAAATGAATAATATCACCCAATTAGTTTTGGATTGAATCCTGGTTGAAAAAATGAAATACATTGAGCCCTATGGGACCTAATTTTTCAAACATTTTTAAAGCGGATTTAAAATTCACAAATTGCTTCGAAAATTTTAGGTATTAGTCAAATTGTTCCATAAAATATATAAAAAAAAATTCAGCGAAATATATTCAGTAGTTTTTAAATAAAAATTAAAATATTAATTACACATCCTATATGAAACGATCACGTGACCATGCTATGAAACGATCACATGACCCACTTCAAAATGATGTATGGCATCCATCTTGTTTCAAAATCGTGATTTTTTAAAGTTCTTTTTAATTCATATTGAGTGTTGTATCCGTCCTCAAACTACTTTATTTTTGCTTAAATTCTGTGCATCTACATACTAAAACAACACAATGACAATATATTTGAGTTTAAATTCTCTTTCAAATTTGATTATTTCTACAACTAAGTCTATTTTTCACCTATGTAAAATGTAGACAGCAAAATATGTAGAATGAGTTGTATTAGAATTACTGTATTTTTTTAACACAAAATAAATCAGTCCATAGAGTCTGCATGGCTGATATGAATGAAATATTAATTGATTTTATAAACAGAAGGACGATTTTTTTCGATTAAGTTTTAAGCATAGAGTTTATGAATTGTATCTCCATGGTCTTAATTTTTAAATAAAATAAATTGTTATAGTGTTGTGATGAATGATATGAATCGGAGAAAGTTATGAATGAAATCCTGCTTTTATAGAGAGATCCAGGCGTGTTATCAATACTTTACAACAAAGTTGAAAAGTGTTTATGACTTTGTTCATTCTGTCTGTCTGTCTGTCTGTCCGTTAGCACGATAACTGCCGTAAAAATTATTTAATCATAATGAAATTTTAGTATGTAGTTCAGACGGTCTGTAGAACCTATGGGAATATAAATGAATAATATCACCCAATTAGTTTTGGATTGAACCCGGGTCGAAGAAATGAAATACATTGAGCCCTATGGGACCTAATTTTTCAAACATTTTTAAAGCGGATTTAAAATTCAAAAATTGCTTCGAAAATTTTAGGTAATATTTAAATTGTTCCATAGAATATATAAAAAAAATTCAGCGAAATATATTCAGTAGTTTTTTAAATAAAAATTAAAATAATAATTACACTTCTTATATGAAAAGATCACGTGACCATGATATGAGACGATCACATGACCCACTTCAAAATGATATATGTATCCATCTTGTTTCAAAATCGTGATTTTTTTAAGTTCTTTTTAATTCATATTGAGTGTTGTATCCGTCCTAAAACTACTTTATTTTTGCTTAAATTCTGTGCATCTACATACTGAAACAACGCAATGACAATATATTTGAGTTTAAATGCTCAACTAAATTTGATTATTTCTACAACTAAGCTTTTTTTCACCTATGTAAAATGTAAACAGTAAAATATATAGAATGAGTTGTATTAGAATTCCTGTATTTTTTTAACGCAAATTAATTTAGTCCATGGAGTCTGCATGGCTGATATGAATGAAATATTAATTGATTTTATAAACAGAAGGACGATTTTTTTCGATTAAGTTTTAAGCATAGAGTTTATGAATTGTAGCTCCATGGTCTTAATTTTTAAATAAAATAAATTGTTATAGTATTGTGATGAATGATATGAATCGGAGAAAGTTATGAATGAAATCCTGCTTTTATAGAGAGATCCAGGCGTGTTATCAATACTTTACAACAAAGTTGAAAAGTGTTTATAACTTTGTTCATTCAGTCTGTCTGTCCGTTAGCACGATAACTGCCGTAAAAATTACTTAATCAAAATGAAATTTTAGTATGTTGTTCAGACGGTCTGTAGAACCTATGGGAATATAAATGAATAATATCACCCAATTAGTTTTGGATTGAACCCGGGTCGAAGAAATGAAATACATTGAGCCCTATGGGACCTAATTTTTCAAACATTTTTAAAGCGGATTTAAAATTCACAAATTGCTTCGAAAATTTTAGGTAATATTCAAATTGTTCCATAGAATATATAAAAAAAATTCAGCGAAATATATTCAGTAGTTTTTTAAATAAAAATTAAAATAATAATTACACATCTTATATGAAACGATCACGTGACCATGATATGAAACGATTACATGACCCACTTCAAAATGATATATGGCATCCATCTTGTTTCAAAATCGTGATTTTTTTAAGTTCTTTTTAATTCATATTGAGTGTTGTATCCGTCCTAAAACTACTTTATTTTTGCTTAAATTCTATGCATCTACATACTGAAACAACGCAATGACAATATATTTGAGTTTAAATGCTCATCTAAATTTGATTATTTCTACAACTAAGCTTTTTTTCACCTATGTAAAATGTAAACAGCAAAATATATAGAATGAGTTGTATTAGAATTCCTGTATTTTTTTAACACAAAATAATTTAGTCCATGGAGTCTGCATGGCTGATATGAATGAAATATTAATTGATTTCACAAAGAGAAGGACGATTTTTTTCGATGAAGTTTCAAGCATAGAGTTTAATTCTTTGTAGCTCCATGGTCTTAAACAAAATGTTTAAATAAAATAAATTATTATAGTATTGTGATGAATGACATGAATGGGGGAATTATTTATGAATGAAATGTTGCTTTTATAGAGAGATCCAGGCGTGTTATTTTTTCTATGACGTCATTTGAATTAATTTCAGTTGTTTTCGATGAAGTTTTCAAATATAATAAATTATCGTAGTATTATGATAATTCTAAATCTATTACCGAGGAATGTATAATATTTTAGAGATGTTTAAATCAGGCAATTTATATTTCAATGCCGTCATTTGAATGAAGTTCATTTTTTTCGATGAAGGTTTAAGTTTTCATATATAATAAATTAATGCAGTATTGTGATACGTTTCAAAGTATTACCGAGGAATGTATTGCATTTTAGATTTTTTTAAATAAAATTGCATTGAAGTTGGAAAGTGTTTCGTAATCAATGCTTTAAGCATGATTGATCTTTCTTGTTTTCATTCTGGAGGATATCCCAAAAGTCAGAATTTAATTGAATTTGTTTTTTCCCAATATTAAATAATTTTTAATTAAAAAACTACTTAATATATTTTACTGAAATTATTTTTATATATTTTATAGGATAATGTGAATATTTCCTAAAAATTTCGAAGTAGTTTGGGAATTTTAAATTTGCTTAAAAATTGTTTGAAAAATTAGGTCCCATAGGGTTCAATGTATTTCATTTTTTCAACCCGGGTTCAATAAAGAACTAATTGGGTGATATTATTTATTTATTCCCATAGGTCCCACAGATCTTCTGAAAAACATACTAAAATTTCATTTTGATAAAGTCATTTTTACGGCAGTTATCGTGCTAACGGACAGACAGACAGAATGAACAAAGCCATAAACACTTTTCAAATATGTTGTAAAGTGTTAAAAAGAACACCATTATCAACAATGTCAAGATCCTTTAAATTACTCTTAGGTTCTTGTAACATTCAAATTTCCTCTGGCAACTATTTCCTTCAGATATACAATTATTTTTCGTCAGACGATATCTGATATTTAACGGTAATGGTGCTTTGTCTCAATTATCCATACGAAGATAGTTTTTTCTGTCTTGAAACATATGCTATTTTCTAATGGATTTTTATTATTTTTAGTTTCCTTATGATAGTAGTTAAAACGAACACAAATTTTCACAGTAATTTTCATTTTAACATCTAGTAAATCAACGATTTGTTTCTCCTCTCAAATTAGAAGGCGGCCATAGCGCAAAAAAAGGTTGCTACCACTTTTCATTTAAAATAAAAACACATCGATAAATGAATTTATCGTCGTTAAATTAAAGTTTTTTTTAAGATATCAGCCAACTCGACATTGCATTGGATTTATCACTTACTATGGAGCACTGGGGGTTATAGCAGTTTATCTCTGTTTGAGGTGGAACAATCTTGTTTAATATCACAATCTAGAGTGACTAACATCATAAAATCCAGCCTCATCGCACAATTTAGGTTATGTATGATAGACTGATTCACGTCGCATTGTAAACGAGACTGGAAAAATGTTATAAGGTGTTTGCAAAATTAGTATTGAGACTTGTTGAGTTAGTTTAAAACAAGAAAGATCAATCATGCATAAAGCATTGATTTTGAAACACTTTCCAACTCCAATGCAATTTTATATAAACATTTCTAAAATGCGATACGTTCCTCAGTAATATTTAAAAACATGAAAGATCAATCATGCTTAAAGCATTGATTATGAAACACTTTCCAACTTCAATGCAATTTTATTTAAACATGTCTAAAATGCAATACATTCCTCGGTGATATTTTAAAACTTATCACAATACTACATTAATTTATTATATTTGAAACCTTAACCTTCATCGAAAAATATTAACTTCAGTTAAATGACGACATTTAAGTATAAATTGCCTGGTTTAAACATCTCTAAAATGTGATACATTCCTAGGTAATAATTTTAGAATTATCATAATACTACGATAATTTATTATATTAGAAAATTTCATCGAAAACAACTGAAATTCATTCAAATGACGTCATAAAAAATTAACACGCCTGGCTCTCTCTATAAAAGCAACATTTCATTCATAAATAATTCCCCCATTCATGTCATTCATCACAACACTATAATAATTTATATTATTTAAAAATTCAGACCATGGAGCTACAAGCAAGTAAACTCTATGCGTAAAACTTCATCGAAAAATATCGTCCTTCCCTTTCTAAAATCAATGAATATTTCATTCATATCAGCTAAGCAGACTCCATGGACTAAATGATTTTGTGTTAAAGAATTACAGCGATTCTAATACAACTCATTCTACATATTTTGCTGTTTACATTTTACATAGGTGAAAAATAGGCTTAATAGTGCAAATAATCACATTTGGATGAGCATTTAAACTGAAATATATTGTCATTGCGTTGTTTCAGTATGTAGATGCACAGAATTTAGGCAAAAATAAAGTAGTTTTAGGACGGATACAACACTCAATATGAATTAAAAAGAACTTTAAAAATCACAATTTTGAGACAAGATGGATGCCATATATCATTTTGAAGTGGGTCATGTGATCGCTTCATATCATGGACACGTGATCGCTTCATATAAGAGGTGTTATTATTATTTAAATTTTTATTTAAAAAACTACTGAATATATTTCGCTGAATTTTTTTTTATATATTTTATGGAATAATTTGAATATTGCCTAAAGTTTTCGAAGAAATTTGTGAATTTTAAATCCGCTTAAAAAATGCTTGAAAAATTAGGTCCCATAGGGCTCAATGTATTCCATTTTTTCAACCCGGGTTCAATTCAAAACTAATTGGGTGAAATTATACATTTATATTCCCATAGGTCCTATAGACCCCGTCTGAACAACATACTAAAATTTCATTTTGATTAAGTCATTTTTACGGCAGTTATCGTGCTAACGGACAGACAGACAGACAGACAGACAGACAGAATGAACAAATTCATAAACACTTTTCAATTTTGTTGTAAAGTGTTAATTATCACAATACCACATTAATTTATTATATTTGAAAACTTAAAACTTATCGAAAGAAATGAACTTCATTCAAATGACGACATTGAAATATAAATTGCCTGGTTTTAGCATCTCTAAAATGCGATACATTCCTCGGTAATACTTTTAGAATTATCATAATACTACAGTAAGTTACTATATTTGAAAACCTCATCGAAAATAAATGAACTTTATTCAAATGATGTCAATGAAATATAAATTGCCTCTATAAAAAAGCAGCATTTCACTCATAAACATTTTTCCAATCCTTTCATTCATCACAATACTATTGGTGTTTACATTCTCCATAAGAGAAAATTAGCTTGTAGAAATAATCAAAGTTTGATAATCATTTAAACTCCAATATATTGTAATTGCGTTGTTTCAGTATGTAGATGCACAGAATTCAAGCAATAATTGAGAGGTTTTAGGACGGATATAACACTAAATATGAATTAAAAAGAACTTTAAAAATCACGATTTTGATTATAAAGATATTATTTTTTGATGGATGCCATATCTTATTTTGAAGTGGGTCACCTGATCTCTTCATATGATGGTCACGTGATCTCTTTGTATAAAGAGTGTAATTATTATTTTAATTTTTATTTAAAAAAACTACTGAACATACAGGGTCTTTATAATTAAAGTTCCACTTGGAAATAGACATGAAAGGAAAACTACTGGTCAGAATGTTATCAAACTTGGCAATAGTTTACAGTACGTCATGGGATTTTATTTTCCGCTGAAAAAAACAAGTTAAAAAACTCACCGTTAGCGGGGAATGGCGCTGTATGCAATATTGTTAAACGAATTAAGACATGAAGCCATCGGTTTAAAAAGTTTTTAATTGTTTCTAAAGCGTGCTACAAATCATGTCCAATGTGGTTTACACTATTTTCTGAAAGCAAGTTAAATCGCATTACTGCGTTCTCAACAGTAGCTCTTAGAATATCTGGAGGAATGTTACGGACATGTCGGTGTATCACATTTTTCAATTCTGCCAAATTGTTTATGTTATCACCATAAACAGTGACTTAGATACCACGAGTTTTATGCAGGACGGGGTTCCACCTCACATTGGTACATGTGTCAAACAATTAGTTAAGCAACATTTCACGGATGACTGGATTGTAAGCCGACACTTCCCCATTTCTTGGCCACTCCGGTTACCAAACCTCAACCCCTGTGACCTCTGGCTATGGGATTGCCTCAAAGCCACTGTTTATGGTGATAACATAAACAATTTGACGGAATTGGAAAATGTGATACACCGACATATCCATAACATTCCTCCTGATATGCTAGGAGAACGCAGTAATGCGATTTTACTTTATTTCAGAAAATAGTGGAAGCCACATTGAACATAATTTGTAACACGTTTTAGAAAAAATTTAAACCGATGTCTTAATGTCTCATTTCGTTTAACAATAATGCATACAGCGCCATACGCTGCTGACGGTGAGTTTTAGAACTTATTTTTTTTTCTTGCGGGAAAATAAAATCCCATGACCTCATGTAAACTATTACCAAGTTTGATAACATTCTGTCAAGTAGTTTTCCTTTTATAGCTATTTCAAAGTGGAACTTTAATTATAAAGACCCTGTATATTGCTGAATTTCTTTTTATATCTTTTATTGGATAATTTAAATATTTCCTAAAATTTTTGAAGCAATTCGTGAATTTTAAATTCACTTAAAAATGTTTGAAAAATTAGGTCCCATAGGGTTCAATGTATTTCATTTTTTCAGCCCGGGTTCAATCCAAAACTAATTGGATGATATTATTCATATACCCGCAGGTCCCACAGACCGTCTGAACAATTAAAATTTCATTTTAATAAAGTCATTTTTACGGCAGTTATCGTGCTAACGGACAGACAGACAGACAGAATGAACAAAGTCATAAACACTTTTCAACAATGTTGTAAACTGTTAATTAAAATGGATCTGATTGGCCACTCCTTCTCCAATCAGATCCATTGGATCATACATACATACTTTTCTTCTTTTTTAACACTTTACAACAAAGTTGAAAAGTGTTTATGACTTTGTTCATTCTGTCTGTCTGTCTGTCTGTCTGTCTGTCTGTCTGTCTGTCTGTCTGTCCGTTAGCACGATAACTGCCGTAAAAATGACTTAATCAAAATGAAATTTTAGTATGTTGTTCAGACGGTCTATAGGACCTATGGGAATATAAATGAATAATATCACACAATTAGTTTTGGATTGAACCCGGGTTGAAGAAATGGAATACATTGAGCCCTATGGGACCTAATTTTTCAAGCATTTTTTAAGCGGATTTAAAATTCACAAATTTCTTCGAAAATTTTAGGCAATATTCAAATTGTTCCATAAAATATATAAAAAAAAAATTCAGCGAAATATATTCAGTAGTTTTTTAAATAAAAATTAAAATAATAATAACACCTCTTATATGAAGCGATCACGTGTCCATGATATGAAACGATCACATGACCCACTTCAAAATGATATATGGCATCCATCTTGTGTCAAAATCGTGATTTTTAAAGTTCTTTTTAATTCATATTGAGTGTTGTATCCGTCTTAAAACTAGTGTTAAAAAATGTTGAAAAGTCGTACAATTACTTTGAAATCAGGAGGTGGTTTGACTGGCCTAATTTTGGAAGAATCACAGCATAATATAATGCTATGCGAGTAAACTAATCACACAAGAAATTGATTGAAAACTATAAGAGGAGATTTATACACGTGTAATATATAAATGTAATAAATTTATGAGTTGATAATTTCAATCATTTATCAAACTGAAAATTTAATAAATGGAACTACTTAAATTTTTTCAATAATTTCGACGATTCCTATACAATTGGGATTCAAATCTAACTGTGACATGTATATTAAATTTAATAAGAAAGTTAAATAGTTTTCTGTTTTTGTTTCCTATTTTTCTATTTATAATTTTCCTGTTTTTCTGTCATGCATAATCATTATGTTTTATGAGAAAAATTAGCAGTAGTTTATTAGGTTAAATATTTTCACGTAATCTTCAAGCATTGTCACTCTTTTTTTCCAAAAAATGCCTGGAGCAACATTCAGCATTTTCTGCACATTTTTCTGTTCCTTGCATTGACATTTGAATTCTATAACCACATTAAAATTTATATTTCAGTTTCATACAATTTTTTAATCTGCGTATTATGCTTTTCCGTCTCTTTCAATGCGAAGAATAAAAATGTACATTTTCATCATTTTCTTTTTAGTGTGGTATAAATACGCTGCATTAGTAAACGATAAAATTAAAGAAAAATTTTTATACAATAAGATATTTTTAACTCGTGTTTCATTAAATAAATCGATTTTCATCACAAACAAAATAAATGTTTTTCGGAAATTCTAAGTAATTGATTTTGATGTATGGAACATTTACTCTACATAAAAAATTTTGGCATCAATAGCAATTTTGTAGAAAAGTATCAATTTCCCTAAAATCAATAGTCGAAGTATGAACAGAATGAACAATACAAAGTATATGACTATACAAAATCAATGTATTTTACATATATTTTGCCATATCGTCTGTAGTTGTCTCAATTAATTTAATTATTATTTAGGGATGTGGATGCATTATTATTATTATAGTATCTAGTTATTATTATAGTATCCGTCAATGAAATTTACATGATATTTATAATATACTATAACATGTACGTAGTGTTCCCGGGATATAAAGCAGAGGGATTCAATTCATTAATTCCTTATTTTTACTTACTAATTCCTGCTATGTGATATAATTCCTACTGTGTTCGTATTAATTTCTACTTTGAAAAAATTTTACATGTTGTCATCCGAAAAATTCCCAAATAATTCCATGGTAAAAATACAATATCGTGAATCTTTTACATTATCTTTTGACTGCAAATGCAGTAAATTCATTACATTAAATAAGGAAAGTCATGTGCTGCCCACATCAGATTCTGTTTATTATAAGTAAAATGAGTTTATTCGCTAAAATTTTATTAAATGTCTGATTGTTTTTCAATCCTTATTTTATTTATATTAGAAAATCAAATGTATGGTTGTTATTTAAACCTTCCCTCACAGCAAAGATCGTCACATATGTGACAGTGACGTTGTAGTCACGTGGCAACTGGATCAAAATGTGATATCATATTTGCGACTTCTATGCGACGTTACGTATTATTAACTTTGTAACTTCATTGTGACTATATTCTGTAACGTTTCCGCAATTTAATTAACTCGTAACAATGTGACGACATTACAATGGCAATTACAATGTGACGTCACAAACAAGTTAATATGCGACGTCACACAAACGACCATGAAAATGATCAAAACGACTTCGGTGTGACCTCAATATGACATTGCCGAGACGTACTGTGACGTCCTGTGACGTCCCAAAGTCACAGTGTGGCGTAAACCTTACGTCACTGTGAAAAAAATGCTGTTAGTGCTATTTTATTTATTTTATAAAATTACATATTTAATCATCAATCCTATATGCCACACAACAGAAAAATGATGCTAGTTAAAAAAAATCTGATGTGGGCAACACATGACTTTCCTTATATAATGTAATAAATTTACTACTTTTACTGTAAAAAAATAGGTTTTTCTTATAGTAAATAATAATATTCTTTCCAAGATATTGAATTTTCGACAATTAGTCGTCAGTTTCATTGATTTAGCATCATTTTTATCCATTTGGCGAGATTTTCATTAATTTGGCAACATTTCAAAAAAGTCGCCAAGTTGGCGACATTCCGCCAAATTCGTCGCCAAAATCTCGCCAAGCGTTATGCACTAAGAAAAATCTTATTCTTACAGCACATAAATGACTATTGGCATTTAAATACAAAAGTATTATTCAAAGTATATTTTTTCATGAATGGAACAAGCTAGATCCACGAGAATGATGTCACTCAATTTATCGCATGGTATTACATATGAAAAGTGAACATGTTTCTCAATAGGAATTTTTTTTTTATGTGACTTCTTCATAATTTTTTTGAAAAATGTACAATATCTCAAGAACGGTTCATGTTAGCGTTCTAAAATTTATGCCAATCGTTTTCTAATGAAAAATGACATAAGAAATGTCTATTTGCGTAACTTTATTAGCGGTTTTGATTTTTTGACGATTTTTTCAAAATTTTATTCGAAAATTTAGGGGGGTTCTGAACATTCGATTACATATAAAAACAATAGGCTTCCAGTGTTTACGGATTGTGAATTTTGTACCAAATTTGGTTCGAATCGGTACATTCGTTCGTCAGTTATCGTCTCCACAGACTCACTGACACACACACGCACACATACTTTCACACACACACACACACACACACACACACACACACACATACACACACACATACACACACACAGACATTACTTCAAAAATATTTGATTCGTGATCAGGGATGCTTGAAACGTGCTCTCCCGAAAACTCGAATTCGAATTTTCGACCCCGTCACAATACTTTACTTATACATTATGTATATAAGGAAAGTAATAATAATTAAATCCTTACACCGAAATGTAAAGAGAACGCTCGAAAGTGTGTTAAATTTAACCTGCAGTACAGGCATGATGTTTTTTTTTTTACAAATGCAGAGTACCGAATTAACAGTCGTTATTCCTATTTTGTATCTATACATTTTTACATTACGTAATGAAGATCGAGATTTTAGACCTAGTCGTCATTTATGATACCCAACTCTTCCTTCTTTTATTGCAAATATAACGTCAATTCTTTGTGAGCGCTTATTCTTTCTTCTAACAATATCTAACCAACAGCATGCATATTCGCACAAAGTCAGAGACCGATTTTAAAAATCGATTTATTTTGTGAACTGCATAACGCAAACATAATAATTTTTAAATATGCAGTCATATAAAACACATTGATAACTGACGAAAAATCGTTAGGTGCCATTGACGCGAGACTTTTCTCTCTTAATTTATGACCCTGTGGACATATAAAAAAAGATTTTGTTTTTACTTATGCTTATAATTGTCTTTAAAATGTGTTCTAATTTTTTTTCAAAAATTTTATGTTTAGAAGATTAAAAAAATATTTTTGAAGTTATGATAATATATATGCAGATCAAACATTCGCCAAATTTTCAATTGCATTCGATGTTATTCCAGTTAAAATGCTCAATTAAAATTTATACGGTTGCCCCTAATAATGATACTCATTCGGAATTCTAATTGAATATCGTAAATTTGTTCTCAACATATCCAGACTCCTCCCCACTTGCACAAATATACCGAAATCCTCTAAAATATTTAAGATTTAGGAATGTCAGAATTATGTACATCTGTTAAAAATCTGAATATTAGTAACTTTCCTTATATACATAATGTATAAGGAAAGTATTGTGACGGGTCGAAAATTCGAATTCGAGTTTTCGACGGCAGAGCACGTTTCAAGCATCCCTGATTACGAATCAAACATTTTTGAGGTGATGTGTGTGTGTGTGTGTGTGTGTCAGTGAGCCTGTGGAGTCGATTTCTCACGAACAAATAGAGCGATTCGAATTGAATTTGGTATAAAAATCACAATCCGTGATAACTGGAAGCCCATTGTTTTTAAACGTAATCGAATGTTCAGAACCCACCTAAATTTTCGAGTGAAATTTTGAAAAAATCATCAAAAAATCAATACCTTTAATAAACTTACGCAAATAGACATTTCTTATGTAATTTTTCCTTAGTACACGATTGACATAAACTTTAGAATTCTAGCATGAACCGTTCTCGAGATATTGCACATTTTTTCAAATAAATTTATCAAAAAATCCCATAAATTAAAAAAAAAATTATTAATTGCCGAGAAACACATTCACTTTTCATATGTAATATCATGCGATAAATTGAGTGGCATCATACTCGTGGATTTAGCTCGTTCCATTCATGAGAAAAGATACTGTGAGTAATAATTCTGTATTTGTATAATTCTGTATAATATTTATTTATCTGCTATAAGAATAACTTATTTCTTCGTCCATAACGCTTGGCGAGATTTTGGCGCCGAATTTGGCGGAATGTCGCCTACTTGGCGACTTTTTTAAATGTTGCCAAATTAACGAAAATCTCTCCAAATGGATAAAAATGACACTAAATCAATGAAAATGACGACTAATTGACGATAATTCAATATCTTAGAAAGAATATAAATATCTACTCTAAGAAAAAACCATTTTTTACTTTCCTTATATACATAATGTATAAGGAAAGTATTGTGACGGGGTCGAAAATTCGAATTCGAGTTTTCGACGGGAGAGCACGTTTCAAGCATCCCTGATCACAAATCAAACATTTTTGAGATGATGTCTGTGCGTGTGTGTGTGAAAGTATGTGTGTGTGTGTGTGTGTGTGTATGTCAGTGAGCTTGTGGAGACGATAACTGACGAACGATTGGACCGATTCGAACCAAATTTGGTACAAAAATCACAATCCATAAACACTGTAGCCTATTGTTTTTATACGTAATCGAGTGTTCAGAACCCCCCCTAAATTTTCGAATGAAATTTTGAAAAAATCGTCAAAAATCAAAACCGCTAATAAAGATATGCAAATAGACATTTCTTATGTCATTTTTCATTAGAAAACGATTGGCATTTAATTTTAGAACGCTAACATGAACCGTTCTCGAGATATTGTGCATTTTTCAAAAAAATTATGAAAAAGCCACTTAAAAAAAAAATTCCTATTGAGAAACATGTTCACTTTTCATATGTAATACCATGCGATAAATTGAGTGACATCATTCTCGTGGATCTAGCTCGTTCCATTCATGAAAAAATATACTTTGAATAATACTTTTGTATCTGAACGCCAATAGTCATTTATCTGCTGTAAGAATAACTTTTTTCTTAGTGCATAACGCTTGGCGAGATTTTGGCGACGAATTTGGCGGAATGTCGCCAACTTGGCGACTTTTTTTAAATGTTGCCAAATTAATGAAAATCTCGCCAAATGGATAAAAATGATGCTAAATCAATGAAAATGACGACTAATTGTCGAAAATTCAATATCTTGGAAAGAATATTAGTATCTACTATAAGAAAAACCTATTTTTTTACTGTAAAAGTAGTAAATTCATTACATTATATAAGGAAAGTCATGTGTTGCCCACATCAGAATCTCACTAAGCGTTATGGAAAAATAAATAAGGTATTCTTACAGCAGATAAATGACTATTGGCGTACAAATACAAAAGTATTACACAAAGTATCTTTTTTCATGAATGAAACGAGCTAGATCCACGAGAATGATGTCATCTAATTTATCGCATGGTATTACATATGCAAAGTGAACATGTTTCTCAATAGGAATTTTTATTTTTATTTTATATGATTTTTTGTTAATTTTTTCGAAAAATGTTCAATATCTCGAGAACGGTTCATGTTAGAGTTCTAAAATTTATGTCAATCATTTTCTAATGAAAAGTTACATAAGAAATGTCTATTTTTGTATCTTTATTAGTGGTTTTGATTTTTTAACGATTTTTTCAAAATTTCATTCGAAAATTTAGGGGGGTTCCGAACTTTCGATTGCGTATAAAAACAATAGGCTCCCAGTGTTTACGGATTGTGATTTTTGTACTAAATTTGGTTTGAATCGGTCTATTCGTTCGTCAGTTATCGTCTCCACAGGCTTACTGACACACACACACACACACATACTTTCGCACACACACACACACACACACACACACACACACAGACATCACTTCAAAAATGTTTGATTTGTGATCAGGGATGGTTGAAACGTGCTCTCCCGTCGAAAACTCGAATTCGAATTTTCGAGCCCGTCACAATACTTTCCTTATACATTATGTATATAAGGAAAGTAAAAAATGAGGTGGAGCAAATGAAAAAATATATATAAAAAATTTCATCCATTCAAGTTATTCAGAACATTAACATTTTTTTCAATTTAATTGCTAATACCATTCAGATAATTAAATATGAAGCTGCGCTAAAATAAACATAACTTCCTTGATTTCTTACAATTTAAAGAATTATTGTATTTTCAATTTTAAGCTCTTTAGAATCACAAATCCTTTACCATAGCAACTACAGTAAAGTTTAATGCCCATATTTTATTCATTTAATTATATGTTTAATTGAATTTACTTTTAAAGAAATTATCGGAGAAATATCTTAATTGGGTATTAAGAATTTACATAATGATGGATAAAGTTTTAATTCATTTTACCTATTCTGAAACTTTTGATTGTTAATGAATTATTCTGAGAAAAGGCAATAATTAAAGAAAAATGTTCTGTTTCTTCAATTTTTGGAGTAGGTAATAGAATTAAACGATATTTATAAGTGAAATAAGTTTATTAGGTAAATTAACTTATTTTAGATCGTTATCTAACATAGTACATAAATATACCGTGTTTTATAGATTCTTAGAAGCATTAGCAGTTTTTCTAAGCCATCTGCTAGATTATAAAAAATTATTTCATTATATATACGGTTCACAGAATATCTAATTGAAAAGATAGCGGTCCCTAATAAACAATTGGGATATCAGGTTCTCGAATAATTAACTGAGTTAGTACAAGCATTTAAGGGGGTATGGTACCAAAAAATCCCAAAAAAGCTCAATTTTTTTTATTATTTAAAAAAAACCATCAAAATTTTCTGATTCTAATGATACCAAATTCATCATGCTACGTTAAATAGAACCGATTATATTGCAATGTTAAAAATTGAACTATTGAAGTTGTCACCAGCCACGCCTATTTCGTCTGCAACTGTAACCTAAACAAACGAAATTGAAACTTCTACATATCTATTTCTCTCAGTTGAAAATAATGTTTCTTTTTGTTGGATGGAAGAAGCGAAGTGAAATATATTAGCTAACACTTCTTTGAACTGAAGTGAAGTAATAGTATCTTTTGGATTGCTTATTTTGAATGTAAATTGGATATTTGTTGTGAAAATTTTGACATTTATTTCGATTTCAAAAACGGCTGTTGTTGAATGTGCTGTGAATTATATTTTGTTGTTAATACATCTATATTTTATGTGATAATTATATAATTTTTAAGTGATTTGTTTACATAAGTTTGAGTTGTGATATTAAATATGGTACGAAAGCAGAAACCTCAAGTAAGAAAAGCTGAGCTGATGAAACAAAAACGATGCAAAATGACTGAAATAAATGCAGATATTTCCAGATAAATAGCCATTGTACACAAAACCAGAAGCACTGCAGAACGATTTCTCAACAAAAGCAAACATTCCTTCAGATAATTCGAATGAATATATTTTAATCAAGTTGAAATGCCTGCAACATATAGTAGATCTCTGCAAATGTCCACATTGCAATAGAATAACCTGTCCGTTTATATTGGCAAAACTATAGAAAAGTGCAGCAGGGGTAAAACTCAAAACAGAAATGAGTCTCTTTATAGTCTGGTTTGGAAAAGATGCCCCAAATCAATAAATGGTTCAAGACAGGGAGTTGAAATTGCAGTTGCCAGATATATAATGGATTTCATCAAGGGTCTTTCTTTTTCAGCAGCTCAAATAATAAAGGACGCTCTCATATCACCTGGAAAGTCACATGTTCTTACTAAATGAAAAGATATAAGACGCTACAAACCAACTTTGAACAAATCAACTTTGTTGTTCAAAGCTTATCGCAGAAAAGTAAACTTGGTAAAAATAAAACTGAACCAGAATTCTGGTTGCTTGGCTGGTGGACATTGAAATGTGTTAGTCAGCAATATTGCTTTTACATACATTTATACATTTTAATATAATGTATAATATTTGAAATTGTGTGTGCAACAGCTATTTATAATATATTATGGTCCAACAGCAGCAGTTTTCATATTTTTCTCGGAATATAAAAGTTTTGATGAATTTTTTTTACCTTTTATTCAAATTTTCAAATTTATTTTTGTACATATATTAAAATTTTGTTAACATTTAATCTTGGAATATATTTCCTGTGTATAAGTGATTACTGAAAAATTTTTTCAGATGAATATCTTCATAAACAGCTATTTTGCGTAATTTTTAAACTTTAATGCCTTTTCACTCAAAAACGTGATTTTCGACATTTTTATAAATTTAAATTGATATAAGCCAAATTCTACTGCACGGATATGAATGAAATTTGGAACAATTGTTATATATATATATATATATATATATATATATATATATATATATGTATATATATATATATATATATATATATATATGTATATATATATATATATATATATATGTATATATATATATATATATATGTATATATATATATATATATATATTTCTTTAATTTGCTTTTAGCAATTGCTGAAATATGTGTTTGTTTTTTTATTATGATTTTCGAAAACAATATTTGTGGTGTAAAATCAAGTTTTTATACATTATTTTTTATTAAATTTTTCCTGATTCATATTTAAAAAAAAATGTGAAGACAATTTATTTCTTACATATTTTTATGTCAAAAAATGTTCAAATTAAAATTTTAGAAAAATTATTTTTCTACTTATATCAAAAACTTGTCAAATTTTCGAAATTTTAATTTTTAGAAAATAATTTTTTTATTAATTTTTAAAATTTTTGAATATCTCAGTTAGTTTACTATATTTAAAATCTACCTGAATACACAAAAATTACTACTATGACTTCAATATTGCAGATTTCAGCACTTTGGGTAACATACCCCCTTAAATTTTAGAAACAACGTTGCGAAAAACATGCCAATATATGTTATCTTAATGTCCTCAATCCTTAATAAGCAAACAAATAGTGCATTAACATGCTAAACATATTATTAAATATATTCCTAAATTTTATGCTATTAGAAATGGTTTTCACACAGCAGTAAAATAATCATTTATTCGTGGAGCTCATTTAAGAATTAATATATTCTTTAAAAAAGAGAGGGTCGACTTAACATGCTTTTTAGTTAGCTTCTGATTTTTCTACTTCTAACTGCAAAATTTGACAATAGTTGATTATTTGCACGTTTTTCTCATGTTGCAAAATCGAAAAGGGAATCGCAAAGCATTTTACACTATTTTTCATTAAACTAACGTAAAAAATCAGTACGTAATTACGAACAGGTGTGAAGTAATGTCTTTATAATTCAAAAAATGTTCCACACCAATGACTATCCTTCATGATTATTGCCCATATTACTAAAGATTAAATTCATTGATGCAAATCCTTACAGTACAAATGCGGTAGGAGAAGCAATATCAGCTGAATTGACTTTGACACGATACATTTATCAGTATAATTATCTTATTAACAATCATATCAATCTGTGAGGATTTTATTACCCATTATTATTGTATGCTAATTTTACTTTTCATTATGCAAATTTATGTATGAAACGTCTCAACCCTGTTTTCGAGAATCACGTACTCACGACTGGCCAGGACTATAAAAGAAGATGCAAACGTTAGATCAGATATATTCTTATTCGTATTCGTATTTGTATTCGTCTTATTTGTATTCGTATCCGAGCAAAATGCAAGTATGAATCGCCGTCATCAGCTTCGGCTGTTATTTTTATAGGAGAGTGTGTGTGTGTGTAGTGATCCTGTTCAAGGAATGAAAATACTCAGCAAAGTCTTGCCTCTACAATATTGTGAGTATAGATATCTATGAATCAATAGTTGATTCGTATTGCTAATTGAGTTCAGTAACGAAATGGTAAGGTTCAGTCTAGGTATATATATGATAGTGATAGCTTGTAAATATTCTGTGTATGTAATTGTATTTTGAATTGTCAGCGAAGTTAGCTGGAATAAAATATTTCTTTGTTAATGTTGTAGATCATTAATGGAACTCTAGTCAGTAAATTTAAGATTGAAGTGAGTACACTGGTGAATCAATGGCATGATTTTTGGAATAGATACATAAAGATTACATTACAATAGCATCCCTAGAGTAGAAACCTTTACAAATCCTTCACCTGCCCATTTAGAAGGATTGCTCTGTGCATCTGATTACAATAACTTAGAGTGAGATTGTAAAGAATGAAAATGGGCAGGCAAACTATGAGAGAACGCGTGAAATCCAACATTTATATTCACAATTTATATTGTATCATAAGCGCAGTAAAATTGTATACCTCGATGTATATAGTTTATTGGGTATATAGTGTATGGTTTATATATAATTTTACGAAACTGAATTCGTAAATATTATATTAAGATGCTTTTATTATAAAGCAGCAATAAGGCTATGTCCCGGCATCAAGAAACAAAATGTGTGCTTTTGAAGTCACTGAGCAACAAATAATTATTTCTACATTTGGAATAACATTTTAACGCGTGTGGTCCTGTACCATGACAGCCCCAACATTAAAAATTATTAGTTCCAGTCAGATGTAGGCGGAGTCCTGACATTATAAAATTATTAGTTCCAGTTGGATGTTTGAGGAGTCCCGACATTATCAAATTATTAGTTCCAGTCAAATATCGTTTGAACCCCGACATCACATTTAACGATCTTTTACTGCAAACTTTATCTGTGGACTAAATATTAGTCTTAATAATCTTTGGACTTCAAAGTATAATGTCTATAATGAGGGAAAACTAATTATTTTAATTGATTCCTGACGCGATATTTTAATTGATTCTGAAAGTGATAGACGGATAAATGATATTAAAATTGATGCTTTGTAATACGATAAAGCCTGTAAAAATGACAATAAAAACAAAATTAATCAACATTTTTGGTTGATATGTGTTTTTATCTGTATTTTATTAAAATAAATTGAACCAAGATAGTCAAGTTGAGGAAAATAAATTTGATCTAAAAGGATTAAAGATACCTTAATTCAAATGAATTGCGCTCTACTTATACTAATTATATACATGTCCGTACCATTTGCGTGTTTAAAACATTTTTCCGAACATGCGTTTTCGTGGTGTTTGTTTTAAAAGGACAGTATACATACAATATATGCAAGCAAATATTTGCTTTTATGTTCGTCTGGTGTTCTACAGAAATCGTTGAAAAATAATATGTTAATAACACTTTTTTTGTGAAGAACATGATGTAATAAAATACTTTTTTGTTTCAAGAACTATTTGCGTTTGGTTCTTTACCGAAATTGTTTAAAAATGTTATTTTTATGTGAGGAACATGATGTAATACAGTATGTTCCAACAACTATTTACGTCTGGTGCTTTACATCAATCGTTTAAAAATGTTAAATTTGTTAGGATCAATTTTTCTTGTGAAGAATATGGTGTAATAAAATACCTTCATGTTTCAACAACTATTTGCGTATAATGTTTTACAGAAATCGTTTAAAATTGTTAAATTTGTTAGGATCACCTTTTGTTGTGGTGAATATAATGTAATAAAATACTTTAATGTTTCAATAACTAATGTTTCCACATGGTAGAAAAATTTAAAGTTCCTGTTAACTAGTGAACATCAGAAACCTATCTGCCACACAAGCTCTCATTCAGATAAGTATCAGGGGAAACGGGAACTATTTACTGCTAAGTTTGGAATATCAGTCCTTCCTCAAGGGTAAAAGCACTATTATTCGATTATGTCATAAATAAATTATATGATAAATTGTTGTAATTTGAGATATTCAAGTATCGGAAGGATTTATTTAATTTTGGTAGCAAAATGTGATAGTAATTATGGCTGTGCAAATAATCTATGTAATGGTACATTGTGTAACAATAAAACACTTGAGTTATAGTGTAATAGAAAGCTTGCCTTTAAATGTTGAATACTTCTGTAACTTGTAATGACAACAGGAATACATTCCATAAGGAGATATTTTTAATTAATCGATAACTTTAATATCCTGAAACATATTACGAACATTTTAAATTACAGCAGCTTACAAAAGAAACCAGGAGTAACAAAGCGCTATAAGGATGCTAGATTGATTTATGAATAATATAATTGAAATAATATGAAAAATTGTTACGAATCAGTGTCTCTAATAATGGGTATTTTATAACGAGGATTTTACAGCACTGCACTAAAATCCAGAGCCAACCAGTCCTGAGAGACGCAAATATGTGGCCACTAAAACAAATTGCAAATTTGCCATAACATTAAAAATGCCCAACCAAAAGTCTCACTAAGCCAATCCAATAATAAGAGGAGATGAAGTTTGTCTTCAGACGGAAAAAAGCCGATTGAATCTGCAAGTTAGAATGACAGAGGGCAGATTTTCAATGACTGTGAAATGAATCCTCAGAAGAGAATGGATTTTTATGAGAGTGGAGCAAAGTTCGAAGCATGTTCATATGCAGAAATACATAGAGAACAATTTTAAAAAAATCAGATGTAGGCAACACATGACTTTTCTTATATAATGCAATGAATTTACTAGTTTTACAGTCAAAAAATAAGTTCCACGGCGCTGTATTTTTATCATTGAATTGTACGTTTGGCGATTTTCCGGATGACAGCATATAAAACTGTTTCAGAATACACAATTACACTTCGAGCAACTCTAAATAAATAGTCATCAATATTGATAGCATCCTTAATAAGCGATATAGTCCATATATTAAAATACCTTAATAATTACGTCAGCAATTAGGCATAATTTTCATTAATTTTACGTCACTTTTGCAATTTTGACGATATTTTTGTCAATCAGGGGCGAACTATCGCCAAGTTCGAAATACTTTTCAAAATACTTTGCCAAATGCATCACCAAGTGTTACAAACAAACGGAGAGAAGAGTATATCTTATATACTAGAAGGTATGCCCGTCATATGACAGAATATGGGGGACATTACTTCAATCAGAATATGGGAGACATTACTTCCTATTTGGTGTCATTTATAACAATTTGGTGACATTTTTGTCATTTTAGCAACATTTAAAATAGTTACGGACGGACGGAGAAATGTGTTATTCTTATAGTCAACGCTTATGGATACGCTTCCAAAATATTGAGTTCCAAGTATACGCTTCGAAGATATCGATCTTTCATCATCTAGTCTTCATTTTCACTGATTTAGCGTCATTTTTATTAATTTGGAGGCATATCCGTTAATTTAGCAACATTTAAACATGTTGCCAAGTTGGCGACACTTAGCCAAAATCTCGCTAAGCGTTATGGACGGAGATATAAGTTATTCTTGTAGCAGATAAATGACTATTAGCGTCCAAATACAAAAGTATTATCTAAAGTATCTTTTCACATGAATGAAACTAGCTAGATCCATCAGAATGATGTCACCAAATTTATCACATGATATTACTTATGTAAAGTGAACATATTTCACAATAGGTAATATTTTTTTATGTTATATGATTTTTTGATAATGTTTTTTAAAAATGTGCAATATCTCGAAAACGGTTCATGCTAGCGTTCCAAAATGTGCCTCAATCGTTTTCTAATGAAACGTTACATAAGAAATGACTATTTATGTAACTTTATTAAATGTTTTAATATTTTGATGATTTGTTTCAAAATTCCGCTCGAAAGTTTAGGGTGCTTCTGAACATTCAATTGCGCAAAAAAATAATAATCTTCTAGTATTCATGCATTATAAATTTTGTACCAAATTTCGTTCGAATCGGTCAATTTGTTCGTCAGTTATCGTCTCTAAAGGCTCACTGGCACGCACACACATAAACAAACTTTGACACACCCACACATAATCACACATCCATCATCTCATAAGGGTCTGATTCGTGTTCAGAGATGCTTGAAATGTTCTCTCCTGTCGAAAACTCGCATTCAAATTTTCGGTTTTATCACGATACTTTCCTTATACATTATATGTATATAAGGAATGTAATGAGGCAATTCAAAATAATTTTCTGGGCAAAACTTTGATGAAGTCTAGGCCGACTTGGTCATATGTTTGTGTTCGCAGAGTGCTAGTTAATTATGTTACTTTCAGACGATATATGATAAGAGGCCACTCAAAGCCTTCATTTATAAAACGTATTTGGGATTACATTCAGTTAGGGTAATTATCTTAAAGCAGAATGCCAATTTTGAAATTTTGCAAATTCTTAGTCTTCAATTTTAAATTTGTGTATCATTGTGTCATTATATTGTGAACATAATTAAAAAATAGCAGCCCATAATTCCAAATAGCAATTTATTAATGAGTTAACATAAGTAGCAATTGTGAGAAAATTATATTTGAGTAAAAATGAATATTTTAAATGTCATTTTTAAAATATAAATTTTGATTTTTAAATGCATTCTAATTTTTTTAAAGATATTAAATAAATTATCTTAAGTTTTACTAATCTTTGTTATTATTTGAACTCCTAAAATAATATTTTTACCATTCAGCAATTTTAAGTAAAACAAATCAACAAAAAATTTAGGTGTGTTATTGCATGAATTAAACACAACGAGATTGTGTTTTCTGAAACTTTTAGTTGCTATTTTTTGTTCCACCGTTTTTTATTACTTATGGATACATTTTGGTGTCATAAAACTAATTGTTACCCACCTAAAAATGATGTAAGGCAAGTTAATAAATAATTATAGAGTCAAAATAAATAGATTTTTTCGACTTAAAGTATTATTTGTTTTAAACGAATATTATTCAACAGTTATTACACTTTCAGCAAACAATTGTGTTAATAATGTATATTTCTACATATTAATATTAACATTAAATTTTGGAACAAATAATTAAATGTGACGACATGAACTAAAAAAACTTATCCAAGCTCATGATATTTGAACATTTAGGATTAATTCAAAATTTCCCCACATGTCAAATAAGAAATATAAAATAACACTATACCTTGTCTTCGGCGAGTGTATTAGCTGATTAGTTATTACTGGATAAAACAACACTTTTCTGGAATGAAATAATTTCAGCAAAATATTCTTTAGGAAAAATTATACTATTCATAGTTTTCCACACATCATAAATTATCTTGATTTTCTTTAGAAAACAGCCGCGATTTATTGTCTAAGCTTCAGTAAAAGGCAATATTAGAGCCGATATCAAAAGTTGATACCGTGATATTTATGTATGCGACAAGAATTAGATTAAAGCGTATATCGTCTTTCGAGTCCGAACTGTAAATTTATAGTTTCTATCTCCCTTGGTTTAAGGTTAGATCTCCTAAACTCAACCCCCTTTTAAGATCCCAGGTATCTTCCAATGTCACCTTGACTGGATTAAAATTTTTAGGAAAACTTGCCTGTAGATTTTCTTAACAAGCTGGCATTGTAGTCATATGAGCTTGGTTACAGCTTTTTTATGGTATTTCTTATTGACCAATGAGAATTCCATTTATAGTCCAGGTCATAAATAGCTAGGAGATTTAATTTCACTTGTAGGTTCCATCATGTCTGGATTTTTGTTCAAGTATTACATTTTTAATAGCTCGAACTCAACTCTTCCTTTTGACTTTCACATAGTAAATTCTTTTTAAATTGATCATCGGTTGATCGAACTTACATACTGTTATTTGTGATGTAAATTTATATATATATATATATATATATATATATATATATATATATATATATATATATATATATATACATACATATATATATATATATATATATATATATACATATATATATATATATATATATAGATATATAGATACATATATATATATATATATACATATATATATATATATACATATATACATATATATATATATGTATACATATATATATATATATATATACATATACATACATATATATATATATATATATATATATATATATATATATATATATATATATATATATATATATATATATATATATATTGCGTCATCAGAGTATTACTTTTCTTGCAACGATGCAAATATAATTTCGACGATGCTACGAACAAATCTTTGTATCTTTGTAGATAATTCCATTGTTGTGATTTGCAGTGAATTAAAGGGGCAATTCTTTCATTATATAAATGTATTGACTTTTATAAAGTGTAGTCCAATCATTAATAATGAAAATGGACTAGTATGTAATCCATATAATGAAAATAATTAGAGGTAATACTCTGAGGACGGAATATTTGAAGATCCTTCATCTGAAGAGTAATGCGATTTATCTTGGAAGCCTTAATCCTAAATTTCCCCAGAGTAAAAAAAAAACTACGAAAGATTGTTTCTGTATATAATTTATCATTATTTATTAATCAGGAGCAGTGAATAAATAGAAATGTACGAAGCTTTGTAAAAGTTCTGAAAATTTATGATCCAAATTTGAATACATAAATGGTACCAGTAATTAAATCAAAGGTAGTGGCTGAAATATTTTATATTTTGTGTATGCATCTATTATCGTCTCTTCCACTATCGATAGCCTAAGGGCTAGGATAAAAGTTATGGCTTCTAATATAAATATTGTACCAGTCTAAACATGAAAAATAAACACATTTATTAAAATTTTGCTGGCAATTTTGAAGGTAAAATGTCTATAATCATAGATGTTTTTATTTGAAAATATAGAATTGAGATTATTCCGGTTGAGATGTATCGATAGGGGAGACGCCGTAACTGCTAGTTTAATGAGTTTTGCTTGAATTACTCATAAGCCTACACTTGTGCATACTGATTCAGAGAATCATAACAAGTATTCACAGTTAATTCTTAGAAAATTGATGATATTTTGAACACATGAAAAGGATTTTGTGCTGAATTACTGTCGTAAAATATCGTATTACCTGGGGTAAACTAATCAATTTAGTATATGTTAAGTGAATTATTAAATATTGAAAATACTCATGAATGACGTGCATTGCATTTCTGAAAGAATTGATGATATTTTGATAATATTTTGAATTGATGATATTTTGAACAAATGAAAAAATTTTTGTACTGAATTACTGTCGTAAAATATTGTTTTACCTGGGGTAAACTAATCAATTTAGTATCTGTTAAGTAAATTATTAAATATTGAAAATACTCATGATCGACGTGTATTGTATTTCTGAAAGAATACTCTAAATAATATTCTGAAATGCATATAACCCATCTTTATACAGTCCGGCGTCAACCTAGAACAACTATAAATCTTGACAAATAAGCAGTAACACACTGGAAATTTAAATGAGGCGTCATTGTTATGTTTTACTTAGCCATATATTTATTAAAATGTTATCCCTTAATTTATATTTGAATTTAAAAATATAAAATAAAGTATTTTCAAGTTGTAACCATACAAGTGGCAATGTGATGATGGACGTGGTTTTTGTTGCAGTCATATAACTTCACTTTATTAAGAGGTTCCTCTTGTAATATAAATTAGCCCTACCTGCCACATGTTTGTCGTTTGTCTCTTTGGAAGATAATTGGTCTGTTTTGGACGTTTTCTGAAACACGAAGAGTTGCATATCGATTCCTTGACTGGAATTTTAGCTAGCGTCGTACATCGCTACATGAAGCAGGACTCATATCTGATCTTTATAAATACGACCAACATTTCTGACATTTCATTTTTCACTCTTCTAAAATTCTGTACATATTTTATCTCCTCTTCTGTGCTCCTTCGAATTTTCCTTGTAGGCTTCCTCCCCCATGGCTCTGACCTCATTGGTAGGCACTACCCACTCGGATCTATCCTAATTGGTTGGCAAGACACTGAAGTGTAACCTCTGACGAGGATCTTTGAAAATGATGTCATTTTAAATGCATATTGAGATTAAACACTATTTATATCATTTTTGCTGTTATGATGAATAAATATCATAATATTACATAATTAATTTATAATACATTAGGCAGGATCAACCAAATAGTTAATATCATATTACTTTACTAATTTGCTTAGAGGTATATGCAATAAACTTATATAATATCTGTGAGACCAGAAATTGGTTTCACATTTGATGAGACACTTTTATGTGAATTTTTTATGTGGCCAAAACGGCGAACAATGTGTATAGTCTGGCTGTCACCGCATTCTGTTATTACCTGAACCTATAGGTCAGAAGACCATAAATTTAGGGGTGTCATACCAAAGGGGCCGAGCTGGGCCTGACGAAATGTGGAATGGTGCCATTTGGTAAAGGAGTAACCAATGAGCGCCAAAAAGAAGTAAAGGCGGAGTTACCCCCCCCCCCCAACGAGGGAACCACAGCCTGTGACCCGAGAACCAGAGCAGAAACGATGGGGATTTTGACTTAAAAGCAGACATCTATGGAATTTTGACTTAGGAGCATACCAACAGACAACTATCACGATTTGACTCAGGAGCAGACCAGTAGACAGATATGGAATTCTAATTTAAGAGCATACCAGCAGAGATGATCAAGATGTTGACTTAAGAGCACGAATAGAGAAGAATGAAAAACCTAACAGACTTGTAGAGTGTCCCGTAGAGGTTCCAAAATAATGGAGATATATTAATGTGTGAGTGCAAGCAGAGTACGAAGAGGAGCCACACACCAAAGAGTTATGGCCAGTACTGAGAACTGATGCAAGCATTTGAGATATGATCAAAGCCCAAGACGAATTGGAAGCTATGTGCTCAATAACATCACAGGTCATAGAAACGATAGTAATTTTAATAATTCCTTTCGCATATGTCCCCTCCGCTGCAATAATTTATGGAAATAAATGTTGTTAATAAATGTTTTTTCTTTAAGTTTAAATGGTGCAATTTAGCATTTTAATAATTAATTATTCCTTTACAGGACTCACACGAAAGGTAAAATAATTGGAGGGTTTATTGCGGCACAACAAGCAATGTACGATTAAATAATAACTAAATCCACTATATGAGAATTAACGTCTAGGTCATCTTTAATGAATTTAAGAATTAAAACTTTAATTTTAAATATTTTGTGTCCCACATTTTAATAACGGCCATGTCATCTTAATGAATTTATTATTAAAATAATAAATACCTTAAAGGAACTTAATATTTTGGTTACCACAATATATCTGATGAGATTTGATTCAGCCAAATCTATAAACGTGTCTGGCGGATCATAAATATCTACGAGAATTTCATACTTCCAATTCTTCTCTTCAAACATCATAAATCATTAAACTTATTCACAATGCCCAATTTCACTTCACTTCTCATTTTATTTAAATCAAAACAAAACAAATTATCTCTCGTACATTATCATAAATATTTTATCAAAAAGGAAGTACAGGGTGTCCCTTTAAAAAAACCCGCATTTTAACAAATAACAGAAAGGGAAACAAATTTGCCCGACATGTAAAAATATCTAACACAATCTATTATTATATACTTTTGTAGTAAGCAAATTGCGAGGAATGATGAATTGTGGTTCATATCTGAAGAAAGGGCTAGTCAAATTGTTTGCCCATTCAACTGATGTCACGCTTCTAGATTTCCTCGCATGGAGCTATGTGAAGGATCTCTAAAGAGCCACTACAGTGGATGATATCCTCATTTTGAGAACATCGGTGATGCAATTACCACCGTGACAATGGACATATTATGATGAACATAGCAAAAAGTTGAATAGAGGCGTCTCGATATTCTTCGGACTCCTCGACGAGGAAGCAGCTCCCAGGTCCACACTTCTGATTGGTCATGGCTGTCTCAGGGCTCATCTCCATCGAATTGGACTTGCTTCTTTCCCGGATTGTATTTTATGTGACCTAGGACATCCTATGTCTGGAAAATATTTGGACGAGTGCCTAGCACTAGTGACTTTTAATTCAACCATTTGGAAATATTGAAGAGGCCGCTGTCTAATGGCCTAGCGGCCAAACGTCTGGCTTTTGTCAGCATATTCTTCGTATCACAAATGGTTCGCACATAGTTTGCAAATAGTTCGCACATAGTTTGCACATAGTTCGCACATAGTTGCACATAGTTCGCACATTCCTAGAATATTCTCAATAAATTTTTGGAGATGTTCTTGCATTTTGTGTAATTGCGTTTCCCTATCACTCATAATGTCTTTTCTGGGATTTGTTAAAATATGGGAGGTTTGAATGGGACACTCTATACATTGAGCTAAAACAGTCGTGACAATTTAAATGTTACAGCTTTCTTGTCCTTCCCACTGGAAAAATGCCAATAGGCCAACATATTATGAAATCGAATAATTATAACCACTATGGTTCAAAAATGAAGAACTTCATCCAAAATAAAATTATAAATCATTTTTTTCATTAAAATGATAATTCATTTTCATTTTTTGAGTTTTTGAGATGTTAGCATTGAGATATAAGCGGGAGATTTTCAAGATTCTTCAAATTGACGAGACGATTCTGTAAGACCAGGAGACACTTTGGCAGTGGTAATGTACGTAGATTCATGATATATACCAAGCCAGACAAAAGCCCAGACTCGTTGACACCAGATTACAACAGCCCTGAACCGAGAGATCAGTAAGACAATAAATAAACACTTAAATCACAGGAGGCCAAACCTGAAGCCAACAGATTGGTTAAAGAATTAACCAATGAGGATTTGTTGCTGCATCGCCCCAAGGTCAACCAATGAGATTCAGTGGGCACATCTGAACCTCGGGCTAAAGGATGTGGCAACAGGCAGAAAGTTGAAGAGAGAAGATTGAATATTGATTAAGTGACACACACATTCCTTCAAGATATGGTGTATTGCCGTCGATATTAAAAAGTGGTGTAAAAAGTCCACTTTAAGAATGAGCTGCAATTCAGATGTTGATGTGTGGCTTAATAGTCGATATGAAGTCAGTATATGGATATACAAGTGGGTGTAGTAGTCACTATAGTCATCCTATAGTACATATTGAACAGTGATGCAACAATGAATGACCCACGCTCTGTTCAACGTGTAAAGACAAAGACGAAGGTACGTACCAGTCAGCTGTTATAAAAGTTCACAATGATTTTAGGCTAATAAATGCCTGGTCTCACACACCTAGTCTCCTCTTTAAATATATATGTATAATTATTGTAATTTAATCATATATATTGGTATAATAAATAATGTTTATTTTAAAGTTAAAATGTGTAAATTTAATTGAGTAGTATAATTAATAATTTTATTTTAGGAACTCGCACAAAGACATACGGTGGGTTATTGCTGCAATGGTGTAATATACGGCTTTTTGGTTGACGACCATATTAAATCAGGGTAATTTCATAATTGTAAACTGCAACACAAAGGTTTATAAATATTACACCACAGATTCTTTGCAAAATATAAGAGCTTTGTAAATGAAATTACAGATTTTGAAACTGAATTCTATACTAAAATTGATTTATTTCTATGTATTTCTTACTATTTAGATCTATTTTTATAGTTTAGAAGATATTTTGAGTGAAAATAATCAGCAATATGCAAAATCTAGCTCAAACAAAACCCTTTTCGGTTTTTCGACAAAGAATATTTCAAAATACATTAACTATTGAAATTATTTTTATATATTCGTAATTTGTACCATATTTAAAACACGTAAAAATTGTTCTTTTCATTTTTATCTATTAGACTCGTTAGATACAAGCGTCCACTGGGCAAAATATTATAATATCGAATATATATAATAAATATAATAATGCAATCGAATATTGTTGCGAACGTGTAATATTCTTTCACTTGCGTCCCCCGTCTTGT
The DNA here is from genome assembly GCA_951213105.1 of Amaurobius ferox. Taxonomy (NCBI): domain Eukaryota; kingdom Metazoa; phylum Arthropoda; class Arachnida; order Araneae; family Amaurobiidae; genus Amaurobius; species Amaurobius ferox. Next base: position 136,045,613 of record OX578140.1, read on the forward strand.
CTTTCTTCTCTATTGGAGACCAAATGGTACCACCGGAGTGTTTTCTCCAGACGACAGCTGTTTGGACATTATTTCCCTGACGTCATTCTATAGATGTTAGAATTTGGAGTCAGAAGAATTTATGCCAGATGTTGCAATTTATAGTCAATTTGGCGTCATTTGGCGACTTCCGGAATGTTCCAGAAACTTCATGAAATAACGATATATGATCTAGGAGATTTTTGATAATTCTGGGAAATTTTACAGAGATATTTCTATAAGTTTCTACAGACAGATTATAAAAAGAACTCACTACTCCTTTGGAGTTCAGTTGACGAGTTGTGAATATACGAGCTGCAGTGAACTGTGACTTTCGTCAATGTTTTGTGAATAGCAGCGGTTGTATTGTAAAATTATTTTAGCCAGTATTTTTAAATTTTTATTGCTTATTCTGTGACGTTAGTGGAGCATTTGAATGTTGTTTGATTGCATATTGTTCCTATTTACTTTGTGCTTGTGAATAAACGTAGGTTATCCAGAAAATTGGACTCGTTGTTGTATTCTGTGTGTACAGCTACGATTTGAGAGGATATGTTCGTAACAATATATATATAAATGATTACCTTTTCTGCAATACTCCGATTTCCGCAAAATATACCGCGACCGCGGATGTCAATCATGCAAAAGTATTAGGCAATTTCTTAACTCATCAGTTAAAGAAATAGATACGTTAGTGGATATAAGTCCTTTTCCAATACATTGCTTTTATTATAAACCGCTTTTACTAAATGCTAAAATGACAAATTTGAAGGAATAGGGTTAAGTCTGCCAAAGATGGACATATATTTGAATTCCTTATCAACAGATTGATATATTTGTATACAAACATTTCTAGTTTTAAAATTCACTTTTATTAATGCTGATATTCGGGCTCCTTATTATACATTGATCTCTGAATACATTATTTTTTAACAAAAATTGGGTTATAAGAGATTTAAATAATCCAAAAGCCAAATCGTACCATTTACAACAACTGGAAGTTGAATAATTTTACTCCGTCCATCTTGCAACTTTCATTCAAACTCATTCACCTATCATTGATGCATACGTACATATATAAAGGACTTATATCCACAAACAACATTCACTAGATGATAAAAATGATTAAAGGTAATATTCGCAAAATGATATCTTCAAAAATCTAAAAGGAAATGAGTGATACAATTTATCACGGTCATCTTCACCCTGGATTTCCCTTGGGTGAAAAGAAACCTAGAAAGAATTTTTTAGAGATATAATTTATCATGATTTATCAATCAGGAGCAGTGTAAAATGATATAAATGTCTTAAAACGTTTTGGTACTAGCTCTGAAAGTCACAAATTTTCAGTTGGATGAAGAGAAAAATATATAAAACGTGATTCAAGCATTTTATTTCTTTTATCTTTTATCGTATTCAACTTCTTAAAGTTTTATAAATGCCTAATGTTAACAAATTGCGTCCATGCTGTGTTACAATATTATTTATATAATATGAATTGATAAAACAAAAATTTGTGAGTTTGTCTTAATTAATATGTTTGAAAATAATAAAATATACGGCATTACGTATAACAATTACATTTTAGAGAATAAACAGTTTAAAATAAAAGCTTCTATTTGGTCCTACCTAAAGGCGTTTAAACGTCCTTTAGTTTGACCGAGTGAAGGTTTTTACTTTCCATGCAATGCATGGTAATGTATAGGGAAAGTATTGGAATCATGTCGGAAATCGCAACTCGAGTTTTCGACGGATCTACACGTTTCAAGATCTCTAGAATACGAAAAAACCATTTTTAGGGTGACGTCTGTGTGTGTGTCTGTGTGTTTGTGTGTCTGTCTGTCTGTCTATCTGCGCTGATTTTGTATCCACTCTAACTTAAAAACTAATGGACCGAATTTCACAAAATTTGCTAGGTAAGTGACTTGTGAGCGAATCTAGTGCTGATTAGTTTTGGATACGATTTGGGATAAAAGAACCCGCCTTTTTTTGCGAAATGGCCCGCAAAAGCTTGTATCCACTCTAACTGAAAAACTAATGGACCAAATTTCACAGAATTTGCTAAATAAGTCACTCGTGGGTTACCCTGGTGCTGATTAGATTTTGGTACGTGTCGGAAAAAATAACCTGCTTTTTTTTTTGCAAAATGGCCCGCAAAAATCGTCAAAATCTAAACTAAAGAACTAGGTATACTCAAATATATCCATTAAATGCTTGTTTAATATTTAGTTTTTAACGACGAAAAGAATAAGACCAACCCCATTACACTAAGACTAGTCGTTCTCGAGATATTTTAGTTTTTCGTTATTTCTCTACGCCACCTTTGAAAATAAGCCCGGTTACCGAATGAGAACGAAAATTGAAATAAAAGTGAAATAAATTTAATTAAAATAAAGAGAACGTTATTATACTCGTAGGTCTGCAGGGAAAGTCATCTGCTGCCCACATCAGATTTTTTACTTTAAAATGCTTAAAATATTCGAACACAAAAGTGAAGTATGTGAATCCACTGTTTATACATAATAGGGAATTGTTTTACATGCTAACATGGAAAAGGAGTTCGGTGTTGTCTGGGATTTAAAACAGGGACTGAATGAATTTGTATTTTAATTTTTTCCAAAATACATTTTTCATATTGTATAAATGAATCATTGCTGTAGATTACAGGCAATGCCGGTTACTATGAAAATTTTAAATAATCCAACTTTTGCGGGTTCCATGAAAACCTGACATCTATCAGCAACTTTCTTACGGTGTACAACACAGCAATTTTTATTGCCGAACTTCAACAATTCCACCAGACAATCATGCTTTAAGGGTCTCCCCTCTAATGCTGTCCATTTTATTCCAGAAATAATTATTTAGTGTTTTTTGGTGTAATCTGTGCACGTAGGTCATTTGCTACTCCAGGGACATCCAAATTGGTGAGTAATTTAGGCTACCTCCAACTGCTGTTCAAATTTATATCTATGTATTGACCACATTGCATTCTTGCAAATCCAGTTTTTACTTTCCCTGCATTACATGGTAATGTATAGGGAAAGTATTGGAATCATGTCGAAAATCGGAACTCGAGTTTTCGACGGATCTACACGTTTCGACACCTCTAGAATACAAAAAAACTATTTTAGCCTGAGGTCTGTGCGTGTGTATGTGTGTCTGTCTGTCTGTGTGTCTGCCTGTCTGTGTGTCTGTGTGTCTGCCTGTCTGTGTGTCTGTGTGTCTGTCAGTCTGTGCAGATTTTGTATCCACTCTAATTAAAAAGTAATTGACCGAATTTCACAAAATTTGGTAGGTAAGTCACGTGTGGGCGAATCTGGTGCTGATTAGTTTTGAGTACGATTTGGGATAAAAGAACCTGCCTTCTTTTGCGAAATGGCCCGCAAAAGCTTGTATCCACTCTAGTTGAAAAACTAACGGACCGAATTCCACAAAATTTGGTAGATAAATCACTTGTGGGACACCCTGGTGCTGATTAGATTTTGATATGATTCGAAAAAATATAACCTGCCTTTTTTTGCCAAATGACCAACCAAAATCGCCAAAATCTAAAATAAAAAACTACGTATGCTCAAATATATCCATAAAATGCTTGTTTAATACGTAAATTTTAACGAAGAAAAGAATAAGACCAACCCCATTACACTAGGACTAGCCGTTCTCGAGATATTTTTGTTTTTTCGTATTTTCTCTACGCCACGTTTGAAAATAAGTCCAGTTATCAAATGAGAACGAAAATTGAATTAAAAGTGAATTAAATGTAATTAAAATGAAGAGAACGCGGATATAAGTCTGCAGAGAAAGTCATCTGCTGTCCACATCAGATTTTTCTTCTTGTAACAATGTCCACATTTATTCACATGTATCTTCTGTCAGCTTCGAATCGAAGGTAATTTAAATCGCAGAAAGATAGCGCTTTTATTCTACAAATTGACCCAAATATTTAAGTAAAAATCTGATGTGGGCAACACATGACTTTCCTTATATAATGCAATGAATTTACTACTTTTACAGTAAAAAAATAGGTGTTTCTTGCAGTAGATACATATAGTCTTTCCGTGATATTGAGTTGTCGACAATTAGTCGTCATTTTCATAGATTTCGCGTCACTTTTATCCTGATGGCGAGATTTTCATGAATTTGGCAACATTACAAAAATTCTCCAAGTTGGCGACATTCCTCCAAATTCGTCGCCAAAATCTCGCCAAGCGTTATGGAGGGAGAAATAAGTTATTCTTATAGCAGATAAATGACTATTGGCGTTCAAATACAAAATTATTACTCAATGTATCTTTATCATGAATGGAACGAGCTAGTTCCACGAGAATGATGTCATCAAATTGATCGCATGTTATTATATATGAAAAACGAACATGTTTCTCAACGGTTAATATATTTTTTCTATTTATGGGATTTTTTGATAAATTTATTTGAAAAATTTACAATTTCTCTAGAGCGGTTCATGTTAGCGTTCTAAAATTTATGTCAATCGTTTTCTAAAGAAAAATTACTTAAGAAATGTCTATTTGCGTAACTTTATTAGGGGTTTTTATTTTTTGACGATTTTTTTCAAAATTTCAGTCGAAAATTTAGAGAGGTTCGATTACGTATAAAAACAATAGGCTTCCAGTGCTTACGGATTGTGATTTTTGTACCAAATTTCGTTCAAATCATCGGTCCATTCGTTCGTCAGTTATCGTCTCCACAGTCTCACTGAAACACATGCACCCACACACCTACACACATACTTTCACACACACACGCACAGATATCACCTCAAAAATGTTTGATTCGTGATCAGGGATGCTTGAAACGTGCTCTCCCGTCGAAAACTCGAATTCGAATTTTCGACCCCATCACAATACTTTACTTAAACATTATGTATATAAGGAAAGTAAAAAGCACATTTTATTTCATTTGCGTTGAAGAGTAAATATAAGTAGTACACACTCTTTTAAATTACATTTTTGAAACAATGCCAATTGACAATGAACAAAGGGTGAAATATACTCGTATAACTCATGAAATGTATTTTAAACAGATCATTCAAAAACATCAGTAAAAATAATTCTACATAAAACACTTCATAAAACAGCATCCAACAACAAGCTGCGGTACCAGCTCTACTATTAACGATGTGTATAACATTCTACATTTGAAAATTTGATAAAAGGATTGAGATTTGTTTTAGGTTACAAATAAAGTTGAAATTCTGTTAAGAAAATTCATTAAAATATAGCAATTACATTAAAAGCTTCATAATTTGAATTTTAAATTGATTGTAATGAAAATATTTTTGTAGTAAACCAGAATAAATTAAATAGTTAGCATTTTTTACTAGTGGAAGTGAGTTTTATAAGGGGCTGATTTCATACATAAAACGAGAACTCTTTTCTATCACATATAAAATTGAACATTTATCGTCATTGAATGTATTGCAATTTTTTCGTCGTTTTTATACTAATGAAATTTGTTGATACGTTTATTTTTTTGTTATATGCTGTTTTACTAGCGTGTTGTTTCTTTTTCAGTCATAGAAATTTTAGTGAAAAATAATTAAATGAAGAATGCCAAATGTAGTGATTAAATAATTGCTTTTGATTTAACAAATTAATGGTAATAAACTTAATTCTTCAATCTTAATGTAATTCTTAATTATCTAATCTTGCGCTGTGTAGAAGTCTGCAGTAACTATATTTTGATATTCTAGAAGATTACAGATGTTACCCATACATTGCATGCAAGCAAATATTTAGTTGCGATGTCTTAAATAAACTTAGTCATCATAAAATATAATTCAATTTCAAAGACCTTCAAAATTATAGTTTATTAATGCAATTATAAGCTTTCCAAAATACCAATTTATAGCAACTATTAACATCACTATAAGTTTAAAAAATCAAATTTAACCGTTTATCAATAAATATTTTAACAACATTGTTCCTGATTGTAAATAATAAATTGTATATCACAGTACACTTTTTGGTGTCGATTCGAAAGGTGGATCGCTGGTTCTTTCGGAATTTTATCAAGAATATTAGGTTGTAGTAGATTCTAGATGACAAGAAGACATTGGGTTGGCACCTTTCATACATGACCACTCATCATCATCTCCTTATGATGCACAGGAGTCCCAAGGGTCATTGCAGCCTTCACTCTCTGAACATATTCTCTTTGATGATTGAAATCTCAAAGCATTCTAATCATGACCTTTTCGTCACTATAATACCCGTCTTCTTATAGCATGATCCTACTTTTTCAAATTTTACTGCTTATCACAATATTAAGTTGGTTAGATCGCGTTTCGTTCATAAAAATGAACGATAACAAACGATTTCTTTACGAATCTTCATTGCATTTCCCCATTCTAATATCTGTTGTTATACTCCATGATCTGTGAAAGTTTCAATGAATTCGAATAAATACTTTTTGTATTCGCTTTTTTCACTTTGTTACTTAACTTTGGGACATAAGTGTATAGTATTTTGTCTCCGAATGCGACAACCTGTATTAATTAATAAAATATTTTAATATATAGATTATATTGCTATCAATATTGACAAATGTTAAATTATATTTGTTAAAAATATAAGTTAATTGATCACTGCGAAAAAGTATTATATTTGCCATCACGAAAAGTGTCCTGTGAGCAATTCCAAGTTTAAACATTTTGCCCTGGGTCTTGTACTTCATTATGTAAATTCATTGCATTATGTAGGGAAAGTCATGTTCTGCCTACATCAGATTTTTGTAGTTGCCAACGGAAAGAGGCACATTAAATTAATTTGCAATATTTACATTGTACGTTAGAATCATCCTTACATATTTTAAAAATAAATTTATAAAACTATACAAATCCACATTGGACAAAAAGAAAAATCTATAATACATGAAACATACGGTAAAATCAATCAATCAAACTGCTATAAAAATTATTGTAAAGAAATACATTTAGTTAATAAAGCCGCATGCAAAAAATGAGTTGTTTTCACTTCGAGCATTGACGCATGTAAAGCTCTGGTCTTGATGACGAGGATATGATTTGTTCTCCGCACAGAGCAGGACACTTAGAATAACCTAATTTCTTAAAAACATGGTAATTATCTTAAAAGTTCCAAAAGTAGTGCAGATATACTTACAAGAAGACTATTCAGTACTAGAACAGCATAAAACAAATAATACGCATTTTTTTACACTTAACAACATAGTTGAAAAGTGTTTATAACTTTGTTCATTCTGTCTGTCAGTCTGTCTGTCTGTCCGTTAGCACAATAACTGCCGTAAAAATGACTTTATCAAAATGAAATTTTAGTATGTTTTTCAGACGGTCTGTGTCACCCAATTAGTTTTGGAATGAACCTGGGTTGAAGAAATTAAATACATTGGGTATGGAGACCCTATGGGACCTAATTTTTCAAACATTTTTTAAGCAAATTTAAAACTCACAAATTGCTTCGAAAAATTCAGGAAATATTCAAATTATCCCATAAAATATATAAAAAAAATTTCAGCAAAATATGTTAAGTAGTTTTTAAAATAAAAATGATTTAATATTGGAAGAAAAACAGGTTCAATTAAATTCTGACTCCTACTATATCCCCCAGAAAGAAAAAAAAGATATATTATATAATAGATATTCTTCCAAGAGTTGAATTATTTATATGTAAGAGAGGTTTCACATTTTAAAATGAATATGGTAGATAACAATTTTTCAAACGTTTAAATAAAATAAATTGTTATAATACTGTGATGAATGAAACGATTGGAAAAATGTTTATGAATGAAATGCTGCTTTTATAGAGATGCGATTTATATTTCGATGACGTCATTTGAATAGAGTTCATTTGTTTTCGATGAAATTTTCAAATATAATGAATTCTTGTAGTATTATGATAATTTAAAAAATATTACCGAGGAATGTATCGCATTTTAGAGATGTTTAAACCAGGCAATTTATATTTCAATGCCGCCATTTGAATGAAGTTCCTTTTCTTCGGTGAAGTTTTCAAATATAATGAATTAATGTAGTATTGTGATAATTTTAAAAATATTTCCGAGGAATGTATCGCATTTGAGATATGTTTATATAAAATTGCATTGAAGTTGGAAAGTGCTTCATAGTCAATGCTTTATGCATGATTGATCTCTCATGTTGACTTATGGCAATGCGGTATTGCATGGAGATTTTACAAACAACGAGATATTCTATCACATACAATATACCATTATCTCCGTTAAGGACTATATAATACTTCTCGCTTTTTATTGCCCCTGAAACCGGTTACTTATACTTTTACTCCTTTGTTGAATGCATTTCAAAAATATTTCTTTTTCAGTGATTCAACTTCTTTAAAGAGAGGAGTGACCTTTATCTCCTCAAAAGTTGCTGTTTATCGTGAAATGTTCAAAATTTTATGGTGCTGTCATTAATTCTGTAATTGAAGTCAAAATTTTAGATTACATCGCCTTTTCTTTATCTATTAATGCAAAAAACGTATTTAACAAAAGTTTGATAGAAAAAAAGGCTGCTTAAATGCACTTTGCAATACCTGTTCTGCAAGCAAGATTATGGTTAATATATGGCATATTAATTCGTAGTTTTTAACACTTTACAACACAGTTGAAAAGTGTTTATGACTCTGTTCATTCTGTCTGTCTGTCTGTCTGTCTGTCCGTTAACACGATAACTGCCGTAAAAATGACTTAATCAAAATGAAATTTTAGTATGTTGTTCAGACGGTCTGCAGGACCTATGGGAATATAAATGAATAATATCATCCAATTAGTTTTGGATTGACCCGGGTTGAAGACCCAGACCACACGACCAACCCAAGGGTTTATGGTAGCAAGATGTGTGGCCGGGGATTGACCCGGATTTGAAAAATGAAATACAATGAGCCCTATGGGACCTAATTTTTTAAACATTTTTTAAGCGGATTTAAAATTCACAAATTGCTTCAAAAAGTTTAGATAATATTCAAATTGTTCCATAAAATATATACAAAAAAATGCAGCGAAATATATTCAGTAGTTTTTTAAATAAAAATTAAAATAATAATAACACCACTTATATGAAGCGATCACGTGACCATGATATGAAAAGATCAGGCGACCCACTTCAAACTGACATATGGCATCCATCTTGTTTCAAAATCGTGATTTTTAAAGTTCTTTTTAATTCATATTGAGTGTTGTATCCGTCCTAAAACCACTTTATTTTTGCTTAAATTCTGAGCATCTAGATACTGAAACAACGCAATTGCAATATATTTGATTTTAAATGCTCATCCAAATTTGATTATTTCTACAACGAAGCCTATTTTTCACCTATGTAAAATGTAAACAGCAAAATATGTAAATTAGTTGCATTAGAATTGCTGTATTTGTTTAACACAAAATCATTTTGTTCATGGAGTCTGCATAGCTGATATGAATGAAATATTCATTGATTTTACAAAGAGAAGGACGATTTTTTTCGATGAAGTTTTACGCATAGAGTTTAATTACTTGCAGCTGCATGGTCTTAATTTTTAAATAAAATAAATTATTATAGTATTGTGATGAATGACATGAATGGGAAATTATTTATGAATGAAATGCTGCTTTTATAGGGAGAGCTAGGCGTGTTATTTTTTCTATGACGTCATTTGAATGAATTTCAGTTGTTTTCGATGACGCTTTCAAATATAATAAATTATCGCAGTATTATGATAATTTTAAAATTATTACCGAGGAATGTATCCTATTTTAGAGATGTTTAAACCAGGCAATTTATATTTCAATGCCGTCATTTGAATGAAGTTACTCTCTTTCCATGAAGGTTTAAGATTTCAAATATAATAAATTAATGTAGTATTGTAATAAGTTTTAAAATATTATAGAGGAATGTATTGCATTTTAGACATGTTTAAATAAAATTGCATTGGAGTTGAAAAGTGCTTCATAATCAATGCTCTAAGCATGATTGATCTTTCTTGCTTTAATATAATCTATTAATAGGTTATGCTTTATCCTATATCAAAGTTATATTCAACTGCCGTAAAAATGACTTTATCAAAATGAAATTTTAGTATGTTATTCAGACGGTCTGTGGGACCTATTTGAATATAAATGAATAATATCACCTAATTATTTTTGGATTGAACCGGGTTGAAAAAATGGAATACATAGAACTCTATAGGACCTAATTTTTTAAACATTTTTTAAACAAATTTAAAATTCACAAATTGCATCGAAAGTGTTAGAAAATATTCAAATTATCTCATAAAATATATAAAAAACATTCAGCAAAATACAATTAGTAGTTTTTTATAAATTAAAATAATAATTACACCCTTTATATGAAGAGATCACCTGACAATGATATGAAGGGATTACGTGACCTACTACAAAATAAAATATGGCATCCATCTTGTGTCAAAATCGGGATATTTGATGTTCCTTTAAATTCAAATTTAGTGCTGTATACGTCCTAAAACTGCTTTATTTTTGCTTAAATTCTGTGCATCTACATACTGAAACAACGCAATTATAATATATTTGAGTTGAAATTATCATGAAACTTTGATTATTTCTACAACGAAGCCTAATTTTTACTTATGGAGATGTTTACTAAAATCTGTAGAATGAATTGTGTAAGAATTGATGCATTTCCTTAACGCAAAATGATTTATTTTATGAAGTCTGTCATATATCTGATATGAATGAAACATTCAATGATTTTACCATTCATTGATTTGATCAGAGAAGAAGACGATTTTTTCGATGAAGTTTAAGCATACAGTTAAATTACTTGTACCTCCATGGTTTTAAGTTTTTAAATAAAATAAATTATTATAGTATTGTGATGAATGAATGGAATGGAAAAACGTTTATGAATTAAACGCTGCTTTTATAGAGAGATACAGGCGATTTATATTTCGATGACGTCATTTGAATAAAGCTAATTTAATTTCGATGAAGTTTTCAAATATAATAAATTATTGTAATATTATGATAATTTAAAAAAATTTACCAAGGAATATATCGCAGTTTAGAGATGTTTAAACCAGTCAATTTATATTTTGAAGCCGTCATTTGAATGATGTTCCTTTTTTGTCGATGAAGTTTCAAGTTTTCAAAAATAATAAATTAATATAGTAGTGATAATTTTGAAAATATTACCGGGGAATGTATTGCATTTTAGAGATGTTTAAATAAAATTGCATTGAAGTTGGAAAGTGCTTCACAATCTATTCTTTATGCATGATTGATCATTATTGTTAGTTTTTATTTTTTTATTTATTTAAAATAATACAATCTACAAGACAAAGTCCTAGCAACAGCATGCAAGATAAAAATTTATTAAAAATACGCGTATGCAGATTAAAATATTATAAAATACATTAAAATACAAACTATTAACATCAAATGATTTTTAAAAGCATTTGCGAATTACATTAAATTACATTAGTATATAAGATATTTACAGCAAATGATTTTTAATGGCCATTTTAGATGAATAAAAAACACCCAGATTATTGGGTAAGCTTTTGTATAGTCTACACAAATTATTTATGGCACAATAACAGTCAATGTTATTATTACATTTTCCTTCAGCCAATAAACTCATGCTTCTGGTAGAATACTGGAAAACATGAAGCCCAATCCCCCCCAAGTCACAATCAATTCTGTTATAATGTGTTGTCTGCGGTGATTGCTCTAATAGAAACCATAACTCTTTTTTTTCCTAAAATGTAGGTACGCTAAGCGCAATTCTGATGCTTCGACATCTGTTTGAGTAGGGTTTTCAGGTGAATCTGGCATATTACAGGTATTTAAGTATACAAATTGTTCATAACGCAAAACTCAGTCTTCTAAGGCCGTTCCCCATATTCCGAAGGCACTTCCACTGCAGTTACAAGTACCCATAGCCAGTATTCCGCTTATTATGCGCTCATTGGTATGAAATTAGAGTTATATGTAATACAAGCAATAACATTACTATAAGCCACAATCTTTGCTAATTTCTTTGGGAGCTGACAATTTTTGCCCTTCCACGCGGCAGACAACCAACTCGCTTACAATTTAGTTTAGGTCACACAAATCTGCAAAAGCAAGATTCATAAACACAAAACCGGATTATAAGCGACGTTCCTAAAATTTGGAAGACACACCCATTGCAGATACCAACATCTATTGGCCGTTTTCTGACTTATTATGCACCTGTCAGCATGGGATAGCCGATATTTGCAATATGAACTTGTAAATTTGCTATAAGCCACAATGTTTGCGAACTTCTATATCGACTTCTATATTCCACTTCAGTCCTTCCACATAGTTAGCAGTCGTTTACAATTTATCTTAAGCCACACGAAGCTGCAAAGGCAACGTTTATAAATCCAAAACCCGCTTATCAGGTGCCTTCCAAAAATTAGCATTGTACTGATACTCCATTGCCCAAAAACAAAAATTCAAACATTTTTCCAATCTAATAGAAATCAACAATCTAACATAGATATATCAAATAAAATCAGCTGATTAACATATATATATATATATTGATTAAAATATAGGTTCAAGAGTACTTGCCGTCGAAACTATGATCCTTTGGATCTGTGCAGTTATAAAATGAAGACTAAAATGCTGCATTTTTTATAATCCTATATCACCTTCGGATCAATGATAAAAATTAATTTGATGAATTATAAAAGAAGAAATAGAAAATGAATTGGAGTCTGTGAGGAAAGTAATGTGCTAAGTATGAAAATATTTTTTTAATAAATGTGACTATGAAGCAGTAAAAGCAAATTAGCTCAAACTGTAATAGAGTTGTCACTATGAATATTTGCTGTCTTGAAATTTTATTCTAACTGTCATAAATAATTTCTTAACACATTTATGCTGTTAGTCATATCGTATTTCACTTATCCGCTTAATATAAGTCCTTCTCTCATGTATTGATTTCATTACAAACCATTTCTGCTAAATACTTAAGAGGAAACATTTGAGGGAATATCTTCAATTTTAATTATGTTTACAAATTGGAAACAAAAGATAGTCCTCTTTCTCATGAGAGAAATTAAGATCTTTAAATAATTAGCAATACAGCAGTTTCCCAGTTATCGTGGAAAGTATCTTGCGTCCAATTAATTTTCAGATGACAGCTCAAAATAAGTTCAGCAGAAAATGAATTAATTAATTTTAACTCTTAATTAAATATTTCTTGCTTCAGTTATTGAAACGCTTTCATATCAATTTTTAAAGGTATTTTGCGTGTGAATGTGAATAATTAAATTGGAGGAATATAAGTTTAGGAATGATCAATTTTAATTTAAAGTTTCACTTTATCAGATAATATTGCTACACAGATTCCATGCAAGAGGTTGTTAAACCCGCTTCAAAATTTGAAGCAATAGAAGCGTTTCAAAATAACAGTTGAATGATTGTCGTTTGCACAAGCATAGGGATATGGTTTAATTTTTGGATGAGACAAGAACTATTATACAATTCGGTTGCTTTTTTTTATGTTTGCGCCCTTGCCGTGCATGAATCATACGGTAGGATGATTATTTACGTGTACAATTCACAAATTCCTTGTCAATTACCTTGTCCGATTTTAACGTGTCAAACTTTTCACAAAATGTTCAAGCAGTGAATCTTTCAGAACTTTCAAGCCTTGGGGGGCGAATGAAATTTTAGGGGAGGGGCAACTTTCCTATGTGCCCTATATAAATATATCTAAATGCTGTATCATATAAATAGAAACTAGGTTAACGTAAAATGTCTCCGAAAGGAGGGGGGGTCGAATACTCGTCTCTGGGAGACTTCGTCCCCAAGAGAGAAACACAGTGGTCCATCTTTGAAAAATGCGTTTGTAAATTTAATTATTTGGATTCACTAGTTTAAAAGATATTGCGTTTCCAGATTTTCGATACATTTTACAAATGAACATTCCTTTCAATGCAAATCAATCTTCAATAAGACAAATATGCATAACAATTATACGTTATATTAGAACACTCGAATATTATAAGATACACAAGTGTTAATCACATTATGAAAAACAGATTTATGATTTTTTTTTAATATCAAAATCAAAGAAGTATATATAAAAATTTGAACGTTTTTCTTTGCATAGTTTAAAAATAAACTCAGAAATTATGGCAGTATTTCATCCGCACAGAGAATCTGCGAATTTTTTTACTATATAACTTTGAAAATAACGGTTTCATTAGCTTTACGTTTGTCCTTATTTTTGTTAATTTAGCAACGTTTTCAATAATTTAGCGACATTTTCATCAATTTTGCAACAATTTCGTTAATTTCGCGACATTATATTTATCAAAACAGAAAGTAATTTCGCGAAACACGGAATATAAATATTGTTTTCGAAAATATGCAAATGATCAAACTGCCAACACCAATGTGGCTATAGGGATAATGCAACCAGCATGAAAACATCGCATCGTGCAGCATTTAAAACTACTGGTGACTCACGCTTGAACCATTGCATGAAGGTAGAGAATCGAATGAGGAAACGGCGGTGGATAACGCCAGAATTTTTTGTACAATATAGTGTAAATCTATGTTAGCACCATCTAATTCACACTTCCAAAACTAAAAGATAATTTCCATTCCAAGGATGTTACGGCGTAGCACCTATTTAAATATATTTTATTCCTCGCTGATTAGGCCTATATATTATTATATAACTTTTACATATGGGTTAAAAGGGGATAATATGCACATTGATACTAGTATTTAAAATATTTTTCTCATGTTAAGCATTTTTTATAAAATTTACTTGAAATTCTTGAACGTATTTAAAATATACCAGTATTGAAGTACTTTACTTATATAGAACTCCGAAAATGAAGAGATATTTTTGCATTATGTGTATCAATTACATAGAAACGTTATAATATTTTATTTTGAAAGTGTTATAACTCTATATTTTGTCAATTTCACAGATTTTTTATTTTGTTGCTACAAATTATTTATTGCGAGCAAGCACTAAAATTTAATGCCTTATGAATAATAAAATGAATGAGTTTCAGTATATATTCATAGTACAATTAACCTCCTTGATTCCAAATGAATTCTATAGCACACATGGCTAAATTACATGAGCTAGCAGGAAATACCAGTTAATTCTTTTATTCCTGCCATACAAATATATATAGCAGTTGCATGCACAAAGGAAGGCCCAGTGTGCCTGAACCTGGTATAGAATTATTAAGTTATTTTTAAATATCCCTTTAAGTCAGTTGAATTCATTGAATGAATCACACCAATCCTCACAAAATCTTGCCTTATATGCACACATGAGATTACAAATAAAAATGTATTTCAGGTAAATCATATTACTGAGTTTTTTTATTTAAGTTACTACGAAATCACTCAAGTTGCTGCATATGATGCCCCGAAATGTTTATATAACTACAAAAACAATGTACTTCTCACTTGCAAATAGCAATATGTGTTACACTTGTAAATAGCAATATGTTTTACACTTGTAAATAGCAATATGTTTTACACTTGTAAACACCAATAAATTGTTTACGAGGGTGGTTAATGATATCACGAAATGCCGTCAAAACATGCTCAGAGGATCCTAAAATATATATTAGCATCAAAATCTCGAAATCCAAAATGTGTGTGAAAACAATACTTTCTCCATACTATAGTCTATAGTATGAGAAAGTAAAAAGAGTCGAAATGTGTTCAGGACGTTATAAAACATATATTGCCATCAAAATTTTGAGATAGAAAATTTTCATGAAAACAATACTTCCTTTGTACTATTTTCTATATTGTGAGGAAGTAAAACCGTCAAAACATGCTCGGGAAGTCCTTGGCTACTTTAGAAAATATACTAAAGTTATCCAAAGAAGTTAAAACTCGATCACAATGCTAAAAGATGGGTACGTGTGGCATACTGTCGCACACGTACATTCTAGTACCTCTGCACAAGTCATCTCTATGTTATAATGTCGCACAAGTATATCTCTGAACATCTACACAAGTCATAATGTCGCCCGAGTATCAGCACAAGTCTACTAAATCATAATGTCGAAGTTATTTGTATAAGTCTGTCCCTAGTGTCCTTCTTCGGTCACAGGCTGTGGTTCTCTTTTTCCCTCTGGGGTGTAACTCCTTCCTTTGCTTTCATTTGCAGCATTCAAAGTGACGTAACAAGAAGTTTCTCCATTGGTTAATCATTGAACCAATGTCGTTACTTGGCATCCTCGTAAGGGCCCGTTCGGCCCCCTCTGTCTTGATGCTCCTAAATTTATGGTTTGCTGTAAACCTCGGATCCATCCATACTACAAGTATTGTTCGATGTTTCAGATCAATAAATAAATGGCATGAAACTGTCTCACCAAAACACATGTGAGATCTATTTCTAGTCTCACAATTTCAAGATTGGATATCTAGTCTAAATTAAATATAACGAATACTTGTTTCGGATTACGACAATATTTTGCCATTATGAACACCATAAGTCCAATCTACTGGCAAAAATAGAGGCTAAAAATTGAATTTTTTAGGAAGTTAACCTTTTCCTTACGGCTGGTACAACAGTTGTACCACTGAAATTATCTTGAAACTTTCAATGTTCTTCTGAAAACTTGAGGAATGCTTGCAGCCCTTCCTTCAAGTTTCTCCTGACCTAAGTGGGGACGAGTTACGAACAAAAGACAAGGTCATTGAAGGTGTTTATTTAGTGGAGTAGAATTTTCAGTTATTTTGCAGTTATGGAGTTGAAAAAATGGATTCTTGGAGCCGTAATGTAAAGGTTAAGTATTACTATAAAGCATGAAGCAGGAATACGGGAGCTATGTAGTAATCAGGACAAATAAAATTGAATGAGAGAAAGTTGAACTATTTCCTAGAGAAAATTAGAGAAAATACAAAGTAGACCATGGATATAGAAGAGAGACAAAGGGTTTTGAGGTGATTTCTACTAAAATTCAATCCAGGGAGTAAGTGATGACGATAGACAGCCATAAGTAAGATAGGAATAGTTGAATGAACAGGAATCAGATGAAAAATATTTTAATGTAATAAATTGGAGGGACACGAAAATTTAAGAAAATAGTAACTAACGTCATAAAGGACATATTTAACTCGTCGGTACAACCTGGCTAAAGTTACATAATTTTAGCAAAATTATTTTCAAAATATTAATTATTAAGGAATCTATTCTATCTATCTTTCTATTTTTTATTTTTTATTTTACAATTTTTATTATTGACTTTTTTATTTTTCATTTTTATAAATACATATTCATATTATTTTGTGAGTTTTTAACACTTTCCAATATAGTTGAAAAATGTTTATGACTTTGGTTATTCTGACTATTTGTCTGTTCTTTCCTCACGATAACTGCCGTAAAATGACTTTATCAAAATAAAATTTTAGTATGTTCTTGACACGGTCTAGGGGACATAGGGGAATACAATTTAATAATATCATCCAATTAGTTTCGTCATTAACCCGGGTTAAAACAATGAAATACATTGAACCCTATGGGACCTAATTTTTAAAATATGTTTTTAAAATAAGTTAAAATTTACAAATTGCTTCCAAAATTTCAGGAAATATTTCAGTTACCACATAAAATGAAAAAAAATATTCAGCAAAATATGTTAGATAGTTTAATTTTTTTTTAATATATTGAGTAAAACAAATTCGATTAAATTCTGACTCTTGCTATATTCTTCAGCAAAAAACCTGAGATATATTTTATAATAAATACATTTCCTCGAGTTTAATTATTTTTATATCATGCCCATCAGCAGATATCGCCCTAGATTTCTTTCCCTCAGAGAGTAAAAATACTCCCTGACTTATTGGAGTATTTTCTTTCTAGAAGAGAAATTTTTAACACATGAGCAATTATCTTCAAATTTCTAGATATAATAAAACCAATTTCGGGATAATCAACAGAAGAAACACTTGAATTTTATTTGTTTAGAAATATATAAAAAATACTCTCTTTATGTATACTTGTCTGGTAAAAACGAAATGCATTATGTATTTGACAGAGTCAAAAATATTTTGTAAATGTTATTGTTAAACCAGCTAGATTTTGTTAAATTTTTATTATTTTCCAAGCTTGTTTAAAATAAAATTATTAGGGTATATTTAAACTAAAGGATGTAACAAATGTTAATTTTTAATTTAAATTTTAAATATTGTAAATTTTGATGCAAATGCATCAAATTCTAAATTATGTCTTTAAATGGTTGCATTTCTCAGTGCCCAAATCATTAGTTTATTATAATTATTCAAAAACTGACGTTCGTTTCATTAATGACGCGTCTAAAATATAGTTTTTGTGTCAAACACACAATAACATAAATTTTAGCCGATGCAAACATATTGCAAAAGTGAAAAATATTTTCACAATAAAATAAAAAATACTGAGGATCGTGTAAAGATGCAGTTTTACCCAAAAGCACTGCTGCATATACCTTCATTCTATTAATAGTAAGGTTGGAAAACGACTTTTGTACTATACGTAATAATTATAAAAATTTAGTCGATGCAAACAGTTTGTATAAGTGCTTGATATTTTCATAATTATACAAAATACACTAAGAATCTTGTACAAGTTTAATTTGTCTTTCGTGGCGGTACTGCTGTAAAGTGGTCCTTCATTTCATTAATGATGCGTGTGGAAAATAGTTTTTTTCTATATAACATGAAATTATCATAAACATTTTAGTTGACTACATAAATTTCAAAAGTAACAGAAAGATAATAATTGGTCATCTCCTGCGCAGAGATGCCAACAAGGTGATGAAGATTTCAGTAGTAAAAAAAATTAAAATAAAATAAAACGAAATTGTTGCAAAATTGATGAAAATGTCGTTAAATTACTGAAAACATTGCTAAATTAATAAAAATAACGCTAAACGTAGAGCTGCTAAAACCGTTATTTTCAGAGTACCACAGTAAAATAATTCGCCGATTCTCTGTGTGAGTACATGTGGTATACTATAAAATATTGCCATAAAGTGTGGGTTTACTTTCTAACTTCGTAAACAAAAATGTTCAAATATTTATGTATATTGTCTTGATTTTGATTTTAAAAAAATCATAAACCAGTCGCTTAGTGTCTAATAGTATCTCATTTCTTCCATCTCCATCTTCAAAATATTGCACATTAGATTGACTAAATTAGCTTATATTCATGTACTGGTTAATTATTTAAGTTATTTTTTTAATTTTCGCAATAAATGCGTAATTACATAATTCAATTTGTTCTCGTGAATTCCCGAGATTACGTTAATACCTTATACCATCCATCTCTATCTTCTAAATATTGTGTATTAGATTGACCAACCTAGCTTATTTTCATATTCTGGTTAATTATTATGGGTGTTTTCATTATTTTCGCATAAAGAGTGAGACTGCACAATTCAGTTGGTTCTTGTGAATCGCCAAGAGTAAAGTTAGTATATTTTACTACTCATATCCATTTTCTAAATATTGCATATTAGATTGACTAAATTAGCTTATTTTCATAATCTGGTTAATTACTAATGTCCGCATAGTATATATTTCTCTATATTGAAAAATGGGTATGAACCCTGTGAAGGATATTTTCCAAAAAGTTGTATTTAAACAATGATTTAGGATAATAAAAACCAACCATTTCTGGCAGCCATTAAAATTGATATATTCACATCTTTCAACACCGCTATATTTTAATTTTTTAATTTTTATTAAATATTATTTATTATATCTTCAGTGACAATTTGTGTTTTACCAAACTTAAATGGATGTTTTCAAGATAAATCAATTTACACTGGATAAAAACTTATGCAAATATAAATATTTATAATAGTGTATAATTATACATATGCTCAAATAATTTTATGTATATGAATTTTTGTGTTATGTGAGCGTATATATTTTATTTCTTAACTTGACTATTGAAAAAGTCTTAACTATTTTAGTCATGACATTTCAAGATCAAGTTATCAGATATTTCAATATCAAGTTATCAGATATTTCGATATCAAGTTATCAGTTATAGTTTTTAACCAGTGTAAATTACTTTTTACTTAGTTTTTAACCAGTGTATATCGAAAACAACCATTTACGTTTGGTAAAACACAATTTTGTACTGAAGATATAATAAATAATATTTAATAAAAAATAAAATATAGCTGTGTTGAAAGATGTGAATATATCAATTTTAATGGCTACCAGAAGTGGTTGCTTTTTATTTGCCTAAATCACTGTTTAAATACAACTTTTTGGAAAATATCCTTCACAGGGTTCATACCCATTTTTCAAAATAGAAAAATATGTAGCGGGCATTAATAATTAACCAGAATATGTAATTAAGCTAGTCAATCTAATAGGCAATATTTAGAATATGTGTACGGTTAGTAATATATACTAAATTTACACTTGGCGATTCACAAAAACTAATTTAACTGTACAATCGCACTCTTTATGTGGAAATAATTAAAAAAACATAATAATTAACCAGAGTATGTAATTAAGCTAGTCAATCTAATATGCAATATTTAGAATATGTGTATGGTAAGTAAAATATACTAAATTTACTCTTGGCGATTCACAAGAACTAACTGAAATCGCACTCTTTATGTGGAAATAATTAAAAAAACATAATAATTAACCAGAATATGTAATTAAGCTAGTCAATCTAATATGCAATATTTAGAATATGTATATGGTAAGTAAAATATACTAAATTTACTCTTGGCGATTCACAAGACCTAACTGAACTGTACAATCACACTCTTTATATGGTAATAATTAAAAAAACACAATAATTAACCAGAATATGTAATTAAGCTAGTCAATCTAATATGCAATATTTAGAATATGTGTATGGTAAGTAAAATATACTAAATTTACTCTTGGCGATTCACAAGAACTAAATGAAATCGCACTTTTTATGTGGAAATAATTAAAAAAACATAATAATTAACCAGAGTATGTAATTAAGCTAGTCAATCTAATATGCAATATTTAGAATATGTGTATAGTAAGTAAAATATATTAAATTTACTCTTGGCGATTCACAAGAACTAACTGAACTGTACAATCACACTCTTTATATGGAAATAATTAAACAAACACAATAATTAACCAGAATATGTAATTAAGCTAGTCAATCTAATATGCAATATTTAGAATATGTGTATGGTAAGTAAAATATACTAAATTTACTCTTGGCGATTCACAAGAACTAACTGAAATCGCACTTTTTATGTGGAAATAATTAAAAAAACATAATAATTAACCAGAATATGTAATTAAGCTAGTCAATCTAATATGCAATATTTAGAATATGTGTATGGTAAGTAAAATATACTAAATTTACTCTTGGCGATTCACAAGAACTAACTGAAATCGCACTCTTTATGTGGAAATAATTAAAAAAACATAATAATTAACCAGAATATGTAATAAAGCTAGTCAATCTAATATGCAATATTTAGAATATGTGTATGGTAAGTAAAATATACTAAATTTACTCTTGGCGATTCACAAGAACTAACTGAAATCGCACTTTTTATGTGGAAATAATTAAAAAAACATAATAATTAACCAGAATATGTAATTAAGCTAGTCAATCTAATATGCAATATTTAGAATATGTGTATGGTAAGTAAAATATACTAAATTTACTCTTGGCGATTCACAAGAACTAACTGAAATCGCACTCTTTATGTGGAAATAATTAAAAAAACATAATAATTAACCAGAATATGTAATTAAGCTAGTCAATCTAATATGCAATATTTAGAATATGTATATGGTAAGTAAAATATACTAAATTTACTCTTGGCGATTCACAAGAACTAACTGAAATCGCACTCTTTATGTGGAAATAATTAAAAAAACATAATAATTAACCAGAATATGTAATTAAGCTAGTCAATCTAATATGCAATATTTAGAATATGTGTATGGTAAGTAAAATATACTAAATTTACTCTTGGCGATTCACAAGAACTAACTGAACTGTACAATCACACTCTTTATATGGTAATAATTAAAAAAACACAATAATTAACCAGAATATGTAATTAAGCTAGTCAATCTAATATGCAATATTTAGAATATGTGTATGGTAAGTAAAATATACTAAATTTACTCTTGGCGATTCACAAGAACTAAATGAAATCGCACTTTTTATGTGGAAATAATTAAAAAAACATAATAATTAACCAGAATATGTAATTAAGCTAGTCAATCTAATATGCAATATTTAGAATAAGTGTATGGTAAGTAAAATATACTAAATTTACTCTTGGCGATTCACAAGAACTAACTGAAATCGCACTCTTTATGTGGAAATAATTAAAAAAACATAATAATTAACCAGAATATGTAATTAAGCTAGTCAATCTAATATGCAATATTTAGAATATGTGTATAGTAAGTAAAATATACTAAATTTACTCTTGGCGATTCACAAGAACTAACTGAACTGTACAATCACACTCTTTATATGGAAATAATTAAAAAAACATAATAATTAACCAGAATATGTAATTAAGCTAGTCAATCTAATATGCAATATTTAGAATATGTATATGGTAAGTAAAATATACTAAATTTACTCTTGGCGATTCACAAGAACTAACTGAAATCGCACTTTTTATGTGGAAATAATTAAAAAAACATAATAATTAACCAGAATATGTAATTAAGCTAGTCAATCTAATATGCAATATTTAGAATATGTGTATGGTAAGTAAAATATACTAAATTTACTCTTGGCGATTCACAAGAACTAACTGAAATCGCACTCTTTATGTGGAAATAATTAAAAAAACATAATAATTAACCAGAATATGTAATTAAGCTAGTCAATCTAATATGCAATATTTAGAATATGTGTATAGTTAGTAAAATATACTAAATTTACTCTTGGCGATTCACAAGAACTAACTGAACTGTACAATCACACTCTTTATATGGAAATAATTAAAAAAACATAATAATTAACCAGAATATGTAATTAAGCTAGTCAATCTAATATGCAATATTTGGAATATGTGTATGGTTAGTAAAATATTCTAAATTTACTCTTGGCGATTCACAAGAACTAACTGAACTGTACAATCCCACTCTTTATGTGGAAATAATTAAAAAAAAAAACATAATAATTAACCAGAATATGGAAATAAGCTAGTTTAGTCAATCTAATATACAATATTTTGAAGATGGAGATGGATGGAAAAAGATACTAACGTATTCTCGGCTATTGACGAGAACAAACTGAATTGGTAATTATCACACACTTTATGAGAAAATTAAAAAAAATAAACTGAATTATTAACCAGAACATGAACATAAGCTAGTTTAGTCAATCTAATATGCAATATTTTGAAGATGACATGGATGAAAAAATATACTATTAGACTCTTGCCGACTCACTTGAACATAAACAGAATTCCGCAGTCTCACTCCTTATGCGAAAATAATTTACAAAAATAACCGTTTAGAGATTTATGCCGAATGACAACTTTTTAAGGAATATATTTATTACTTTCATTACTTTCATGTAAAAAGTGATCGCGATCTTAATTTACATTACACGCTGCTGTACTTTTAATATCTTCTTCTCAGAGTCAAATGTTACAGAAAGTGTTTCAATATCGTAATAAAGATTATAAGAATGTATTTTAAATAATCGAAAAATTAAGAAAGCAATTCACTACCTCAGTTTACTTGGAAATGCCATTCAAAAATTAATTGTATGGGGGACATTCCTCAAGGGAATTGGAAAATGTACAATCGGTAATTATTTAAAGATTTTAAATTACTCTCCATAAAAGGGTATTTCGTTCGTAGTTTGTGTAGATAATTAGAATTAAAGTTTTATTTTGGATTTAATATTATGTTCTAAGGGATTATTGAAGAAAATCTGTAATAAAATTACAAATATTTCAAAGGGATTTATTGGTAAGCCGTTTGTTTATATTAAAACAATTGGAAAGAAATTAATAGACAATTGCTTTAAAGTCATCGTTACCTCTATCAATGTATAGAAACTTCATAAGGGTTGTTCAGCGCTTGGAGCTTTTTATTATGTGCATGTGCATGATAATATGAATTTCTTGAAAGAGTAAATTGTGTAATTTAGCTCTATCCATAACAAAAATGAGATTTGTTTTATATGTATTTCGAATTGCAGGTGCCCTTGCCAAACTTTATCATACTTTTATATACACATTCCATTATGGCTCATAGAAATTTAGGCAGAAACATGAATTTAAGAATTTTGGGTTTATCTTAGTAATTTCATATTAAAGAGGGAATAGTTTATATTAAAGAGGATTCCAATTTTCTTCTTATTCTACGACTAGCACAGCATACCCGTTCTTCGTACGGAGTATATAATATAAAGAAACTTAAAATTCACAATCATGTGCAAATTTCTATAGTATACCAAATGACATTTTTAATCAAAATATTCTGTTAAAATATTTAATATAATGCTCCTAAAAAGAAGTTGAAGAATCTCTGTTCTCGCTATACAAAATTATCTTTACGGGCAGATCTGAAGAATTAAATATCCTGGACCCCTTATGTGAGCAAATTTACAAAAAAATATGGAATTGAATCAATATATGTAATATAAAAGCGTTAAAATTGTATGGAACCCGTACTAATAATATACGCGAATATTAGAAGATATAACCTATATTAGTAGATTACGTGTATGAATTGAAAATATCAATAAACCCATAATCTTTAAATCTGAAGGCAGTCATTTATTCCAATATATGTCAAAATGAAAGTGCTAAAATTATATGGGAAGAAATACCCGTACTACTTATAATGTCATAGATTAGAAGATATGTCCGATTATTAGTAGAAAAATACCCGTATTACAATATGAGTCTCAAATATCTTTGCTAAAATACAACAAACGACGTAATGAATTGAAAATATCAATAATCCCCTTAATCTTCATACCAGAAGGCCGTACTTGATTCCAATATAAATGCCAATGTATGTCAAAATATATGCCAATATACCCGTACTACTTATATTCTCGTAGGTTAGACAATATACCCGTGCATTACTAGAAGATTACTCGTACATCGTACAATATGTGAGTGTCAGCAATTTTTGCCGCAATAAAACAGTGGCGTAATAACTTTAAAATATCGATAATCTCTGAATCAATAATCCCTCAAAATATCACTAATAATAATGTTTAAACCTGAAGACCGTAATTGATATCATCCAGTCAAAAATGAAATGGCAATGGAATGTATTTTATATACATAACTTCATTATACAAATCGGAAAAGATTTAATAAAAATCGTCTGCCGAATAAACACATTGGACTTAAATCCATTGCTAAGCGACATGATATCATTTGCTTCAAATAAATTGGTGGAAAAATATCGTCTAAATAATACTATCTCTATGGAACGTTAGGCGATATTTTCGTCAATTTAGCGACATTTTAGAAAGTCGCCAATTTTATCGCCAAGTGGGACTATAGAACTGACAGTCCCACATGGCGACAAATTGACGAAATATCATCACAATACTATCCCTTAACAAAACACAATTAATTTAATTTATATAGCGCAATTTTATCAATTTCAAGATATTTTTATAGATTTGAAAACATTTTTATCAATTTTTTGACATTTTAAAAATTTGCTAATTATATTACTAAGTAGGACGGTTAGTCAAGATAAATGCTAACAAAACATCATTTCAGTATTTTATTCTAACAAAACAAAATACATTTTATTGATTTGCGTCGTTTTTATCAATTTGTCGACCTTTCCGTCAATTTGGCAAAGTTTAAGAAAAGTTGAAAATTTAGCGATATCCCGCCAAATTCGTAGCTCTGAATTTGCAGATCTGAATGAAATATCCTGATCCCGCTTCTATATACTAATTGAAAACACTACAAATGTATTAGAAGATATACCCGTTCTACTCTTTTTCTGTTTAGCCAATAAATTCTTTTAAGCGATTGTTGAAACACAATAAATGAGTTTAGTAGCTAAACACAATAAAAGCTTGAAAACTCTTTGCCAAAATAAATGAAAGTGATGTACGCAGCCAGCAATTAATATAATTAAAGAAAAATCAAACCGTTCATAAGATATAATTTTATATCCATTTATTTATTATTCAAATTGAAAAAAAAATAATAAAAACATTAACAAACACATTTGATTTGATTGCGTTGCCGAGCAACATGATTTATCCTCATAAAATGTTAAAATTGATTAACTATTTTGATTTCTTAACACTTTTCATTGTTGCGTAAAATCTTGTAGAAAATAAACCATGGAGATATATTTTCCATTTAAATTCAAGTTTCACACAATTCATGATTTCATATAATGACTAATTCGCGCAAAAAAATCTCCACCAAACTCAGAAATAAAGTTTTATTTCACTTTGACGTTTTAAACAAACGATTTTTATCCTTTCCGTTTGGATAAACCACGAGTTAGACAGTAGAACCCCTAGGAAAAAGTTCCCTTTTTCATCAATATCTCGTCAACCCCTGGTCTTAGAAATTCGAAACTTGGATTAAATTTATAGGAGGAGGGAGCTATTTCAAGGCCATCCACAAAATTTCATTAAATTCGGTTTAGCCGTTCTCCCGTGATGATGAAACAAACGAAAATTTGGTTTTTTACTAATATCTCGAGAACCACTGGATGTAGAAACTCAAAACACGGACTAAATTTTAAGATGGGCTATTTTCAGATTACCCACAAAATTTCATCAAATTCGGTTCAACCGTTTTCCCGTGATGGTGGGACAAACAGACAAACAGACAGAGAGATTTTCAATTATATATACATATACTAGAAGCCTACCCGTTCTTCGTACGGGATATATAATATAAAGAAACTTATAATTCGCAATCATGAGCAAATTCTGTTAAAATATTAAATTTATTGCTCCTAAAGAGAAGTTTAAGAATATCTGTTTTCACTAAGCAAAATTATCTTCACGGGCAGATCTGCAGAATAAAACATCCTGGCCCATTTTGTAAGCAAATTTACAAAAAACAAGAAAGATCAATCATGCTTAAAGCATTGATTATAAAACACTTTCCAACTTCAATGCAATTTTATTTAAACATGTCTAAAATGCAATACATTCCTCGGTAATATTTTAAAACTTCTCACAATATTACATTGATTTATTATATTTGAAAACTTAAACCTTCATCGAAAAAAATGAACTTCATTCAAATGACGGCATTGAAATATAAATTGCCTGGTTTACACATCTCTAAAATATGATATGTTACTCGGTAATAATTTTAGAATTATCATAATACCACGATAATTTATTATATTTAAAAACTTCATTGAAAACAACTGAAATTCATTCAAATGACGTCATGGAAAAAATAACACGCCTGGCTCTCTTAAAAAAAGCAGCATTTCATTCATAAATAATTTCCCATTCATGTCATTCATCACAATACTATAATAATTTATTTTATTTAAAAATTAAGACCATTAAGCTACAAGTAATTTAACTCTATGCTTAAAACTTCATCGCAAAAAATCGTCCTTCTCTCGGTAAAGTCAATGAATATTTCTTTCATAACAGCTATGCAGACTCCATGAGCTAAATTCTTTTGCGTTAAAAAAATACAGCAATTCCTATACAACTCATCCTACATATTTGCTGCTTACGTTTTACATAAGTGAAAAATAGGCTTCTTTGTAGAAATAATCAAATTTGGATGAACATTTAAACTCATATATATTATAATTGCGTTGTTTTAGTATGTAGATGCAGAGAATTTAAACCGAAATAAAGTGGTTTTAGGACGGATACAACACTCAATATGAAATAAAAAGAAATTTAAAAATCACGATTTTGAGACAAGATGGATGCCATATATCATTTTGAAGTGGATCACGTGATACTTTCATATCATGTTCACGTGATCGTTTCATATAAGAGGTGTAACTATTATTTTAATTTTTATTTAAAAAACTACTGAATATATTTCGCTGAATTTTTTTATACATTTTATGGAACAATTTGAATATTACCTAAAAATTTCGAAGCAATTTGTGAATTTTAAATCCGTTTAAAAAATGTTTTAAAAATTATGTCCCATAGGGCTCAATGTAATTCATTTTTTCAACCCGGATTCAATCCAAAACTAATTGGGTGATATTATTCATTTATATTCCCATAGGTCCAACAGACCGTCTGAATAACATACTAAAATTTCGTTTTGATTAAATCATTTTTACGGCAGTTATCGTGCTAACGGACAGGCCGACAGGCAGACAGACAGACAGACAGAATGAACAAAGTCATAACCACTTTTCAACTTTGTTGTAAAGTGTTAAAAAAGGAATTGAATCAATATATGCAACCCCGTACCACTTATATTGTCGCAGATTGAAAAATATGCCAGTGTGTTAGTAGAAGATTACCGGTATTACAATATGAATCTAAAGAATATTTGCTAAAATAAAAGAGATGACGTAATAAATTGAAAATATCAATAATCCCAGTAATCTTTATATCAGAAGGTCGTAATTGATTCCAATGTATACCACTATATATCAAAATATATGCCAATATACCTGTACTACTTATATTCTCGTAGATTAGAAGATATATCCGTGCATTTGTAGAAGATTACTCGTAAAACGTACTATATATGAGTTTCAACAATTTTCGCCATAAATAAACAATGGCATAATAACTTGAAAATATCAATAATCCCTGAATCAATAGTCCCCGAAAATATCAATGATAATAATGTTTAAACCTGAAGACCGTAATTGATATTATCCAGTCAAAAAGGCAATATCAATGAAATTTATTTTATATACATATCTTTATTTATTCAAATCGGAAAAGATTTAATAAAAATCGTATGGCACATAACACATTGGATCCGTCGCTAAACGACATGATATCATTTGCTTCAAATAAATCATATCGTCATGGAAATCATATCGTCTGATTAATGTTATCTGCATGGAAGGTTTGGCGACATTTTCGTCAATTTAGCGATAACTTAAATCGCCAAATTTATCGCCAAGTGGGACTGTAGAACTGATAATCCTATTTTGCGCCAAATTGACGAAACATCATCACAATACTATCCCCTAACAAAACACAATTAATTTCATTTATTAAGCGCAATTTTATCAATTCCATGATATTTTTATGGATTTACAAATATTTTTGTCAATTTGGTGATATTAAAAAAATTCGTTAAATGTGTTACTATGTAGGATGGATGGACTGACCTACAAATGCTACCAAACCATCATTTCATTACTCTATTCTCAAAAAACAAATTTAATTCATTGATTTGCGTCATTTTTATCAATTTGGAGACATTTCCGCTAATTTGGTAAAGTTTAAGAAAAGTTCCAATTTGCGATATTCCGCCAAATTCGTAGCTCTGAATTTGCAGATCTGAGGAATAAAATATCCTAATCCCGTTTGTATATACTAAATGACACAATATATATAATATGTTTAGCTAATAAACACAATATATGAGTTTATTTGCTAAACATAATATATGAGCTTGAAACCTCTTTGCTAAAATAAATGAAAGTAATGTACGCAGTCCGCAATTTATATAATTAAAAGAACAATCAAACCGTTCATTTATAAAATATATTTTTACATCCATTTATTTATTATTCAAATAGGAAAAATAATAATAAATATTGACAACACATTTAATTTCATTCCGTTGCCGAGCAACATAACATAAGATAGAATCTTCCTCATAAAATGCAAAATTAAATAGCCATTTTGATTTCAATATACTTTTCATCGTTAAGTAAAAGCTTGAGATAGATAACCCATGGAGGTAGATTTTTCCATTTAAATTCATGTTTTAAACAATTCATGTTTCCCGATAGTGACTAATTAATGCAAAAATCCTGCACCAAACTCAGAAATAAAGTTTTATTTCATTTTGACGTTTAAAACAAACGATTTTCATCCTTTCCGTTTGGATAAACCACGGAGTTGGAGAGTAGAACTCTTAGGAAAAAGTTCCGTTTTTCATTAATATCTCGACAACCCCTGGACTTAGAAAGTCGAAACTTGGAAGAAATTTATGTGGGGCTATTTTGAGGCTATCCACAAAATTTCGTTAAATTCGGTTCAGCCGTTTTCTTGTGATGATGAGACAAACAGACTGACACACAGACAGACAGACAGAGAGATTTTCAATTTTATTTATATAGACTAGCAGCATACCCGTTCTTCGTACGGAGTATATAATATAAAGAAACTTGAAATTCATAATCATGCCCAAATTCTTATAGTATACTAAATGACATGTTTAATCAAAATATTCTGTTAAAATATTTAATATAATGCTCCTAAAAAGAAGTTTAAGAATCTCTGTTCTCTATATAAAATTATCTTCATGGACATATCTGAAGAATAAAACATCTTGGACCCCTTATGTAAGCAAATATAAAAAAAATATGGAATTGAATCAATATATGCAAAATAAAAGCGTTAAAATTGTATGGGACCCGTACTAATTATATACGCGAATATTAGAAAATATAACCTGTATTAGTAGATTACATGTATAAATTGAAAATACCAATAAACCCGTAATCTTTAAATCTGAAGACAGCCATTTATTCCAATATATGTCAAAATTAAAGTGCTAAAATTATATGGGAAGATATACACGTACTACTTATAATGTCCGATTATTAGTAGAAGATTACCCGTTTTGCAATATGAGTCACAAATGTTTTTTGGTAAAATACAACAGACGACGTAATAAATTGAATATATAACTAATCCCCTTAATCTTCATACCAGAAGACTGTACTTGATTCCAATATATATGCCAATATATGTCAAAATATATGCCAATATACCTGTACTACTTATATTCTCGTAGGTTAGAAGATATACCCGTGCATTCCTAGAAGATTACTCGTACAACGTACAATATGCGTGTGTCAGCAATTTTTGCCGCAATAAAACAATGGCGTAATAACTTAAAAATATCAATAATCCCTGAATCAATAATTCCGGAAAATATCAATAATAATAATGTTTAAACCTGAAGAGTATAATTGATATTATCCAGTCCAAAATGAAATGGCAATGAAATTTATTTTATATACATATCTTCATTATTCAAATCGGAAAGGATTTAATAAAAATCGTCTGCCGCATAAACACATTGGATTTAAATCCGTTGCTAAGCGACATGATATCATTTGCTTTAAATAAATTGGTAGAAAAAATATCGTCTAAATAGTTATATTTCTATGGAAAATTTGGCGACAGTTTCGTCAAATTAGCGACATTTTAAAAAATCGCCAAATTTATCGCCAAGTGGGACTGTAGAACTGATAGTTCCACTTTGCGACAAATTGACGAAATATCATCACAATACTATCCCCTAACAAAAAACAATTAATATCATTTATGTAGCGAAATTTTATCAATTTCAAGATATTTTTATAGATTTGAAAACATTTTTATCAATTTGGTGACATTTTAAAAATTCGCTAAATGTATTACTAATTAGGATGGTTGGTCTGACAGATAAATGCTAACCAAACATCATTTCAGTACTCTCTTCTAACAAAACAAAAAAAAATTTCATTGATATGTAGAAGACCCAAGCCACATGACCAATCCGAAGGTTTATGGCAGCTGTTTGTGTGTCGTTTATATCAATTTGGCGACATTTCCGTCAATTTGGCAAAGTTTAAGAAAAGTTGTCAAATTAGCGATATCCCTCCAAATTCGTAGCTTTGAATTTGCAGATCTGAATGAAACATTCTTATCCCGTTTCAATATACTAAATGAAAACACTACAATTGTATTAGAAGATATACCCGCTCTACTCTTTTTCTGTTTCAACAATCGGCTATATGAATTTATTGGCTAAACACAATATATGAGTTTAGTAGCTAAATACGATATAAGCTTGAAAACTCATTGCCAAAATAAATGAAATTGATGTACGCAGTCAGCAATTAATATAATTAAAAGAAAAATCAAACCGTCCATTCATAAGATATACTTTTATATCCATTTATCCATTTATTTATTATTTAAATCGAAAAAAAATAATAAAAACATTAACAAACACATTTAATTTAATTGCGATGCCGAGCAACATGATATATCCTCCTAAAATGTTAAAATTTATCAACCACTAACAGCACACCCGTTATTCGTACGGAGTGTATAATTTAAAGAAACTTATAGTTCGCAATCATGTGCAAATTCTGTTAAAATATTAAATTTATTGCTCCTAAAGAGAAGTTTAAGAATATATGTTCTCACTATGCAAATTTATCTTCACGATCAGATCTGAAGAATAAAACATCCTTCCCCCTTTTGTAAGCCAATTTACAGAAGAAAAAATAGGAATTGAATGAATATATGCAACCCCGTACTAATTATATTGTCGCAGATCAGAAAATATGCCAATGTGTTAGTAGAAGATTACCCGTATTACAATATGCGTCTCAAAAATATTTGCCAAAATAAAAGAGATGACGTAATAAATTGAAAACATCACTAATATCCGTACTCTTTATACCAGAAGGTCGTAATTGATTCCAATATATGCCAATATATATCAAAACATATGTCAATATACCTGTACTACTTATATTCTCGTAGATTAAAAGATATACACGTGTATTTGTAGAAGATTCGTACAACATACAATATATGAGTTTAAACAATTTTTGTCATAATAAAATAATTGCATAATAACTTGAAAATAACAATAATCCTTGAATCAATAATACCCGAAAATATAAATAATAATAATTTTTAAACCTGAAGACCGTAATTGATATTATCCAGTCAAAAATGCTATAAGAAAAATCAAATCGTTCTTTTCTAAAATATATTTTTATATCCATTTATTTATTATTATTCAAATCGAAAAAATAATTATTAAAATTAACAGACAGATTTAATTTAATTGCGTTTCTGAGTAACATGATATAAGATAGAATCTTATAACATGTTAAATATGTCATGTCTTATAACATAAACTGCGAAATTAAATAACGATTTTGATTTCTCTATACTTCTCATTGTTCCGTAAAAGCGTGTTTTAAATAAACCATGAACCATGGAGATAGATTTCCCCTTTAAATCATGTTTCAAACAATTCATGTTTTCAGAAAGTGACTAATTAACGCAAAAAATCTCCCATCAAACTCAGAGATTAAATTTTAATTCACTTTCAAACGATTTTCAAGCTTTTCGTTTGGATAAACCACGGAGTTAGGGAGTAGAACTCCTAGGAAAAAGTTCCGTTTTTCATTAATATCTCGACAACCCCAGGTCTTAGAAACTCGAAACTTGGACAAAATTTATGGGGGGATATTTCAAGGCTATTCACCAAATTTCATTAAATTCGGTTCAGCCGTTTTTCCGTGATGATGGGACAAACGAAAATTTTGTTTTTTACTAATATCTCAAGAACCACTGGTCGTAGAAACTCAAAACACGGATATAATTTTAAGTGGGGCTATTTCTGGGCTACCCACAAAATTTCATCAAATTCGGTTCAGCCGTTCTCCCGTGATGGTGTGACAAACAGACAGACAGACAGACAGACAGACAGACAGACAGACAGACATATTTTCATTTTTATTTATATAGATTTATAAATTACATATAATATGCGCATTAGCATGTCTGATTACTAAACTATATTCTATACTAGCAGCATATTCGTTCTTCGTACGGAGTATATAATATAAAGAAACTTACAATTCGCAAGCATGAGCAAATTCTGTTAAAATATTAAATTTATTGCTCCTAAAGAGAAGTTTAAGAATATTTGTTCTCACTATGCAAAATTATCTTCACGGGCAGATCTGAATAATAAAAATCCTGGCCCCATTTGTAAGCAAATTTACAAAAAAAAAAAAAAGGAATTGAATCAATATATGCAACCCCGTACTGCTTATTCTGTCGCAAATTAGAAAATATGCCAGTGTGTTAGTTGAAGATTACCCGTATTACAATATAAGTCTCAAAAATATTTACCAAAATAAAAGACATGACGTAATAAATTGAAAATATCAATAATCCCCGTACTTTTTATACCAGAAGGTCGTAATTGATTTCAATATATGCCAATATATATCAAAACATATGCCAATATACCTGCACTACTTATATTCTCGTAGAGTAGAAGATATACCCGTGTATTTGTAGAAGATTACTCGTACAACGTACAATATATGAGTTTAAACAATTTGTCATAATAAAACAATTGCATAGTAACATGAAATATCAATAATCCCAGAATCAATAATCCCTGAAAATATCAATAATAATATCGTTTAAACCCGGAGACCATAATTGATATTATCCAATCAAAAATTCTATAAGAAAAATCAAATCTTTCTTTTCTAAAATATATATTTATATCTGTTTATTTATTATTTAAATCAAAAAAATAATAATAATAATTAACAGACCGATTTAATTTAATTGCGTTTCTGGGCAACATGATATAAGATAGATTCATCCTCATAAACTGCGAAATTAAATAGCCATTTTGATGTCTTTCTTCAGACTTTATGATAAAAGAAAAGATTTCAATTTTAATATAAATTACATTGTCAAATGGAATACAAGTTTACATCTCAATGTATTCAAATATATTATATTAAACTTTATGATCGGAAGTAAACGGTCAAATAGCAGTAACTGAGATCGTTATAAAAGCAATCGATGTTACTTGAATGAGGCTATTGCAAAGGGTTACCCTGTGGGTTTTCTAAGCAACATCATCAGAAAATTGTACAACATAACCGTAACGGAACGTTTCAGTTTATTTTTATATAAAGGAACACTTTCAGTTTAAACAGAAGAAGACATACAACTAACAAAGACGTAATCGCAAAGGATTTAAAGGAAGTTTTGATTCCGAAAAGATTGAATCATTTTGCTGGGTAATAGCTTGGATAATGGGGTATGTACGAGGTTGGTTTATCTGGTTGTTTCTTTGATATTTTATATTGTAATTCGAGTAGATGTTAGTAACAATGAACTTGTAAATTTGGTTTAAGTGATATAGTCAGTATGGGTCTTTCACCTTTTTGACTTTACATATTGTGATTTAAGTATGGTGTACTTGATTTTCGACAGTGTATTCGCTTCTGGGAGTGCCGTCATGACATTAAGCTGGCTTAACCGGGAGGTGGGGGTCACAATCCCCCCAGCGAAATTTTGATACATTGTCGTTCTTTCTTTCTTCTCTTTATGTTGTTATATATATATATATATATATATATATATATATATATATATATATATATATATATATGTATATGTATATATATATGTATGTATATGTATACATATATGTATATATATATATATGTATATGTATGCATATGTATATATATATGTATATGTATATGTATATGTATGTATATGTATATGTATATATATATATATATATATATATATATATATATATGTATATGTATATATATGTATATATATGTATATATATGTATATTTGTGTATATATATATATATATATATATATATATCTGAATTGCTAGGAGTTTCTATTAGGTTTAAAGTTTGTGGATAAAAACTAAAATCCATTTTGAAATCTGCAACACTACAACACAAAATCACATCATCGACGTATCTCATGTAGACCATTTCATTTAATATATGGGTACCTGTTTCATGCTTATCGAGATAGATGTCTGCTAGAACCGACGAACAACTTCCCCCCATTGGGATACCTTTAATCTGCTTGTAATAGCCTATGCCGTTGTATAGTACTGTCTCGAAAAGGACCAGTCTCACCAATGCTGTATACCTAGTCAGCGACATCAATAAATGCAAT
Source organism: Amaurobius ferox (assembly GCA_951213105.1). NCBI lineage: Eukaryota > Metazoa > Arthropoda > Arachnida > Araneae > Amaurobiidae > Amaurobius > Amaurobius ferox. The sequence goes on from OX578140.1 coordinate 136,081,510, forward strand.
TTATGTGTATAGTATAATTCTATCGCTATGTTAAGCAAATCATTTATATCAATGTTATTGTAAAGATCGCTAAAATCAAAACTCTTATACACCACATTATGCGGTATGCTCCTTAATATGTTAATAGCTTCAAAACTATTTTTAATAAAATGAGATCCCTGCTTCTTCTGCAATAACTGGCCTGAGCACCATGAGTAACCCTTTGTTTGCATTGGTTAAGTATGACCTATATCCTATTGTTACAGGTCGAAATCTAATGGGACTCTTATGCATAAAACTTAGTTCAGAATTTTTGATAAAAGACAATATTTTAAATTTAAAATAAACTTCATTACACCTTGGTCAAGTAATTTACATAAAAATGTTTTTCGTTATATTATCATTAACCAATTAACTAGAAATAAACGTTTGAATAGTTGAGTGTATGATCAAAAGCATCACGATACAGAGTTTATAAATGAAGCTGTAAAACACGGTTACCCCAGGGGTTTAGTAATTAAAATACTTTCAGAATTCACTGGGTTAACTGTAACTGAATGTAAGGGCAAATATTTAAACAGTTGAAACACTGTCATTGAATAACGACGATTCGAGAGTATTGAGTATGGTTATTTGTGAAGTGGACTACAAGTTGGAGTTTTATACATCGGACAGTTTTGGTAAGATTTTTGGAATTTGTTGAGACGGGTTATATGGACACGTTCATTTGTAGGCACATTGAGTGAATTGAATAGTTTTTTCGTGTGTCATCCAAATTGTGTTTTTGAATTTTTGCTGTGGGTTTTTGCTCTTCAGTAATTGATGGTATTAAGGCCATTCCATGCATAAGTATCGACTTCCGGGAGTGTCGCCATGGCATAAAGCATTGCTTAACCGGAGAGTGGGGGTCACAACTCTCCCCGGCCACTTGTGATATTTTTCGATTCTCACATTCATCTTTTGCTTTTCTGTACTTAGGTATTCTTTTTGGAAATTATATTTGTAAATGTCTACAAGAGCAGCTTAGCGCCATGTTTGCATATTTTACGTATGAGAAATTTTTCTCATGTAGCTTTCTCGGAATACTTTACATTTGTAAATTATATATATATATATATATATATATATATATATATATATATATACTAATTACGATGTGAGACCGTGATTAATATCTACAGTAAGAAGAGAATAATGCATTTTGTGTCAATGTCGTCACATCGTTCACTCAAATATCTTAAATTTGCTGTAATTGGAGGAGTTTAGAATTTTAATCAATGAACAATAACTTTGTATGTGTAGCCTCAGTAAACTTCCTGAAATTGGGTAGACGGATGTTCAATTTTATTTTCTTGATAACAATGTATTTAAAACTTAGCAATTAAATTTAGAACATTTTATTTATGTAATTAAATATACGTTTTAAAATCACATCTTTATTGTTCGTAAACTATTAAAAACTATGTTTACAAATTTTTATCCCCCCACAACTATAAACACATTATCTGATATGATTCTTGCCAGTGGAATATGTGGTTATTTTCTTTTAAAAATTACAAAGCTTAGTGTACGAAGCAAAATGCGTTCAATAGAATCTCTATGGTTTCCACTTCCCATAGGCAATTTCTTGTTCTATGAAGCATACCTATGGCTGATCAATTCACTTTCCTGCCTTCAAATCTATATTTGTGCTGGATAGAATTCCGGATATTGGTACTAATCGTTTCTAATCTATGCATACATATTCATTGTTGATAGTAGTTTGGATTCCCTTTAAACAAGCTTAAGCTAAAATTAGCCCCCCATGTAATTCTACAATTTCAATCATTGAAGAATTCCTGTTAGCTTGTATATTCAATAAGAAAATGTCTGCATCCTGTGAGACCAAATAGGTAATTTTTAATTCAGGTAATACAGCAACCAAAACAAGCTGAACAAAGGAAGTCAGACAAGTGGCACCAAGGTTGACAGTTTTGCACGGAGAGTCTTACGACCCATAAATCCACGGATTATCGATGATGGAATTATATGGAAAAGTCAGAATGGTGATGTGGGTGCCATATGCTTCCGGGCAAGACTCAAACAGCCGCTTTCAGAAAGCGGGCTGTTCTATCAGGACCGACCGCAAAATATCAGAAAAAGCAAAATCAATCCAACACGAGGAAGACGTTGTTCTCCTGCTGGTGCTCATCATTTTATTCCGAACATATCCTACAGAGTATGTGGAATTTCCCTCAGACTAGGACAACTTGGCGCATAATTTTTGCAATGTATACTACTGTTTATTGAGTTTTTAAACTTAGCGCTTATGCATATAATGTATGTAAATAAAAATTCTACGTACATAATTTTATTTTTAAGCTTTAAAACCTGAGATTCCTATTTCCAATTTTTTTCAGGTTTGGCAGAGAACAACTACAAACTTAAATTTGTTTTTCATAAGTTTATAATTATTTTAATTATTAAAAAGGAATATTTTACATATACTGTAATGAGTATAAAAAAATAAAGAAGAAAGAAGAAAAGAAGAAAGAAGAAAATATAAAGAAAAATATAAAGAAATTACGCGTTAAAAATTAAAAATTATTAAAAATAAGTTATTAAAAATAAATTAAAACAAATAAATTAAAAATAAATTACCGCTTATAAAAATAAATAATTACCGCTTTTACATATACATTGTAGAATACTGTTACTATATTTTACAATTGTACTAACTATATTTTATTTTTTAGATGATAATATATTGATTGAGACACAGCGAAGAATATATATATTATTTGTATTTGAATCGTGTTCTACAATCTTACAATATACATTCCATAATTATCATGTGTGATAGAGTAAAACCTCTAAATGAAATTGATCCATTCTAACATTAATTTCTTACTCAATTTAATTATTCAAATTTACACAAAAAATATCTCTAAAAAATTAATATGCAACTACTCCAATAAATAAAAGAATATCTTTAATTAAGAGTTTAAATTAATTAAATCATTTTCTGCTACCCTTACTTCGAACTGCCATCCGAAAATTAATTGAACACAATATGCTTCCCAAGAGAACTGGAAAACTGCAGTGTTGCTAATTATTTAAACCTCTTAAATTTCTCTCCAGCTGTACCAATATATTTTGTTCTCGATTTGAAAGCATAATTAAAATTAAAGCGTTTCTTTCAAATGTATCGTTTTAAGGATTTAGTTGAAGAGGCAGGGAAAGAGCGTATGACAGGTATATTTTCTAAATAAGAAAATATTTCTGACAGTAAGAATAAAGTGTATTACAAATAATATTAATTTGTTATCTAATCTGTGTTTTCAGTATGTTAAATAAATCTATTTTTAAAATCATTTAATACATTATTAAATCAATTATATATTTGTAGTTATTGAAAAGTTGTAAAACATTTTTTTCACGACTCATGGATAAGTGTATTTCCATTATATTTAAATATCCTCTCTTTCATATTTATATTTAAATATCCTGTCTTTGTATGCTATGAAAACTTTAGTGCATATAGATTTCATTTCAGTCACCAAGCATAAACAACACAGCAAATTAAAGGTAGTAGCCCTTGTAGCAATTCAATATGGGACCAATATTAGCAGTCAATATTGAAAATATATTCATTTCGAAACTTTATAATTTGTTAATAGTCATATTTTTCTCGAAACATATAGTACGCATCAATTGTATTTTGATATAGATTTTATATATGAATATAAATAAATAATATTTTCACCAATTCCAAATCCCACAAACATTCAAATCGTGTGGATTTTAATAATTCCTAATAGAACTGTATGGCTTTTCTCTTATAAACGTACATTTGCCGACTTTACGTACGAAGATTTTATGGCATTTTAATAGCCAATTAGCTTTTTCAAAATTATTGACTAGAAATCAACTACATTATTAACATATGATAGTACAATTAAAATTTAACTTTTGATATTCCGGACTCCATTAATTGGAACCAGAACCATATATTATTAGTTTCCCTGCAATACATGGTAATGTATAGGGAAAGTATTGGAATCATGCCGAAAATCGCAACTTGAGTTTTCGACGGATCTACACGTTTCGAGACCTCTAGAATACGAAAAAACTATTTTTAGCGTGACGTCTGTGTGTGTGTCTGCGTGTCTGTGTGTCTGTCTGTGTGTCTGTCTGTGTGTCTGTCTGTCTGTCTGTGCAGATTTTGTATCCACTCTAACTAAAAAACTAATGGACCGAATTTCATAAAATTTGGTAGGTAAGTCACTTTTGCACGGATTTGGTGCTGATTAGTTTTGGGAACGACTCGGGTTAAAAGAACCCGCTTTTTTGGGCGAAATGGCCCGCAAAAGCTTGTATCCACTCTAACTGAAAAACTAATGGACCAAATTTCACAAAATTTGGTAGATAAGTCGCTTGTAGGCCACCCTGGTGCTGATTAGATTTTGGTATAATTCGAAAAAAATAACCTGCCTTTTTTGCAAAATGGCCCGCAAAAATCATCAAAATCTAAACTTAAGAACTATGTATGCTCAAATATACCCATTAAATGCTTGTTTAATACGTAATATTTAGCGAAGAAAAGATTAAGACCAACCCCATTACACTAGGACTAGCCGTTCTCGAGATATTTTAGTTTTTCGTATTTTTCCTACACCATTTTTGAAAATAAGTCCTGTTTTCAAATGAGAACGAAAATTGAATTAAAAGTGAATTAAATTTAATTAAAATAAGTAGAACGTGAATATAAGTCTGCAGGGAAAGTCATGTGCTGCCCACATCAGATTTTTTAAATTTGTTCTGTTGCTTGAGTTTCAATAACTTTCAACCAGTCCTCAATCGTGTGGATACGTTGTCGATAAGCAAATTTCGGGTCAAACCGAAGAGTCTGAGATCTAGAATAGTCAATACTGATTCATCGTTCAATTGAATCAGAATTATGTCGTTCAGAAGATTTTTGTGATTAGAGTAATTAGAATAAACTGATATAATGAAGAGATTGAGATCGGAGAGTTGGTCCAGGTATGTACGTGCTAGGAAGTTTTTTTAATGCGGTTTCTTTTGTAAATGGGATAGTTTGATCATAAAATATAATCTAGATGAGGATTTTGATGAAGAGATGATAATACTTGTATAAATTAGAAGGTGAGAGAATATTAATGTGTTTTCATCCAATATGATCAAGGCACTTTATTTACTTTATAAAAGAAACCACGTGCAAAATAATTTCTTACCACGTGTATATGAGTAGCAATGGTCCTATTTCTTCCTCTGCAATAAATTACTCTACCCTAATACTAAAACTCAACTGCAAGATTACAAATTAGACACTCTGCATCAAATGATCACATTTGAACCCTTTTGACAGTGAAAAAAGGTAGTAAATAACAGTTCTATAAAGGAACCGTAAGTGATGTCTGGTCTGTTGCTGTACTGGATATAGAGTTATAAAGCTTTATTATCATTCACATAATGTAATGACCAATTTATTGAGCTTAGTCATTTTGTACTATTTCAAAAGGTGTTGATTAAAACGGCAGTACCTAGCTGCGTTGGTATAACCTCAATCAATTTTCTGTGCAATGAATAAAATAAAAAACAAACTTTCATAACCATGGTAAATATATAATATATCTTGAATTTCATTAGATTTCACAGTTCGATAAAAAAAAATTTCCGATATCTTGAGAAAGATTTATACATTTCCTAAAAAAGTTATTCGCATTACATGAACTGCTGCAATATTCATTTCTAAAATGAAATTGTACCTATTGTGAGGCAGCTTAAAGTTTATATATTATTATTATTACACTGCTCAAAACTGAAATCGCAACACTATACAATTGTAGGTTGTTGTTGTTGAGACCCAGACCGTCAGACCTACCAGAAAGGTATACAATTGTAGGTGTAGCTTTATGTAAATAAGGCAATAGAAACAGCAATACAAGATATGCAAATGGTCACAGTTTCGTTACGCATAGTGACGAAACACCTTGCCGAGCAGCATAAAAGCGTCAAGTTAAGGAGGAGCTATATCATAGCTAAATCGTAGCGTCATTGGTTTCAGGTTGCAAAAATCATCACAGCATGTCAAGAGTACGTAGACGTACAGCATACGTTCAGTTGTCGACAAAATATCGGCAAAAAATCATTGTTTTACTTGAGGGTGGAATGAGCCTTCGAAGGATCGCTGAACTATTAGGTCGTGATGTGAGCACAGTTCAACGGTGTGTGTTACGGTTCGTGAGAGACAACGAAATGACCAGAATATTAGGCAGTGGAGCTTTCAGGTATACCACACTACATGAAAATCGAATGCTTGTGAGACGTGTTGCGCGGGAGCCGTTTACCACAGCAACCGTGTTACAACGGCATGTATCCCATACTACAGGTAAGTTGATTTCGACGCAAACAATTCGAAACCGTTTGCATAACGCAGGACTCCGAGGTATACCACCTTTTCAAAACCTACCGTTTCAAAATTTTCACCGATTACGTCGTCTCCAGTGGTGTCAAAATGAGACGCAATTGGTCGACAGAATGCCGAAAAAGTCTGTTCACGGATGAATCACGATTCTGTTTTGGCATGCCTGATAGTCGTACTCGCGTATGGCGGCACTTTCAACAACTCCTCCAGGAAGCTTTTCTATAAGTCGCCGCACATTCTCCCCCCCCCCCCAAGTGGTACCATGGTTTGGGGTTGTATATCATGTGGTGGACGAACACATTTGGTCTACGTTTCTGCAGTATCACGGCACAACGGTACGTCTCTGACATTGTGTGACCTGTGGTACAGCCATATCTTTCAACCAGGCCTGGACTGCTTATTAAAAAATTATATCGCTTCCTTCTTTTTCGTAATATGTCCTCAAATCTTCACACAGACATAAATTCAAATATTGGTAAATTTCAGTTACATTATTCTAAACCCGACCTCAAATTTTAAATTATTTCACCATATAATTTTCCCATGCATCATACTATATGCAAGGAAAGCAATACTTTGTACTGAGCTTTACACACGTGTCTTTATCTGTGGTATAATATTTAATAGAAAATATTAGTACACATCGCGCTTGTGAATCTATTAAATTTAGTTATACATTTCCAAAGTAAAATAAAAATATACTGCCAAAAAATTGTAACAAATATGCGGTTTTTCTATTACCTCCAATTTTACAAGTTATCGATATTTTCTCAAAAACTGTTTAAGCGGTCTTTTCCCCCAAACCTCCCAGGCCCCTATGCAACACATCCTTTCGCTTTCCTCTGTCGGCGGCTTTAAATATAAAAATATCGCAAATTTCCAACGATTCATACCTATATAAATTTCGAAATGCGATTGTATGTCAATTAATTGAAGAAGAAAACCTCCAGCCATATGTCGTTACTATAAAAAGTTCAGAAAACATCGTACAGTTTCCTCGCGGTAATGGTCGGGGCGAGCTTTGATTGTTTTCAGGTTGCTTTTCTTGGCCAAGAACTTATCAAGTTGCTTTCCTTGGACAGGAACTTTGCAGATTGCTTTCCTTGGACTTTTATAATCCCGGTCTTACAGCATGAGCGTAAATGCTTTAATCATTATTCATGCTTTAGTCAGTATAAAAGCCATAAAATCTATTGATATCAAAAGAGAAAAAAATTGCTCATTAATATGTAATCATGTTGACAGTTGAAATTTAACAGATTTGACCCGCAGTGAGATTTAAAAATCAAAACATTTAGTCGAGCAATGCTATTTGACAGCCAACTAATGTAGCCTTGTAACGATATTTGAAGTTGAGAATATATAGTCGTGTATAATGACATTTAAAAGTAGCCGACGCGGTGTCCGAACTGTCAAGGCAAGCGTTTCCTAGCGATCGTTCGGCCGCCGGGTTGTGGGTTCGATTGCCACCTTCAGGCATGGATGTTGTGTGGTTGGACGCGGTGTGATCCTACCCCCACTGGTGCGCTGGGGCAACGTCATATGACGACTAAAAGTATCACGGTTCTGGCCGGTGTATGGGCGAATGATGAAAGAGTCAATTGCCTGGCTATTGGAAAAAAAAAAATAAACATTTGGAAGTTAACGAATGTAGCCGATAAATGACATTTGAATATATCAACAAAAGAACCTATTTGACAACGTTACTAATATTTGAGTACCATTATACTACTTGTCAAATATAAGGTTTTACACAACTTTATATTTTTTTGGGCCAACGGCCGTACCGTGCTGAAAACACCGGTTCTCGTTAGATCACCGAAGTGAAGCAGCATCGGGCGCGGTTAGTACTTGGTGGGTGACCACCTCGGAACGCCGCGTGCTGTTGGCCATCTCGGGTGCGGTATCCCCGTGGTTTGCGCGCTAGATTTGCACGCTGCCACAAATGCCGCCGTGTTCATGCGGAGTACGATCACGTTAAACATGTGGGTCCGTAAGTCCTTCCGAGAGGTTGGTGGTAGGGGAAGGAGGGTACGGTCCCTGTGGATGCCTCCCCCACTGGGTTCCGGTCTAAATTGGGTGGCACTTCCCGGCCGTCCATACAGTTACCTTACACCTTTCTGGTAGGTCGGACGGTCTGGGTCTCAACAACAACAACTTTATATTTAAAATTCAACTATATGTTGCAGAAAATATTTAAGATAATGCAAAATTTCAAGCGAAAATATCTAATCCATAAATACTGAAATCTGGTAAAAAAAAATCTGATGTGGGCAACACATGACTTTCCTTATATAATGTAATGAATTTACTACTTTTACAGGAAAAAAATAGGTTTTTCTTATAGTAGATACTAATATTCTCTCCAAGATATTGAATTTTCCACATGGAGTCGTCATTTTCATTGATTTAGTGTCATATTTATCCATTTGGCGAGATTTTCGTTAATTTGGCAACATTTCAAAGAAGTCGCCAAGTTGGCGACATTCCGCCAAATTCGTCGCCAAAATCTCGCCAAGCGTTATGCACTAAGAAATAAGTTATTCTTACAGCAGATAAATGACTATTGGCGTTCAAATGCAAAAGTATTATTCAAAGTATCTTTTTTCATGAATGGAACGAGCTAGATCCACGAGAAGGATGTCACTCAATTTATCGCATGGTATTACATATGAAAAGTGAACATGTGTCTCAATAGGAAATATTTTTTTTTTACTTTATATGACTTTTTGATAATTTATTTAAAAAATGTACAATATCTCGAGAACGGTTCATGTTAGCGTTCTAAAATTTATGTCAATCGATTTCTAATGAAAAATTACATAAGAAATGTCTATTTGAGTAACTTTATTAGTGGTTTAGGTTTTTTGACGAATTTTTCAAAATTTCATTCGAAAATTTAGGGGGGTTTTGTGCATTCGATTGCTTATAAAAACAATAGGCTTCCAGTGTTTACGGATTGTGATTTTTGTACCAAATTTGGTTCGAATCGGTCAATTCGTTCGTCAGTTATCGTCTCCACAGGCTCACTGACACACACACACACACACACACACACACACACACACACACACATACTTTCACACACACACACATATTTTCACACACACGCACACACACACACACACATACAGACATCACTTCAAAAATGTTTGATTCGTGATCAGGGATGCTTGAAACGTGCTCTCCTGTCGAAAACTCGATTTCGAATTTTCGACCCCGTCACAATACTTTCCTTATACATTATCTATATAAGGAAAGTAATAAAGCAATTTATTTATGTATACTCCATTCCAGCACCATCACTTGTTACTTTTTGAAAGAGATTTTATCTTTAATATTTAAACTATCGAATTTCCCATCCTAAGGGACAACATGTGACAATATTAGGACTATTTATTCTAAACATAATTGACTTTTGTCAAGTTAAGTTATTCTTTGAGTGACCGTTACGCACTTTGTTGGGTTACAATGATAACATGTCTGATGCCCTCAGCGTTGAAAGAAAATTACTTTCCTCTCTTTACTTCTGAAACGGAACTCGAAGAAATAATAAACTGGCTATAAATTCTTAAATCTTCCAAACGGTAAAATTTTAAATTGGAATTGAACATTCAAATGCCATAACAGTTTTCTGATGGAATTGTTCAGAATATTTATTAACTTATGCGCTTCGACATAAAAGTTTTCTAAGCTAACTACAGATATATATTAAATGCTTTAAAATTTTAAAAGTATTTGGTATGAAAATAATTACAATTTTAATTTTCCAACGTATGGAGTTCATACTTTGTTCGAATTTTAAGTGTATCGAAACAAATATGTACGATTTCAAATCTTAAAATTTCGACGTTGCTTTAGCAAAAGTACAAATATTTAAAATATAAATATTATCCACTCGTAGCCCTTATACATTTATATTCTATCACACATTTATTGTTGCCCCTTGTCTCTAAGCTGGAAAAGCATCATATAAAAAGCTGAATAAGAATGTCATATCTGCTGTTCTTCACCCCTTTCGCCGCAGTTCTTCACCCATTATCTCTATTTTTAATTGTTTGCCCGTGATCCCATAATTCTTGACTTGCGAGGTCTCCTGCTGGTTCATAAATGAGTCATTGAAGAGTCAATATCTTGTTGAACCAATTCACGATTATGCCTTAGTAAACACTCCCTTCATTCACCCAACCCTTGTCGAGATCATTGTTACGTCTGTAATCGTGAATATTCAAGGGTGTTACTGTCATATTATGCAGAAATGATCTTTTTATCAAAATCCTGAATTTAATAGTTTGAGACTCGGTATTTAATTATATATTTTAAAGTTCGTCGGGGGGGAGCAAAATAACATTTTGCACACAATAACATAGAGACCTAATCACTGTGAGGTATTACGATGTGAAACATTGCGGTTTGAGAGTCGGCCGACTGGCCAGTTGGTATTGCCAACATTCAGATTATGGCAACTAAAATGGCATTGTCTGAAATGAGCTGAATAAGAGACTAGACAGGAAGGTCACGGCATTGACGTTAAACTCCGGACAATGTTTATGAACAATAAATTCATTAAATTATAATGGAACTCAAGCACGTAGTGGAGATTGTCTTGGCCCAAACTATACTTTCGGGCGAGCCCTGCCCCTTAACAGCGACCAAAATAAAGCAATAAAGAAAGAGGTCAATCACAGAAGCACAGAAATTAAGGCTCACATGAATCCATATATACAAATGTTACACATATTGAAAAAAATAATCAATTACCAGTTAAGAGTTAGCAGTTATGAATAAAATGAATTGACGATAAACAGTCTAGAAGTGAAAAAATGTGTTTGAGATGCAGCGAAGGAGATAGGAAGTAATTGATGCCAGTGAAGCTTCCATGTAGTGTATGTGCCTATGGCAGTCAGCATTTTGGTACCACATAATACAGTCACCATTTGTAAATAACGTATGTGCCACTTCAATACATTTTGTCAATAAGATGAGTGTTAAAAATTATCAGTTGATTTTTAAAAATATTAACTGGTCAGTCGAATTGGTCTCTACGCGTAATGTCACATATCTTACAGCACACAGTGATAAGGATATAAATATTTAAAATGTATTCCATATTTTGTGCAAAGCCGACTTGACAAAAGTGATATATCAGTAAAACAATATGTGACACCTGCTAAGCAAAAAGTATGTTACATGATTTTAAAGTACAATTAAATTCGATTGCTAAAAATTTACTTTAAAAGGTTTTCATGTTTTAAATGTGAATAAATTTATTGTTGGAGTATCTCAGCGAAAAGCGCAATGTTACGATAAATATGCATACTTTGGACGCTTATATTTACAAACATTGTCACATGTTTTGGCGAAAATGTGATTCTTTTTATAGATAAATAAAATTAATTCAATATTTTAAATTTCTGAATTTTTTAATTAAAAAGTTTTTGTTCGAACAATTCCCCCCCCCCCCCAATTTCCTTATTTCCATTCAAAATAACCTCTAAACATTAAAAGCTAGATTTAAACCGTAAACGTCAAAATAGTTCAGTAGGAAATTTAGTTTTTAGATTAGTATTTTTGTTGTTGTTGTTTTTACAAAATTTTTATGGATTTCATTCAATGCATCGTCTTGTCGAGTTTAAGATTGAAAAATTGTAATGCTTATATTGTCATGTCGCAATTCTGCGCCATGAGCCTTTTTGTATTTTCTGCGAGAGAAACATCCTTCTCTCCGTTCGTGCCAGTACAGTGTTTTACTAACACTTGTTTCCATTGAAATTACATTAAAAAGCGCATTTCGTCGAGAAAGCGTTGGATTGTCTAGACTTAGTGTCGGGCCGTGGAGCGTGACGTTTTGGATGTGTAGTTGCTATGTGAGCGCGCCGTCCAATCAGGAAGAGGCGCATTTTTGCGAAAGAGAACTTGCGTGGGCTCAGAGGACCCATTTTTCGCTCTCTTGGTGCTGAAATTTTTCGACTGAAAGGTCGCATCGAAGGTTTTGTCTAATTTTTAGACAAAAGGCTTTGGCCAAAATGGCTTGCCGTTCATCTGGAGCTGAAGAAGAGGAGCCTGGAACCTTTCATTAATTATCCTGATGCAAATTTATTCTAAATTATATTTTTTTTATTCCAGGAACATTCCGATGACGACTCTGGAAATTGAGAGCGTAGAATGACGGTTTTGTTCAATTCGAGGCATTGTATACGGAAGTTCGGGTTCTAAAGATTTTTGGAATCTACGTTGGTTTCGCCCTGTGAACTTTTTGAATTACCAGCTAAAAAAACCCGTGATATTTTGATGTGAAACGGAGCACCAAATTTGTTAATCTTGTATCAAGGTAAATTTTCTTTTTCCGGAAACAATGTTTCCGAAATGGCACTGGCATGATGAAATTAAAATTAATAACTAAAATGGCTCATAGCAAAATATTTAAAGTTAAATTGGGAAAAGATTTAAGATCGTATGTTTATACATAATTTGAATACTTGTTATGCAACATATATATTTTTACCAGAGCATTGTTGAGTGTGTCTAATAAGTGAAGCTCTGAAGTTTTATTTATAATTGAAAGTAAAAATGCAAATGTTGAATTCTTTGAAAAATCTAAAAATAAATCAATATTTAAGTTTGTGTTAAAATGAGCCTGTTTATTTGTGTCTGCATATTTTACTTTACTCATTGTACATCATTTAGGATTAATTCTCCTAAACTGGGAACTCCTTTAAATCTTGAACCTGGTGTTATTGCTGATACATTTTTGATGGTAAACATGCTAAATTTATGTCTCTTGGGCATTTTGAAATTAAGTTCACAAGTTGTGGGTGGTGGAGTCAGTAGGTGCAGTTTGTACTGACCCAGCTCCCACAAATTGGTGCCGTATCCCTTCCCAGAGTATTACAGTGAGTGAAGTATAAATTTATGAAAAAGTGCAAATTTTTTTTATTGTGATTATATATTGCAGTAATAACATGTCGAAGTAAGTGGAAAATTATTTTGTGGTGCAAAATATTTGAGTTTAATGGGCATGAAAATTTTTGTTTATGTGTCATAAAGTTGAAAGTGCAAAAAGCACAGAAGCCCATATGCACCTGATTATATGTGTAATTGAAAAATATTTGTTGCATATATTTCTCAAATTCATATGTCATACACACAAAATTTTATGTGGAAAAAGTAAATTTAAAAATTTCAAGAACACATACATTAACTTAAGTGCACACATATTGGTCTCTTGTTGCTGTGCTAATGCAAATATATTAAAAAGAAAGGGAAAATTTTTTTTTCTTTGACATGTTTCACATACAATTGGTTGCTCACCTATGTTGACAGAGGTGATTAGTCGTCCAACACTAACTTGACTCGACACTGTATTATCAATACAAGTTTGAGTTGACAGATTCACATACACTGATTGTATATCAGAATTACTGGCATTTATCACATACAAATATCATAATCAGTGGCCACAGTCATCAGCGTTTTGGGCTTACTGATGGTTATAAAAATCAGAGTTGTTGGCACATTCACATACAATATTGTTGTTTTTCCTACTATTACTTGGCTGGACACTGCATTATCACACAGAATTCAGTGGGTGTTTTCTGACATTATCTTCACATACAAATTATTTTGCTGGTTGCAAAAGTGCTGGCAACTTCACAAATATTGTGTTTCTGACTTGCTCTTCACAAGAACTGTGTTACTCAATGGATCAAGTCAGATTCTCTTGTTGATCACATATTGGTGAAAGTGAAATCATTTTTCCACAATAAACTGTGTTTCGTGATAAATTTGAATCTATTTGGTGAAAAACCTTGTGAAAAAAAAAAAAAAAAAAAAAAAAAAATGCCTAAATCTAGAAATACGAGAGCAAGCAGGAGTAGTGACTCCTCTACACAACCTGGTTCACGAAACCGTGTGCCTTCGGTGTCTCCGCCACGACTTTCTCCAAATTCTGGCAGATCAGCTTCCGCTGTCAGAGACTCTAACAAAGTGAAGGTCGGAATTGGATCACAGTTCCTTGGATCCATTCCAAGTTTTGCTGGCAATGCAAATGAATCTTTTCACGAATTTTTGGAGAAATTTCTTCTGGTTGCTGAACATGCCGAGTGGTCTAATAAAGACAGAATTTTCGTTCTGAAGTTGAAATTATCTGGTCGTGCAGAAAGACTGATTAAATCTATCCCGAAGCTAAACCAAAGCACGAATTTTTCAGAATTAGTGAATACACTCAAGGACAATTTTATGAAAAAAGAAAATATTGCCAAAAATGTCGCTTCCCTGGTAAACTGTAAACAAATGACAGGGGAAAGTGTTCGTGATTATGCAAATCGAATAGAGGCTGAATCGTATGTTGCCTTTCCGCAAGATGTTGTGTCTGATAATGAAGATTCCTTGAGAACTGCTATTTTGCTCAACTCTTTTAAAAAGGGGTTAAAAAGCCTTTTTAGAAAAGCCGTCTTATCTGCAAATCCACAGTCATTTGAAGCTGCGAAAGAAATAGCCATTCTGGAAGAAGAAGTACAGAATGAAGAGCTGGAAGAAATGACAGAGGACATAAATACAGTGAGAATTGAAAAAGACACTAAACAGGAAATTGAAGAGTTGAAGAATGAATTAAATTTAAAGAAGAAGGAATTTGAGAAATTAAGAAGAAAATTTAGTGAAAATTCAGAGAAAAGGAAGAAAAGACTGAATGAAATAAGAGAAGATCTGGAAAAGAGCAATTCCAGTTTTGAAGATTCCTTCTTGGATACGCCCTCTACAAGCAGATACAATGAAAATGAATTGGAAGAGGAAGATTGGGAAGATATTCCAGTAAAGAAGAAACATAAACCATCAACATCTTTCAGAACTTCTACACCATCCAAAAGATCTGAAAGTAGAAACCGTTTCAGTCAAAGAAGAATTCCAGTTGCCTCACAGGAAGAAGAGTGGTACGTTAAAAGTCCATATCAAAATTATTCTCCAAGAAAAAATTCCTTATTCTTTAGAAGACCTTTTCGTAACAGTTCATATAGAAATTCAATTTTCCACAGAAGATATTTTTCAAATTTTAGAAATTCCTTTGATAATTATAAATCACAAAACTTCAATAATTTTGGATATAGAAGAAATAACAGATACTTTAATGGTAGATTTGGTAATAGAAGACAATTCGGAAGACAGAATTTCAGAAGACAAAATTTTCAATCTCCATTAGTTAATAGACGAAATTCTGAAGTTAGTTACATGACTGAAAGCGAGACTCCTTGCCAAAACAATTTTCCTATTATTCAAGTTTTTGTTGAAGATGTCACACTAAATGCCTTAATCGACACTGGAAGTACTATAAACATTATCTATAGTGATGCTTTACACAAAATCAACCCGAGAAAAGTACAATTAAAACATACATCCACTATTCTAAGAGGAATCGGAAGTCAGAACATTTTGGTTGAGAGAAAAGCTTCTTTTCCCATGATCATTGGAAATGAAAGAGATGTGATTGAATGCTGCATTTTAAATACACCTACCCCAGGAAGGTACAACATGATTTTAGGAAGTACATTTTTACATGAGAAACAAGTGACAATTACTTATAGACATAAACGTGTAAATTTTTTGTACTGTAGTATTCCCTTTACTGAATTTACCGAATCACAAAGCTTTACTGTGATTTCTGATTATGTACAATTTAAACCAGACGAGAGTTATGCAATAAGCCATGATTTTGACAGAAGAAATTACAATTTTACAAATGATGTAGATTATAGATTCAAAGACACAAATTTTTCAAGAAATTATGAAAATAGATGTAATAATGGATATTTATTTGAACAAAACAATTTTCACAATGAATTTAGAGACGTTGATTTTAGAGATTTTGATGCAAATGGAAATGAAAGGTCAAATTATGAATGCGAAAATGATTTATATGAAAGACAGATGAATGACAATGTATATACAGACAGATTTTTGACAAAAGACAATACCAGTAACAATGAAATATCTCAGACAGATTGTGATAAACATGATGAAGGAAGTTCACAACAAAATCAGGCAATAGGGATTGCCAAAGCTTTCAACAAATGTGTTCTAAAACCATTTTCGGAAACTTTTATTAAATTAAAAAGAAATTACAAAATTGAAAAAGACACGACAATTTTGCTTGAACCTATCAATAATAAAGAATTTTCTGCAAACAAAATTTTTGTAGCCAGAAGTATCCACAAAATTCCTGAAAATGACTTTTTGTATGCTAAAGTTGCAAACCCATCTGAAAAAATTGTTTACATTAACAAAGGAATGAAATTGGGAACTTTCGAAAACATCCATGAATCTGAAATTGACATAAATAATAGAGTTGATATTGAAAACTGTATTGAAGAAAATGAAACATTTGATGCATGGGGAGGAGATTTTGATCTTAAACATATGAACTATGCACAAAAATCTTTGCTTTTAAAATTACTAAGTAAATATAAACATGTTTTTGCTAAAAATATGAAAGAATTGTCTGGATGCGACACTATTTTGCACGAAATTAATCTTGAATCTAACATACCTGTTAGACAGAAGCCATACCGCATTCCACACAATTTACAGAAAGAACTTTCACGCCAGGTAAACGAACTCCTTGATGCAAAAATCATTCAGCGCAGTACATCACCTTACAATACTCCAGTGCTTTTTGTTAAGAAACCTGATGGAAGTTACCGTTTGGTAGCGGATTTTCGAAAGCTCAATAAGATCACTATTGTTGAGAACTTTCCGATTCCAAATATATCGGAATTAATCGATAACTTGTCTGGAGCCTTGTATTTTTCTACCCTGGACCTAACCAGTGGATTTTACCAATTGTGTTTACATCCTGATGATTATCCGAAGACTTCTTTTTCAACACCTGATGGCCACTTTGAATGGACCAGAACCCCATTTGGTCTTAAGAATGCGCCTGCATCCTTTCAGAGACTCATGTCTCTGGTGCTGGCTGGCATATCTGGAATTTACATAGATGATATTATAGTTGCTTCAAGAACATTCGAAGAACATTTGAAAAAACTAGAAGAGATTTTTGTAAGATTAAGTAAACATGGTCTTAAATTGAAACCAAGCAAATGCCATTTTTTCAGAAAAACAATTAAGTATCTTGGATTTTTGGTATCAAATGGAAAAGTACAACCTGATACTCATAATTTGGAAGTTGTAGAGAAATTCAAAATTCCTAAATCAATTAAGAATGTGAGACAATTTCTTGGACTCACTGGATTCTATAGAAAATTCATAAAAGATTATGCAGAACTGACCTTGCCATTGACAGAATTATTGAAAACTAAGAATAATGAAAGTAAAAAGAAATTTATTTGGACTAATGAAGCTCAAAAATCTTTTGAAATTTTAAAGGGAAAACTTTTGTCAAAACCAATTTTGACCCTTCCAGATTTTAGAAAACCATTTATTTTACATACAGACGCATCAAATCACTCTTTAGGTAGCTATTTGTCTCAAGAAGATGAGAATAAAATTTTGCATCCAATATCTTACGCAAGCAGAAAGCTTAGTGAAGCAGAATGTAAATACAGTGTTGTCGAAAGAGAAGCATTAGCTGTTGTTTGGGCTACTAACTATTATAAACATTATTTAATTGGAAAACCTTTCACAATTTTTTGTGACCAGAAGTCACTAACATTCGTATTTAAATTAAAAGATCCTACATCTAGATTGGCTAGATGGATTGCATCCTTATCACAATTTGATTATCAAATAGTACATAAACCAGGAAAAGCAAATGTTGTTGCTGATTATATGTCAAGAAATGTAGATGAATGTACAAATACTATTAACAATATTCCACAAAGATTCGTGTCACAATATAAAGTTATAAATCAAAATGTTAATCAAAATTTTCCAAGTGTAAATCAAAATTCTCAAAGTTCTAATAATGTAAACAATACTAATAGTAGCAATAGAAGAGAATCAGAAATCAATTTGAATCCAGCAAATACAAATGAAGAAAATGAAATTTGTGCTGTTAATAATAATGAAAGTGAAATGCAAAATGAAAATAACATACAAATTGGTCAATTGGAACAGACATTTACTTGTCCTACCTTGCTCATAAGAATTAAGAATGCTCAGAAATCTGACCCAAGGTGCAATAAAATTATAGATCTCTTAGATAAAAATATAAAACCTTACCCACAAACTTTGGTATTTTTTAGAAAAGATGATATTCTGTGGTGTACTCACAAACACCCAAAGCGTAGACATCAAGAACAAGAAAGAGTTGTTGTTCCGCAAGAACTTGTGTCTGAAATTTTATGGTTACATCATGACTGTCCCACTTATGCACATTGTGGATTTAGAAGAACTTTAGCTTCTGTAAGTAGAAAATATTTTTGGCAGGGAATGTATTCCCAAACACAAAATTATGTTTCATCTTGTGAAATTTGTGTGGTAAATCGTGGCTTTAGAAATAACAAAGCACCCATTCAAAGATTTTCGAAGTCCACATATCCATTTGAGCGTATCGCCATGGATTGTGTCGGACCATTACCTATATCAAGATCTGGAAATAAATTCATATTGGTCATAACTGACTATTTTACAAGATGGCCTGAAGCATATCCCTTGGCTTCAATAAAAACTGAAGACATTTTAAGTTGCTTAGAGCACTACATGGCTCAGCATGGTATACCTAAATTCATCGTCTCGGATCAAGGGACGAATTTTGTTTCTAGAACAGCAAGATGTTTTTATAAGAAATTAGGAATAATAAAGAATACTACTACTGCCTACATGCCATCTGTAGACGGTTGTGTTGAAAGATTAAATGGTACTTTGATCAGATCCTTGAAAAATATTGCATATAACGATAAAGATAATTGGGACAATCTGATACATTTTGCTTTATTAGCACATAGAAATGCCATACATGCTTCTACGGGTGAATCGCCTGCGTATTTACTCTATGGTAGAGATTTAACAGTTCCAAATACTTTGATCACTGGATTTAAACCTCCGACATATGAATCAACATATGATTATGGAGAAGACATGAGATTCAGACTTAAAAGAACATATGAGGTAGTAAAAAGTAACTTGGAAAAAGCTGAAAATTCACAAATTTTACAACAACATAAGAAAGCAAAGATGCCCAATATTAAGGTTGGTGATTTAGTGTATCTTTACACTCCCTTTTTGCCTCAAGGCCAGTCAAGAAAACTGAGCTCTTTTAATAAAGGTCCTTTTAAAGTGATAAAACAAACATCTGCAGTGAATTTCTTAATCAGACATGTAATGAATCCCAAAAATGAACAACTGGTTCATGTGAACAGACTGACTCTTTTACCTCCAAGAAGAGAGGAATTGCAAAAATTTTCAAAACAAACTCATGAAAGTCAAAAATTGAACTCTAAGACAAATAAACTTACTCCTGTGATCACCGCTGAGAAAGACTCTGTGAAACTAAAATCTTGTTTAACAAGATCTGGAGATAAATCTCAAAACAAAAAAACTGTGAAACGAGTAAGATTTAATTTGCCAAATAAAAGGGTAAACGAAAATGCTGTTCATACTAGATCAAATTGTCGTACAAATCAAAGACAACAATATGTTCAGAGAAATAATTCAAATAACTTTGATAATAGAGGAAATGGAAGAATCATTTACAACAATAACTTTAGAAATAGTTATACACCACACCAAAATCAGTATTACATGACAAACAGAAATACACGTACACCCTATAATCTTAGGAGTCAAAGATTTTCACAATATTAAATTTTGGTTGAGTTCACAATTTTACAGAAATTAAATTTTGCAAGAAAAGATTTCATTTTAAGTTAAAGTTTATACTTGTTTAAGTTATATTTCAATATTGTCTTTTAAAATAGAATTTATGAAAAAATTGTTGTGATTTTAAAATTTATTGGAAATCTTGCATTAAGTTAAAAAAGTAAATAAGTAATTGATTTTGTGAACTATAATTTATGAATATTTATATTATAATTTAAATAATAAGTAATTTTGTTAATTAGTAATTTTGTTAACTGACTCTCCTTGGACTTTAAAATTTTTTCGAGAGTCCTGTCTTGATTGACTTTGATTATATTGATGTGTTGTAATGTAAAAGAATGTTTGATTATTTGTTTAAGTTCATTAATGAAAATAATTAAAATGGTGTTGGTAAATTTGTTGTTCCCCTAAGTAAAAAGGAGGAAAATTTTGAATATTGAAGAAAAAAATATATAAATAAATAATGAAAAGTAAATGATTTATTAAAATAAAATTGAAAGTAAATATGAAGTATATAAAGTAATTGAAATAAATTAAGTAATTTGAAAGTGAAAATGAAAAGTTTGAATTTGAAAATTTTTGAAAATTTAATGAAATTAAAAGTTTTGAAGATCAAAAGTAAATGATCTCTTTTGAAAAATGTTTTGAAACTTTGTTGCTGAGAGAGGTGAAATTTTTGGCTGATGTGTTGTTGAAATTCTGTTCTCTTGAAATTCCATTTCACATTGTTGTTTTTTTTTGACCAGCAGTTTTCAAACATCTACACAAATTTCAGTTAGACATCATATTTTTATGCTGCAACCCCTTTTTCTGAAAGCTGGCTGGTGGACGCAAACATGGACATATTCACATTGGATCACAGATGAAGATGCAGCTTAGCAAATTAATTGTCCGAACTTTTGTGGCAGGACTGGAGTCCTGGACGACAACTTGCTCCGAGCCTACCTAGGAGGGTTGTGTTTGGCCAGGTGGGAAACTGGTGAAGCTATGAGGATGATGATGATGAAGAAGATGATGATGATGTTGGGATCAGCGCAAGCTGCCCAAAAATGTTTGATGATATCCGTGCTTCTGAGGCGTGTCCTGGCGTCCTGTTTCTGCTGCAATTGCTTCCTGCACGCGAGTATTTTTTTTCCTTTTTCTACACTCCCTTTTCTGTTGGCAACTCGTTAGTCCCCGCCGAGTTTGCTCTTTAGATGTGTTCCTGCTCTTTTACATAACTGACGTGAATTTCAGGAGAAATTTTTCTCCTCTTCTCTCTCTCTCAGTAAACAAATGTATATAAATGTAAAATTTTCTTTTGTGACATGAAGTTGTCACTTGTTGAGTTATTTCAGAGTGAAAGTTGTTAAAAATAAAGTAAATGAAAATTTTAAGATAAATTAAATAATGTAAATATAAATGAATAATTTAAAGTAATTTATGAAAAGTGTGTCAGAATGAGAAAATTCTGAATTGTTTTAATGACAAAAATAAGTTGAATTAAAGTTAATGTTAAAATTGTTGAATAAATGATGAAAGGTTGAAAAATTGAAGATAAATGTAATTTAAAGTTAATATGTTGAATTTGAAAGTAATTTAATGTGAAAGTTAAGATTTTAATGAAAGTTTTGAAATGAAAAATTGAAATTGAAAAATGGAAATATTGAAAGTGACTTTGTTCTCAAAAAGTGAGACATTTTTGAATGAGTGAAGAATCTCATTTCCTGAATATGACAAATTTAATTTAGAAATTAATTTTCAAAATATTTAACCTTTTGATGAAAATTAAAAATAATTGTTTTGTGTCACTTGTGTGTTTGAAAGTGACAAATGTTAAATTTTTGAATTGTTTATATTGTTAAGTTTTGTAAATTCATATCATATCATATTTTATTTTTCATATCACCTGGTTGATCTCAATGTAGATGATTGAGATAGTGTGTTGTCAGGCAAATTGCCTTGACAAATTTTCTTTTGAATTTTAGTGTAATAAATGTGAATTTTTGTAAAGGTTCCTTTAAGATGTGGTGACGCCTTGTCATCCTTTTGGTTTTCTTTTGGTTTTTACCTGTGGTGATGAGTGGCTTGGCCAGTCATTCAGATCTACAGTGTTGTTGCTTTTGAGAGAGGTGAACGATCGCACTTTTCTCGCCCAAAATTTTGTATTAAATTATTTTACACTTACAGGT